>JAFMOC010000019.1:2197500-2797500 GCA_019802505.1 Corydoras sp. C115 | reverse complement strand
AAATGATTTACTATTATGTACCATTTGTAACAACAACTATATGATTTCTTGACCAGTCCTCTACAAATTCTGTACAATTCTGTTTTTTTTTTGCTCTAAAGTTGAAAAGTCAACTACACAACAGTCAGTAATGTGAGTCAGTCATGAAAGTACACAACACGACAATACGATCAAAATCACTCTTAATCACTGAATCCCAGTGTTTCATTTAGTCCAATTATCCATGTACTTTGAAAAACTATTTTCCTCAAACTCTGTGGGAACCTGGGGAAGGTTCTCTGTGACATTTTTATATGTACTAAGGTCCATACAGGAAAGGTTTTGTGAGCTTGGTGAGCATTGACCTCAACACCATCAAATCCTTCAACATGAACTAGAATAGAGATTGTAAGTTAGGCCCAGTCCATCAGCAGTTTCTGAACTGATTGGGGGGGGGGGGTATATTGTGTTATAAAATATTAAATAGTTATATTCAGATTATGTGAAGATGAATGTGTTTGCTTATTGGCATGTTTGGTGTAGGTTCATGCTTATTTAATCTTCAATTCTGTTTTTAGTGTTTCTGTCATTAATTCAGCATTCACTGATTTACCATCTCATAGTGTGCAAACAATGCATCTCCTTCTCTGCTGTTTTTATGGCTATACATCTTGCTGGCCCTTAAGTATCTGTTATTGTTCCAGCAGATTGATGCATGACCTTATGATCCCTTACATTTGCCACCATGGCTTTCCACTGTTCCATTTTCCATTTCCATGTTTTATTAATGTATGACCTTTCTCCTTAATACCAATGTCATGATCAAAAAAACACTTGTGTGTTGAAATGAACAGTGGACAGGGTCTTAGACCTTAAAAACAACAGTTGCAAATAATGTTTTATACATTTTATTGTGAAATTGTGTGTAAGATCATTTAAATTAGATGGCATCACAATAGAAGGCCCATTTAATATATGATTTTATTCATTACCACAATCTTCATGTCCTCTGATCTTTGGAACCAATGGCCCTTTACTTTGGTGCCTTTTAAAACAAAGTCCATCTTTAGGAACCACAATTTAAACAATATTTATAGAATAAAAATGTAAATGGGATTTAATAGAAAGACTTATTATTTTAAATAATATTGAACTCTTGTTGTTGCACTCGTGTTGTTGTTTTAGACATACTGTCCTGGTACCCAAGAGACATCTTTTACAGCATACAAACAGTAGCACCTGCCACACGTCAGGGACATTATGTCCTTCAATAACAATAACAATCCGTACAGTGACATGTTTTCACATGTCTGTAATTTAAGTCACCTGTGTTTAACACCCACCTGTGAATTCAAGCCTGAACTGAGGAGAGAATTGCAAAACATCTTGCATCAGATTGGCTTTTCAAAACTTTGAGGGCCTTAAACTTAATTAAAACAAGAGGCAGCTATGAGGTCTTACTGTAAAGAATATGTTATACATATTAAAACATATTCATTTGTTATTTGTGTAAGTGTATCTGCTTGCATCTCTTAAAAACCTTTGTTTCCTTATGAAACCATCAATATCCCTAAGAATTTTACACTATATATGTAATAATGATTAAACTATAAATTGGTGATAAACAAGTATGTATGTATGATCATGTCCAAAATATTCATTTGCACTTTTTTAGAGGTCTTCTGTATTAAATGTCTTGTTCTAAAATCACTGTCACTTCTGATTAGCTTTACCTTATTAAACTGGAACTGAACTAGTACGGCAAATATTTTGTCAGTATTGTGTTCAAGTCAACAGTCTAATTAAACAGCAATTAAGGCAGCCTCATTAAAGCATATTAAAACTGTCAGTGATGACAAAACAAAAATATCTGGTTTGTGTTTAATGATCTTTATTCACCGTGTACACTGTTGGAATTACATAAAAGAACATAACCATCCTCTATTTATTTAAAAGCATAATCACAATATACTGCTACTTCTCCAATAATAAAGTGTTAATATTAAAGTACACTCGTTGGCCACTTTATTAGGTTAACCTATTTATTTTTACACTTATGTAATGTATAGAAAAAATAGACTACAGGCTGGATAATTTAAGAACTTGTGCTTCTATATGGCACAACTGAGTGTATAGTCATAATAATTTAATTACTTTTAGTAAGGTCAGTCATTGATGAAAAGGCTATAAATGCTAGCAGAGGCTGATATGCACATTTTGAATTTGTCATTGATTCATTTAGCAAATGATTATCAAGCCTGGTTCATGATAAAATTTGTACTGAGGTTGGGAATTTACTTGATGGGGTCTTTACTCATCATCTGTTTTTTAGTGTTTTTGTCAGGTTTCAGGATGATGATGTAACACTTTGGAAGAAAGATGCTGAATAATAAACCAAAACTTGAGGCCAAAATAGCAAAGATCTCCACGGCTACAGTGAATTTACCAGGAGAACTGACATAAGCTGGAATAAAGGTGATCCAGACTGCACAGAATATGATCATGCTGAAGGTGATAAATTTGGCTTCATTAAAATTATCAGGTAGTCTTCGAGCCAGAAAAGCTAAAACAAAACATAACAAAGCCAAAAGTCCTATATAACCCAGAACAGCACAGAATCCAACAGCTGAACCCAGATTACATTCTAATATAATTTTATCTTGTAGTAGCTCATATTTTTGTAGGGGAAAGGAGGAGATAATGCTAACCATAGAACACAGATGAAAACCTGTATTAGAGTCAATGTAAGAACACTGAGTCTCTGCTGTAGAGGCCCAAACCACTTCATCATGTTACTACCTGGTAGCGTAGCCCTGAACGCCATTAACACCACTATTGTTTTCCCAAGAACGCAGGAGATGCAGAGAACAAAGGTGATCCCAAACGCGGTGTGGCGCAGCATACAGGACCATTCAGTGGGTCGACCAATGAAGGTGAGTGAACAGAAGAAACACAGAGTCAGAGAGAAGAGCAGCAGGAAGCTCAACTCTGAGTTGTTGGCTCTAACAATCGGTGTGTTCTTGTTAATACTGAAAATTACAGCAATGGTGATAGTGAATGACACCCCTAACAAAGAAAACAACACAAGAATGATTCCCATTATTTCATCAAATGATAGAAATTCCACTAGTTTTAAGACACATTGGTCTTTCTTCTCGTTGGACCAGAGTTCAGGGGGGCACTTGATGCAAGTAACAGAATCTATAGAAAAAAATAAATAAATAGAACTATTAATATTATTATATAAAACATCTAAATGTTGCAATTTCTTGTATCATTGTACATAATTTAAACTAACTGAAATTTATACCTGTTATATTACTGATCTCTCCTTCTGCACATGGTATACAGTCATAGCAGCACACAGGCCTTCCTTTCTTCACAGCTTTCCTGGAACCCAGGGAACAGCTCTCACTGCATACAGATACGGGGACCTGACAACAATCATTACATTTATATGATTAATTACTTCTTATAATTTATACTAAGTAAAATAAGATAATAAAATAAGTAGGTCTTGTATATTTCTTGAATTACCTGTGATTGGTTGTGGGCCCATGATAAACTGATGTTATTAAATGAAAGCTGAAGATCTTTTTGTAAAGAGGCGTCATAGAAACCCACTTTAACAAACACTGTATTGCCATTCTTATCTTGTTGCCAGTTCAGCAGGTCATATCGTGCAGCTGGGTCTCCGTTTTCATCAAAATATATCTCCTCTCCAGTGGAGGTGAAGAAATGCACTTTCTTCAACTCATTGATTACCTACGGTAAAACAATTCAAGACTGAATCGACTAATGAAAAGTATTTTCTTTATGGGTTTACATGTACACTTACCTGCCAGTGCTGAACGTTGTCTATAATGTTTGTGCAAACAACAGGGCTTTTTACTTTATTGTCAATTTTTGAACAGCCATAAATACTGTGCAGGGCATAAGCCACAGCATATATAGCTTTATAAACATTACTTGCAATTCGTAACTCTGACACATCTGTATATTGGTTCTGGATTTGACTCAGACTTTCATTACCATTGCACATTAACTTAGTTCCACTGTTTTCCTGATTTGGAAGTTTACATTCAAACACAGTCTCCCACAATTCTTTATAGAGATCAAAACTAGAATATGGGTTGAGGTTTGTCAAAAAGTCTTTTAAGCCAGTGATGTTAGCTTTTGGCAGTGCAAAACCCATGGACCCTCTCAGGATATGTTTCCATTCACCCATTGCAATGTTCATGTCAGAGATCCAGGATTCACTGCCAATCCATTGAAATCCAGTAATGTTTTGCGAAGCCATTTCTCTTAGAAGAACTACAATGTCAGAATAAGTGACAAAAGCAACAAGCACTTTAGATGTTGAAGTTCTGATGATCTCCACTATTCGGAGAATTTTCTCTCTAGGATCAGTTTTAAAGAAAGCTTGAGAATATTCCACACAAACTCCCTCCTCTTTAGCTGCACTGATAAATGTGTTCATGCCAGTATTTCCATAGTCATTATCACTACAGATAGCTCCTACCCAGGTCCAGCCAAAGTGCTGGACTAGTCTGGCCAAAGCTCTGCTTTGATAGTAATCACTGGGAATCGTTCTGAAGAAAGACGGGTGTTTTTTTTTGTCACTTAGACATGCACATGTTGCAAAGTGGCTAATCTGTGAAAACAGTAATGAAATGACACATGACATTCTATTGGCATATGGCAAAACTGTAAATATATAAATACAGATATGATTTACCACAGGTATGTTCATTGGTCCCACTGTAGCAGAAATAGCAATTGTAGGGGTTGATGATGTATGTCCAATAATTGCCTTTATTGTTTCAGCTTTGGAGCAGGATATGATTGAAGTGTTTTCTCTGTGCCCATTAAGCAATGACAATGAAGCCCTTATGGTCATCTCTACCGATCCACAGGAATCATAAATTTTATAACCCAGTCGAACACCAGGAAGAACATCAGATCTGTTATTAATTTCATTAATGGCAAATATCATGGTCTGAGCACTTTGCATTTCTCTCAGGCTTAAACTAAAAGAAAACAGTTTTTACTAAAAATGTATCAAAGATGCTTTTTTTATAAGAGATGTAATGGCAATAGCTATTTTTAACTTTTTG
This sequence comes from Corydoras sp. C115, assembly GCA_019802505.1. Classification (NCBI taxonomy): domain Eukaryota; kingdom Metazoa; phylum Chordata; class Actinopteri; order Siluriformes; family Callichthyidae; genus Corydoras; species Corydoras sp. C115. The sequence continues at coordinate 2,792,404 of JAFMOC010000019.1, read as the reverse complement.
TTGTTAATATTTATGTTAATAATAAAAAAAAATCCCTAATGATATTAATCTCCCTCACCTGTTGCATTGTGGTTGCCATGGCCCTGTTGTAAATACATGTGTAGCTTGTTCCCATCTGTTATGTAAAGAAAATATCCCACCAACTATTACATCCCCATCTCTGCTCAGTTGAGGAGTAACAGGAAGCCCTCGTAAGCTGCAGGGTGGTTCAGCTGCTCGCACCTGAGTGAACAGAAACCATGTGCACAAATAATTCATTCTCGTTCTTTTCCTCACACCTCAAACTCTCTTCAGGCTTTTATAGCATGTGCAATTCCCACTATATCCCACAGCTTGGGGTGTGGATGTTATGTTTTGAAATGATTTGCCTTTTAATTTCTAATACAAATATAAAATATGTTACTAAATCCCTAAATTAAAATGTATTTGCAGTTAAAACTCTGATGCATTTAAATCCAGTAAAGTTTATGTGACTTAATTATGTCAGTTTTATCTGAATTTAGTTAAGTAGAGATTATAAGACCATATCCTTTATTAGATTATCTAAACCTTATTGATGGTATAAAGATTATTCAATTCAGCTGACATTTAGTTACATTTACATTAGGTCATTTAACAGATGCTTTTTATGTCACAAGTATCTCAACTTGATGGCTGGTGTAATAGCACAGGGTTTGAGCGATGAAGGTTAAGAGCGGTGCTCAAGGACCCACAACTTTGGTAGACCTGGAATTTGAACCCACAACCTTCAGATTGATAGCCCAACACCCTAACCAGTAATTATCTAATAAACCATAAACTCTTAATTGTTTTGCCACCTGTTTAAAATGAACAAAACTTGTCGCACTGAATGAGGATGTTACATTAAAAATGAAAAAGATCACACAATTCTTTGGTATATATATTTAACTTTATTTATTATTGCTAAAGATAATGCAAACTTGACTGTGTATATGGAAATGAGTATTAACATAGTTTTAAAATGAATTCAAAATTTTAGAGAGATTATTTACCCATCATCTGTTTTTTTGTGTTCCTCTCAGGTTTCAGAATGATGATGTAACACTTTGGAAAAAAGATGCAGAATAATAAACCAAAACTTGAAGCTAAAATAGCAAAGATCTCCACGGCTACGGTGAATTTACCAGGAGAACTGACATAAGCTGGAATAAAGGTGATCCAGACTGCACAGAATATGATCATGCTGAAGGTGATAAATTTGGCTTCATTAAAATTATCAGGTAGTCTTCGAGCCAGAAAAGCTAAAACAAAACATAACAAAGCCAAAAGTCCTATATAACCCAGAACAGCACAGAAACCAACAGCTGAACCCAGATTACACTCTAATATAATTTTATCTTTGTAGTAGTTCATATTTTTGTATGGGAAAGGTGGAGAAAATGCTAACCATAGAACACAGATGATAACCTGTATCAGAGTCAATGTAAGAACACTGAGTCTCTGCTGTAGAGGCCCAAACCACTTCATCATGTTACTACCTGGTAGCGTAGCCCTGAACGCCATTAACACCACTATTGTTTTCCCAAGAACGCAGGAGATGCAGAGCACAAAGGTGATCCCAAACGCGGTGTGGCGCAGCATACAGGACCATTCAGTGGGTCGACCAATGAAGGTGAGTGAACAGAGGAAACACAGAGTCAGAGAGAAGAGCAGCAGGAAGCTTAACTCAGAGTTGTTGGCTCTAACAATCGGTGTGTTCTTGTTAATACTGAAAATTACAGCAATGGTGATAGTGAATGACACCCCTAGCAAAGAAAACAACACAAGAATGATTCCCATTATTTCATCAAATGATAGAAATTCCACTAGTTTTAAGACACATTGGTCTTTCTTCTCATTGGACCAGAGTTCAGGGGGGCACTTGATGCAAGTAACAGAATCTACAGAAAGAAATAGCAAATATTAGAATTTCTTAAATAATATTAGTACCCTGTTATTCAAAGTATTAAACATTGTGCATTTTGTTAAGTTTTATTTCTGAAATTTATACCTGTTATATTACTGATCTCTCCTTCTGCACATGGTATACAGTCATAGCAGCACACAGGCCTTCCTTTCTTCACAGCTTTCCTGGAACCTGGGGAACAGCTCTCACTGCATACAGATACAGGGACCTGACAACAATCATTACACATATATGATTAATTACTTCTTATAATATAAGATGAAAGTAGGTTGAATTTTTAATAAATTACCTGTGATTGGTTGTGGGCCCATGATAAAGTGATGTTATTAAATGAAAGCTGAAGATCTTTTTGTAAAGAGGTGTCATAGAAACCTACTTTAACAAACACTGTATTACCATTCTTATCTTGTTGCCAGTTCAGCAGGTCATATCGTGCAGCAGTGTCTCCATTAACATCGAAGTATATATCCTCTCCCATTTTGGTGACAAAATTTACTTTCTTCAATGCATTAATTACCTGAATATAAAAATACAAATGTGATTCAATCATACTATATGTATATTTCATAACCCCACCATTGCACATACCTGCCACGGCTGAAGGTCACCAGCTGTATTTGTACAGAGATCTGCACCTCTGTTTGAACAGCCATAATGATTATGCAGAGCATAAGCCACAGCATAAACTGCTTTATAAATATTACTTGCGATTCGTAATTCTGAAACGTCTGTATATTGACTCTGAACTTCAGTGAGACTCTCGTTGCCTTTACACATGGTTTTAAACTCTGAGATTTCTCTTGTGGGAAGTTTACATTGAAATATTGTTTCCCATAATTCCCTGTAAAGATCAACCTCTGATGATGGGTTAAGGTTTATTAGAAACTCCCTTAAGCCAGAGATTTTGGCCTTTGGTAGAGCAAAACCCATGGAACCTCTGAGGATGTCCTTCCATTTAGTTGCAGCAATGTCAGAAATCCACGATTCACTTCCAATCCACTGTAACCCTGTGATGTTCTGTAAGGCCATCTCTCTCAGTAGAATCACCATGTCAGTGTATGCAACAAAAGCTACAATCACTTTAGCGGTTGATGTTTTGATGAGCTCTATGATTTTTAAAATTTTTTCTTGTGTGAAGGTTCTGAAGAATGCCACCGAAAACTCGACACAAACCCCCTCTCCTTTTGTTGCACTGATAAATGTGCTGATCCCATTTATACCATAGTCATTATCACTGTATATAGCTCCTATCCAGGTCCAGCCAAAGTGCTTGACCAGCTGAGCCAAAGCTCTACTCTGATAGTAATCGCTGGGAACTGTTCTGAAGAAAGTGGGATATTTCTTTTTGTCACTTAAACATGCACAGGTTGCAAAGTGGCTGATCTGTAAATCATGAAAAGAACACAACTGACAAAAGTGTAGCATTAATACAAACAGAATGGATTTAAAAACAGAGGAAGGGTTTACCACAGGTATGTGCAACGGTCCCACTGTATCAGAGACAGCAATCGAGTGTGTAGATGATGTTTGTCCTATGACCGCTTTCACACTTTCAGATTTGGAACAGGACTTAGAAGTAATGCTGTCTATATGACTGTTAATTAATCCCAATGACCCTCGTAAAATCATTTCAACTGAGCCACAGCAATCATAGATTTTGTAACCCAACTTTACACCAGGAAGAATATCACTTCTGTTGTTGATCTCTTCAATAGCAAATATCATTGTTTGTGCACTTTGTACCTCTCTATGGTTTAAGCTAGAGCGAAGAAAGTAAAATTAATATTACTGCATATTTTCACATGACACTTTACTATGTATAATTATATATAAAACTTGTGATTTTTAAACTTACAAGCTTACATATCATTCTTTGTCAATTTTTGACTAATCCTCACCTTGCACATTTTGGTTGCCATGGTTCTGATGTGAAACCGTAAGCTGTCTGCTCTGATCTGCTGTGTATGGAAAAGACCCCACCAATGATTACATCTCCATCTTTGCTGAGCTGAGGAGAAACAGGTAGTGCTCTAAAGCTACAGGGAAGTTCAGCTGCTCTCACCTGAGTGAACAGCAGCCATGCACACAGGAGATTCATTCTCCTGCCCCAAAATTACTACACGTTGCTTTTATTTATAACGCTGTGTAGAGCTACTTTACGATCTGAGGGTGTGGACTTGCACGTGGTGGCATTAGGTCATTGTTTATTATTTAGTATTATAGAGGAACATGATTCTATGGTACAACTTGAGTATTTTAAACTCATATAGACATATTTGTAGGTTTATCTGCTTTTTGTCTAAACATAATGTAATGTCAATAGTTTATGTCTATTAATAAAATAAAGTGCAGCATTACACATTTCCTTTATTTTTTTTTATCATAATTTGTTTATTTTCACATATTAAAGGTTGAAACCACTAACATAACAACCTTCTAGATATTTAGTGGTCAGACATGTTTTGACTGTACTTTAAGAACCACAGAGTTTGTTTATTCCATATATTTTTAAATGTTAAATTAAATATGGAGCAACTGGTACATTATTGCATATTTATCCAGGTTTGATAGTTGCATACAAGTCATGAGTTTTGCACTAATTTAATACAACGGATTTAGATCATATTGCAACCTATAAATGGTAATCTTAGGAATCTGGTTGTTTTAGGTGGATGATTTGTTAAACTGTTGGCTTAATGTTCCAAAATGTGTAATTAACCATACACCTTTGTGAATTCTTTATTTTCCTTACTCAAAAAAAATCATATAGCACAGACGTTTTACTGTGACAACTACAAAAGTTTATTGATGTAAACTAAATGACAATTCTACATAATTTTTAAAATGATGTGTTGTTTATATATTTGCACTGTATATGTAACCAAGGTTTAATGCATACATTTTTGAAAATGATTATTAAATGAGTGATTTACCCATCATCTGTTTTTTTGTGTTCCTCTCAGGTTTCAGGATGATGATGTAACACTTTGGAAAAAAGATGCAGAATAATAAACCAAAACTTGAAGCTAAAATAGCAAAGATCTCTACGGCTACAGTGAATTTACCAGGAGAACTGACATAAGCTGGAATAAAGGTGATCCAGACTGCACAGAATATGATCATGCTGAATGTGATAAATTTGGCTTCATTAAAATTATCAGGTAGTCTTCGAGCCAGAAAAGCTAAAACAAAACATAACAAAGCCAAAAGTCCTATATAAGCCAGAACAGCACAGAAACCAACAGCTGAACCCAGATTACATTCTAATATAATTTTATCTTTGTAGTAACTCATGTTCTTGTATGGGAAAGGTGGAGAAAATGCTAACCATAGAACACAGATGATAACCTGTATAAGTGTCGATGTAAGAACACTGAGTCTCTGCTGTAGAGGCCCAAACCACTTCATCATGTTACTACCTGGTAGCGTAGCCCTGAACGCCATTAACACCACTATTGTTTTCCCAAGAACGCAGGAGATGCAGAGAACAAAGGTGATCCCAAATACAGTGTGGCGTACCATACATGACCATTCACTAGGTCGACCAATGAAGGTGAGTGAACAGAGGAAACACAGAGTCAGAGAGAAGAGCAGCAGGAAGCTCAACTCTGAGTTGTTGGCTCTAACAATCGGTGTGTTCTTGTTAATACTGAAAATTACAGCAATGGTGATAGTGAATGACACCCCTAACAAAGAAAACAACACAAGAATGATTCCCATTATTTCATCAAATGATAGAAATTCCACTAGTTTTAAGACACATTGGTCTTTCTTCTCATTGGACCAGAGCTCAGGGGGGCACTTGATGCAAGTAACAGAATCTATAGAAAAAAAATATAAATAGAACTATTAATATTATTATATAAAACATCTAAATGTTGCAATTTCTTGTTTCTATGTACATAACTTAAACGAACTGAAATTTATACCTGTTATATTACTGATCTCTCCTTCTGCACATGGTATACAGTCATAGCAGCACACAGGCCTTCCTTTCTTCACAGCTTTCCTGGAACCTGGGGAACAGCTCTCACTGCATACAGATACAGGGACCTGACAACAATCATTACACATATATGATTAATTACTTCTTATAATATAAGATGTAAGTAGGTTGAATTTTTAATAAATTACCTGTGCTTGGTTGTGGGCCCATGATAAAGTGATGTTATTAAATGAAAGCTGAAGATCTTTTTGTAAAGAGGTGTCATAGAAACCCACTTTAACAAACACTGTATTACCATTCTTATCTTGTTGCCAGTTCAGCAGGTCATATCGTGCAGCTGGGTCTCCGTTTTCATCAAAATATATCTCCTCTCCAGTGGATGAGAAGTAATGAATTTTCTTCAACTCATTAAGTACCTACATTTAATACATGCACAAATTATTTAGTGACAATTGTTTTTCATTTGAAACCCCACCATTGCACATACCTGCCACGGCTGAAGGTCACCAGCTGTATTCGTACAGAGATCTGCACCTCTGTTTGAACAGCCATAATGATTATGCAGAGCATAAGCCACAGCATATACTGCTTTATAAATATTACTTGCGATTCGTAATTCTGAAACGTCTGTATATTGACTCTGAACTTCAGTGAGACTCTCGTTGCCTTTACACATAGTTTTAAACTCTGAGATTTCTCTTGTGGGAAGTTTACATTGAAATATTGTTTCCCATAATTCCCTGTAAAGATCAACCTCTGATGATGGGTTAAGGTTTATTAGAAAATCCCTTAAGCCAGAGATTTTGGCCTTTGGTAGAGCAAAACCCATGGAACCTCTGAGGATGTCCTTCCATTTAGTTGCAGCAATGTCAGAAATCCACGATTCACTTCCAATCCACTGTAACCCTGTGATGTTCTGTAAGGCCATCTCTCTCAGTAGAATCACCATGTCAGTGTATGCAACAAAAGCTACAATCACTTTAGCGGTTGATGTTTTGAGAGCCTCAACAATTTTTAGAATTTTTTCTCTGGGGTCTGTTCTGAAGAATGCCACTGAAAACTCGACACAAACCCCCTCTCCTTTTGTTGCACTGATAAATGTGCTGATCCCATTTATACCATAGTCATTATCACTGTATATAGCTCCTATCCAGGTCCAGCCAAAGTGCTTGACCAGCTGAGCCAAAGCTCTACTCTGATAGTAATCGCTGGGAACTGTTCTGAAGAAAGTGGGATATTTCTTTTTGTCACTTAAACATGCACAGGTTGCAAAGTGGCTGATCTGTAAATCATGAAAAGAACACAACTGACAAAAGTGTAGCATTAATACAAACAGAATGGATTTAAAAACAGAGGAAGGGTTTACCACAGGTATGTGCAACGGTCCCACTGTATCAGAGACAGCAATCGAGTGTGTAGATGATGTTTGTCCTATGACCGCTTTCACACTTTCAGATTTGGAACAGGACCTATTAGTACTGTTTTTTATTTGGCTATTAATTAATCCCAGTGATCCCCTTAAAATCATTTCAATTGATCCACAGCAATCATAGATTTTGTAACCCAACTTCACACCAGGCAGAATATCACTTCTGTTGTTTATCTCTTCAATTGCAAATATCATTGTTTGTGCACATTGTATTTCTCTGAGGTTTAAACTAAATACATAAAAAATACATTATAATTTGTATTTATTTGTAACATTGCCAATTTTTATAATTTCCTGCAATTTAACATTATACATTTGACAACTTTAATGTTCTGTTCTGTAAATTTGTGATTAAACCTCACCTTGCGCATTTAGGTTGCCATGGTTCTGATGTGAAAACATGTGCAGTCTGGTCCCATTTGCTGTGTATGGAAAAGACCCCACCAATGATTACATCTCCATCTTTGCTGAGCTGAGGAGAAACAGGTAGTGCTCTAAAGCTACAGGGAAGTTCAGCTGCTCTCACCTGAGTGAACAGCAGCCATGCACACAGGAGATTCATTCTCCTGCCCCAAAATTACTACAGGCTGCTTTTATTTATAACCCTGTGAAGAGCTAGACTAAAGTCTGAGGGTGTAAACTTCCTGTACACAGTAGAATCGACTCATTATGCATTAATCATTATTCACCTGTATAGTGCATATGATATACATTTTTTAAGTATATGAACCAACATTGGATATTTGAATTTGAATTGTTAACATGGACGTCATAATTAATATTCCCTAACTTGATTTTTTTTTGGTTTGTTATACAATACCATATATGGCCAATAACATTAATAGCTTTACTGAATTTGCCAATGTATTTTAAATCAGTTTGTAACCAAGACAAAGAGTAATACATTATTTAATATATTAACAATAAATAATTGTTTGCAATGAAGAGTTCGACAGTCAGGCAGATATTTGTGAAAACACTATCTTTAAAAACATCATGAGCCAGAAACATTTCCGAATAAGACATTTTATTCAAAATGTTTATCTTGTAATCTCCATATTAACAAACATGTTGGTGATTTCTTAATTCATTAATTGGTGGCACCTTTACCCATAATTTGTTTCTTTGTGTTTCTCTCAGGTTTCAGGATGATGATGTAACACTTTGGAAGAAATATACAGAATAACAAACCAAAACTTGAGGCTAAAATAGCAAAGATCTCCACGGCTACAGTGAATTTACCAGGAGAACTGACATAAGCTGGAATAAAGGTGATCCAGACTGCACAGAATATGATCATGCTGAAGGTGATGAATTTGGCCTCATTAAAATTATCAGGTAACTTTCGAGCCAGAAAAGCTAAAACAAAACATAACAGAGCTAAGAGTCCTATATAACCCAGTACAGCCCAGAACCCTATCACTGAACCCAGATTACACTCTAAAATGATTTTCTCTTTATATATTTTTAAATTCTTGAAAGGGAAAGGAGGAGAAACTGATAACCATATAACACAAATAAGAACCTGTATAAGGGTGAAGACAAGGACACTGAGTCTCTGCTGTGGAGGCCCAAACCATTTCATTACATTGCTGCCTGGAAGTGTCGCCCGAAAGACCATTAACACTACTATTGTTTTTCCCAGAACACAGGAGATGCAGAGGACGAAGGTGATCCCAAATGCTGTGTGGCGAAGCATACAGGACCACTCAGAGGGCTGACCAATGAAAGTAAGTGAACAGAGGAAACACAGAGTCAGAGAGAAGAGCAGGAGGAAGCTCAGCTCAGAGTTGTTGGCTTTGACTACTGGGGTATTTTTATATTTAAAGAAGATGATTGATATTACCATTGTCATTAGAGCCCCTATAACAGAGACAGTCAACAGCAAGATTCCCATAGTTTCCTGATAAGACAGATATTCTACTTCCTTCTTCACACATTCATCCTTCTGTGGATTTGACCAGAATTCATCATAACACTGCTCACATTTAATAGAATCTGCCAGAGTGAAAAAAACACACATTCAAAAAAATCCCCAAGCATTTTACTTAATTTAAAAACAAGCTTTTTGTGGATTTATAATTTTTTTCACCTGTCATGTTACTGATCTCTCCTTCAGCACAGGGGATGCAGTCAAAACAGCAAATTGGTTTTCCTTTCTGTACAGCCTTCCTCGTGCCTGGAGGACAGTTCTCACTGCACACCGATGTTGGTACCTATAATATAAAAATATATTTACAGGAACAAATAAATTAAAGAAATGAATGTTTTTGTTAATTGTGAAACACAGTAGTGCATTAAAAGAACTATGCTCTATATAGACGGAAATACTATGACTCGCAATTTCTTTTCTCATCCATCCCTAAGTTATTTGATGATGTTAAGGTCAGGATGGGACAGTTACAGTTGCACATGCCTTTCTGGATTTTGCTTTTTGCACCAGTGCATCATCATACTGGAACAGTAAAGAGCCTTCACCAAACAATTTCCACAAATTTGAAAACATACAATTGTCCCAAACACATGCCTTAGTGCTTAATTTTATTAATTTTTGGCAATAGGCTGATTTGCTAATGTTGAAAACGATGAGGTGGATCACATTACATTTGTCCATATTGTGTTTTTGAAACATTTGCATTCATAGCTTTTCTTTTTATTTACCTGACTTGTATGTTGAACCCACACAATTGAGGTCATATTCACTAATAGCTGATCTTGACCAGGAGCAGAGGAGTCATACAACCCCACAGTGACAAACACATAGTTTTCTTCTTTACTTCTTTGCCAGTTTATTATTTCATATTTTGCTGGTGGATCACCATTTTTATCAAAATAAACCTCCTCATCTTCCTTGGTTTTGAAATGCACCTGTCTGAGGTGTTCCAAAAACTGAGAAAACAAGTTAACAATTATAATATTTAAATGATTAAACACAACCTTAACTACTTAATGTGGAGGTTATTGACTTACTGTCAGAGGATCAGGTTGTTTGGTTGTAAGACATTTTTCCATGCAACCAAGCAGGTTGTGTAACGTATGCGCGATGGCATACACCCCTTTATACACGTTACTAAATATGGGCATTAAGGACATGTCTGTGAATGTGCTTTTGACATCATATACATTTTCATTTCCTGTACACACTGGTATGTTTTCTAGGTCAGTTATATTATAATATTTACATTTAAACATCGTCTCCCAGAACTCAGTAAAAATAGCATTTCCTCTGGCTCTTAATGGCTTTATATCTAAAATAAATTCTTGCAGACCAGCCAGCTTTGCTTTGGGAATGGCCAACCCTATGGCTCCTTGCAGTATATTGTGCTTGTCAAGCGCAGCCAGTTCGGGATCAAAGATCCAGGCTTCTGTTCCTACCCACTGATAGCCTGTGATGTTGTGCTTCAAAAAAATATCAAGCAAAATCTCCAAGTCCCAGGTGTCGAGAAATCCAACGATCACACGAGAAGTTGAATGTTTGATCTGCTTAATCATTCTCAGGATTCTTTCTTGTGAATAAGTTCTAAAAAATGACAGTGAATATTCCAAGCAAATTCCTAACTGCACGGCAGCTTCAGTGAATGCAGCCATCCCATTGTTACCATAGTCATCATCTCTTCTAATTGCTCCCACCCAGGTCCAGCCAAAGTACCTAACCATTTCTGCCAGTGCTCTGCTCTGGTAATAATCACTGGGAACTGTGCGCAGAAATGAGGGATACTTCTTCTTGTCACTGAGACACTCACATGTGGCATAGTGACTGATCTAAAAAACAAAACAAAAAAACCTCCACATCATTACATTGTATAAATATATATATATATATATAGCGCAATACAAAAGTGCTTACCAGAGGCACATTAAAAGGCCCAATGCTTTTTGCAATAGCCATTGACACTGATGAGTAAGTTTCACCTACTATGGCTTGAACCTGGGCTGGTTTTGTACACGGCTCATTTGAGACAGAGTTTTCATTCCCATTAATAAGTGCCATAGCCATCCTAATTCCCTGTGTTGCAGAACCGCAGGTGTCATAGATTTTGTAGCCCAGTGAAACACCAGGCAGTACAGATGAACTGTTGTTTATCTCTTCTATTGCAAAAATTAAGGACTGAGAAAGTTGGAGACCTCTCATATCAAGACTGGTTAAAAACATTAGTCAGAAATACAAGAAAATATATTTCACAAGTAAATAAAAATGTCATGCATTGATATATTGCATAACCTTTTTTTAATTTAGGATGCTTACCTCGTGCACTTTATGGGTTGTGGCATGACCATGTACGACCAATCTGTTGCTTCCCAGCTGCTATGGAAGGGGAATAGTCCTCCAATTATTATATCACCATCCTTCCATAGCATTGGGTTTGCAGGTTCCCCCTGTAAGCTGCAAGCAGTCACATTACAGCTGTAAAATTTTATAATAGCCATTAAGACATGCAAGAGTGTGAAGACAGTCTCCATTACATCTGTTCAGATACAGAGGAATGTAAAATAGGATATGTCAATCAGGTGCTTCACTTATCAAACAGTTTACATTCCTGGTATTTATGCAGACAGATTCTCAATGGTGAATTGCGTTTGTTAGAGGAGGCGTGACCTGCACATGCAAGTCATGCTATTTAGAAAAAAATAATCTCTTGTTTAACCTGTTTGACCCGTGGGCATTAATGGTTGTGTGGTCTTTTCAGTGGATGAGTGGTACTGACTTGTGGTGTTATACACAATAATGTGGTTTCTTTAACTGAATATTGTAAAATTAAAACATACTTTTAAAACTGTACTGTTTTCCTGGTATTTTAATAAATCTCCAGAATCTTATGGATTTGATTATGTGGGTGGTATATTTATTCAAACATGCAAAAAGCAGCATACTTTAAAAACAGTTCTTTTTAAATATAATTTATTTAGGTTTTTAGATAGAATACATTGATTTTTTAAAAGAATTTTATTAATTCTATTCTATAAACCTCCATTCTGATATAAACGATTGGACATTCCTTTACAAATTGCACATGTGGTTGATCTAAGTGTCAGTAAGTCAGCATATGTATTAGAATCTATACTACCATCATATGCAAAAGTAACAACAATTATTCATTAAATATGTAAATAAAATGTACAATTCAACATCAAATGTGGCCTGTACAAAATAATTACAATTACCAACAATTTACACTCTAGCAAAAATAACTTGAACATTTAATATAGATGCTGATAATTCATGTCTCCCACTACTGAATTTATTCAGAACCATTCTAACTGCACTGTCAAATATAACATGTTTTAAAATTACATCTGAATTAAACTGCTTTATATTATCCATCCATCAATCCATCCATTATCTTTCGTTCTGCTTAATCCAATCAATTAGGGTCGGGGGGGTATCCATCGACATGGTGCAAATCTATCGCTGGGCTCACACTCACTCACACAAACACACTCTATATGGGGCAATTTAGAAAATTCAAATCACCTTGATCCATGTTTTTGGACTGTGGGAAGATATGGGTGATCCCGGAGGAATCCCCCATGGACATGAAAACTCCATCCGGATTGGGATTCTAACCGGGAATCCCCAGCGCTGAGAAGCAAACATGCTAACTACTAAGCCAACATGCTGCCCTGTTTTATATAAATATAAGGGAAATAATTGATTGCCTATTTTCCCATAACTTGTTTCTTTGTGTTCCTCTCAGGTTTCAGAATGATGATGTAACACTTTGGAAGAAAGATGCAGAATAATAATCCAAAGCTTGAAGCTAAAATAGCAAAGATCTCCACGGCTACAGTGAATTTACCAGGAGAACTGACATAAGCTGGAATAAAGGTGATCCAGACTGCACAGAATATGATCATGCTGAAGGTGATGAATTTAGCTTCATTAAAATTATCAGGTAACTTTCGAGCCAAAAAGCTAAAACAAAACATAACAGAGCTAAGAGTCCTATATAACCCAGTACAGCCCAGAACCCTATCACTGAACCCAGATTACATTCTAATATAATTTTATCTTTGTAGTAACTCATGTTTTGTATGGAAAAGGTGGAGAAAATGCTAACCATAGAACACAGATGATAACCTGTATAAGAGTCGATGTAAAAACACTGAGTCTCTGCTGTAGAGGCCCAAACCACTTCATCATGTTACTACCTGGTAGCGTAGCCCTGAACGCCATTAACACCACTATTGTTTTCCCAAGAACGCAGGAGATGCAGAGAACAAAGGTGATCCCAAACGCGGTGTGGCGCAGCATACAGGACCATTCAGTGGGTCGACCAATGAAGGTGAGTGAACAGAGGAAACACAGAGTCAGAGAGAAGAGCAGCAGGAAGCTCAACTCAGAGTTGTTGGCTCTAACAATCGGTGTGTTCTTGTTAATACTGAAAATTACAGCAATGGTGATAGTGAAGGACACCCCTAACAAAGTAAACAACACAAGAATGATTCCCATTATTTCATCAAATGATAGAAATTCCACTAGTTTTAAGACACATTGGTCTTTCTTCTCATTGGACCAGAGTTCAGGGGGGCACTTGATGCAAGTAACAGAATCTACAGAAAAATATAATAAATAGAAGTATTAATATTAGCAATTATATATTATATAAAACATCTAACATATCTTGTTTCTATGTACATAATTTAAAACTAACTGAATTTATACCTGTTATATTACTGATCTCTCCTTCTGCACATGGTATACAGTCATAGCAGCAGACAGGCCTTCCTTTCTTCACAGCTTTCCTGAAACCCAGGGAACAGCTCTCACTGCATACAGATACAGGGACCTGACAACAATCATTACACATATATGATTAATTATGCCCTCCTGCATTTGACACACACACACACATATATTCATACTATACTATAACCACTTACCTGTGGTTTATTGTGGGCATATAATATACTGATGTTATTAAAAGAAAGCTGAAGTTCTTTTTGTAAAGATGCATCATAGAAACCCACTTTAACAAACACTGTTCTACCATCCACAGCTTGTTGCCAGTTCAGCAAGTCATACCGTGCAGCCGGGTCTCCATTTTCATCAAAGTATATCTCCTCTCCAGTGGAGGTAAAGAAATTAACTTTCTTTAACTCATAAAGTACCTAAAGATAACAGCACAAATCTAATCAAGAGAGACATAATACATCTTTTATATGCTTATATCAGTACATTTACCTGTGAGTGTTGAATGTTATTGTAGTTTGTACATAAACCAACACTTTTTTCCTTGGAACAGCCATAAATGTTATGTAGAGCATAGGCCACAGCATATACTGCTTTATAAACATTACTTGCGACACGTAATTCGGAGACGTCTGTATATTGGCTTTGAACTTCAGTGAGACTCTCATTGCCTTTACACACCTGTTCAAATTCTGAGTTTTCTCTTGTGGGAAGTTTACATTCAAATATAGTCTCCCACAATTCTCTGTAAAGATCAACATCAGACAGTGGGTTAAGGCTTGTCAGAAAGTCCCTCAATCCAGTGATTTTAGCCTTTGGAAGAGCAAAACCAATGGACCCTCTAAGAACATGTTTCCATTCAGCATTAGCAATGTTGATGTCAGAAATCCAGGATTCACTTCCAATCCATTGTAATCCAGTAACATTCTGCAAAGCTATTTCTCTCAGAAGGATTCCGATGTCAGAGTATGAGACAAAAGCAACAACCACCTTTGAGGTTGAAGCCCTTAAAATATCTACTATTCTCAAAATCTGTTCTCTGGTGTTGGTTCTAAAAAATGGTTCAGAATACTCCACACAAACTCCCTCCTCTTTAGCTGCACTGATAAATGTGCTCATGCCAGTATTTCCATAGTCATTATCACTGCATAAAGCTCCAACCCAGGTCCAGCCAAAGTGCTTGACTAGTCTGGCCAAAGCTCTGCTTTGATAGTAATCACTTGGAACCGTTCTAAAGAAAGATGGGTGTTTTTTTTTGTCACTTAGACATGCACATGTTGAAAAGTGACTAATCTGTAACACATAATATGATTTACATGTGGATTGACTTTGGCTTGATTGCTTAACATTTTAAAAAAAAAGAAAACTTTATTGCTGCTGTCAGTGAACAAAAAACATGGCAAATTGAAAATTTAGATCCATTACAAAAAGCTCTATATATTTACCACTGGTATTTGCAAAGGTCCAACTGTAGCAGAGATGGCAATTGATGGGGAGGATGAAGTTTGTCCTATAATTGCTTTTACAGTGTCCGTTTTGGAGCAGGACAGTGTATTGTTCTCTATGGGGCCATTCATTAATGTTAAAGAGTCTCTTACAGTCATTTCAATTGATCCACATGAATCAAATATTTTATAACCCAAACTAACACCAGGAAGGACATCAGTTCTGTTGTTTATTTCCTCAATAGCAAATACCATTGTTTGTGCGCTTTGTACTTCTCTCTGACTCAGTCTGTGTTAAAAAAGAATAAAGTTAAATAAAAATAAACCAGTAAATAGGAAAGAAAATAGACACATGATTGCAATAGTGTTACAATTTTAAAACACAATCCTCTGTTCACAGCAGTAACTCATTTTGACTTTAGTTATTTCTCACCTTGTGCATCTTGGTTGCCACGGCCCTGACATAAACACATGTGTTGTCTGGTCCCATCTGCTGTGCATGGAAAAGATCCCACCAATCATTACATCCCCATCTTTGTAGAGTTGAGGGATAATAGGAAGCCCCCTTAAGCTGCAGGGAGGTTCAGCTGCTCTCACCTGAGTGAACAACAGCCATGTGTACATGAAACTCATTCTCATTTGACCTGAAACATATTACTGCTTGTATTTATAACTGTGCTCACATCTATATTAACCATATCATTCCTGGGGTGTGGGCTGTTTCTGCATAATTAAGGGATAATGGAAATACAAAAATAATTTTTTACTACCAATATGCACAACCTTTAAAACTAGTCCTTTAGAGGAGTTAAAGTCTTCAGTACTTGTTTAATGCACTTTCTCTCTAGGCCACTATTGATTGTAACCATGTATTTGGTTTTGGATCTGAATGCCAATGTGGTTTTATGTTCTATTTAATGCATTGGACAAAATCAGAGACAATTATATAATATTTAATGCCTTAAATAAATTACTTTTATATTTAGCTTTTTAAAAAATATATAACTAATAGTATCTTCAATAATAGCATGGCTTTCATTCTGCTTCCTAAATCTTTAGGTAGTTTACTCACAGCTTAGAACTATGTTTTCAATTTTTACATCATAATTATTCTTGGTTTTATTTGTATTCAGTATCATACTGGTTAATTGTCATGCCGCAGTGTGAATCTAATTTCTCTACAATATATTTAAAAATAGGCGGCACGGTGGCTTAGTGGTTAGCACGTTCGCCTCTCAGCGCTAGGGATTCCCGGTTCGAATCCCCATCTGGGTGGAGTTTCCATGTTCTCCCCGTGTCTGCGTAGGTTTCCTCCGGGTTCTCCGGTTTCCTCCCACAGTCCAAAAACATGGATCAAGTCAATTTAATTCTAAAAATTGCCCCATATAGAGTGTGTCTGTGTGAGTGAGTGTGTGCCCAGCGATGGATTGGCGCCCTGTCCTGGGTCTATCTGCCCAGCGCCCGAGATGTTCTCCCTGGATGGGCATGGGGAACCCCACCGCGACCCTAATAGAGGATAAAGAGGGAGATAATGAATGAATGAATATTTAAAAATAATTTCTGCAAATCTTATGTCAGGATGAAATACCAATAATTTTTACCAGCTGTTGCTGTTGTTACTGTGCAATGTATATATTCAAACTTCCTCTTCTTATGAAGTATATTTTTTGTTGTCAATCCCAAACCAGAATACAGTCACTGATAGTTAACTGTCACTACACTAGTTAGCTACACTGATTGACTACACTCATGCACTCATATTTAGAATGCATACTAATCTAAACACATATTAAATCATGCAATGGTTAATTCAGTTTATTTAGTTTCAGTGTATCTGTAAATGTGTTGGGGATTTTTGAGCAGGTGCAGGTGAGCAGCTGTTTTGCGGACAGAAATGCCTTATTAAAGCTGTCAGGTGAGGAAGGCCAGTGTGCTTTTAAAATTACAGAAAGAATACAGGAACTCGAAAAAGCTCTCTGTGTGAATCTAGTAAGCAACATCTCAGCATGCACAACACATCAAGTCTTGAAAAATGCAATTTATTTGGTTTATAGCTGGATCCTGCTAAAGTTCCTTGTAAGTGTAAATGCTGGAGACCTTCAAACACCTGTGATCATTTGTTTTACACAGGGCAACATATAGAGTGATGCAAGTGTAATGTGTACATAATTTAATCATCACATATGATGAATACTATAGGATTTTAGTTTTTCAGTTAATGTTTAATGTATAATTCATGCAATGGATAATAAATGCAACAAAAGAACAAGTTTTATACAAATTCAATATACAATTTAAATACAAATATATCAAAGTAATTCTGTTAAGCAGAACGACCCATGATAGCTTTTTTGGTATTCCTTTCTGGGTGCAATAGTATAATATAACATTTTGGTGCAAATATGGCCACTAACAGACCAAAACTAGAGGCCAAGATGGCAAAGACCTCTACTGCCACTGAATACTTGCCTGGAGAGCTGACATAGGCTGGTACAAACGTTATCCATACAGCACAGAAAATCAGCATGCTAAAGGTGATAAATTTGGCCTCATTAAAATTATCTGGAAGGTTTCTTGCCAAGAAAGCTAATAGGAAGCTCATGGCTGCCAGGAGGCCTATATAACCTAACAGAGTGGCAAAACCTATTATGGATCCCATCGCACATTCATAGACAATCTTAGAGCTGACATAGCGGCTGTTTCTGTGTGGTGTGGGTGATGCTGTAGTCAGCCAGACTGTACATATAACCACCTGAAGGGCAGTGAGGACCACAACTGTACCTCTCTGTTGCACAACCCCAAACCACTTCATTGCATTTTGGCCTTCTGGCTGAGCAGACTTGAACACAGCTACGACCACCATGGTTTTTACCAGGATGCTGGAAACACTTAGTACAAAGCTGATGCCAAATACTACATGTCTTAACTGGCATGTCCACATCTGTGGCTTCCCGATAAATAACAGGGCACAGAGGAAGCATAGTTTAAGGGACAAAAGCAAAAGAAAACTCAACTCTGAATTATTGGCACGGACCACGGGGGTATGACGGTGATGTACAAACACACCCAGAATCCCAGTGCAGATACAGATGCCAAAAAGTGAAGCTGTTGTGAGGGAAATGCCCAGTGGTTCTTCATAAGACAGAAATTCCACCTCTTTAGGCACACAGCTGTCTCGTTCAGGATTTGACCAAAATTCCTCAGGGCAAATGGTGCACTCAATAGAATCTGGAACAGAAAGAGAATTAAAAACAGTGAACCCTGTGCTTTGAAAGCACAAAACATGATTAAACAAAATAAAATGCATAAAGGATCAATCCTCTAGAGCATCAAGGATATGTTCACCGGTGCTGTTGCTGATCTCGCCATCTGCACATGGCAGGCAATCAAAGCAGCAGATGGGCATCCCTTTCTTCCAGGCTCTTCTGGTGCCCCTGGGGCAGCTTTCACTGCACACTGACCTGGGTGGCTGATTGTTAGAGAGTCAGCGTTCAGTTTATTTGGATAATTACTTTGGGTGAACTTTAAATATATTTTAATTAGCTGTATTATCTTACACAGACAAAAACCATATGCTGTTGAACAAAAACTGACAGATGCTGTGAAAAACCCTCCACCTCTACCACTGATAAATTATTATTTACATCTTTTGCACCAGAGTTCCAGAACAGTGCATCTTCATTGATTGTTAGGACATGACTTGAATCTGCGGCCTCATCCACTACACCCACTGTGTGAACCCTAATTGATCCATCCACCTTTGGCTGCCAATTCATGACATCATAGCTAGCCAGTGGATCGCCATTCTTGTCAAAGGAGACATGGTCTCCGAAGCTAGTGGTGAAGTTTACATTTTGCAAGTAATAAACAACCTGCATCCAGAGGAGAAAAAACAGATGAGAGTTAAAACAGAGCTAGTATTGATTTTGATGTGAATAGAGTTAAAAAAATATATGAATTCTAAAAAAAAAAATAGAATTTTGCTAATCATCTGGGATGTATTAGTTTTCACCTGCCAGGGCTGTAGGGTGGAGATTGTGGCACAGCTGTGGCCACTGAATGGTCCTTTTCCCTGTTCACACTGTGTAAGATCATGCAGGGCATGAGCAAGCGCATAAACAGCTTTATACACGTTATATGATGCTCTAAGTTCTGATACGTCACTGTACGCAGTGAGAGTGCTGCTCAAATCTTCATCTCCTTTGCACAAGTTTCTCTCGTCTTTTCCTACAACATTTAAAGCTTTAGAATCAAACCTGCATCTAAACATCTCCTGCCAAAAGGTCTGCACCATGTTGTTTGTCGGTTTTGTGTCAGGACGTAAATGCAATAGAAATTCCTTAAGTCCTTTGATTTCACCACGGCGGATGGCAATGCCAAGTGTTCCTCCAAGGAAGGGTAACATGCGTGATGTGAGGAAGACAGGAGATGTGGCCCATGCCTCACTAGCAATCCATTGCCTTCCAGTTACATTACTCAGATAAACTTCATCCATTAATGGCAACAAATAGGCCTCTGTGGATATCACCACCACTACATTTGCCGTGGAGTCGTTTATGACGTCCACAATGCGTTTGACATCCCTCGGATTGTTGTCCCGTGGCAGGATCTCAGAATATGCCACACAGCCACCTACCTCAACCTGTACTTCTTCATGAAAAGATTGTGCAGCGTAGATCCCATAATCATCGTTGCTATATACAAGGCCGACCCAAGTCCATCCGAATCGTTTCAGGATCTGTACGATGGCACGCACCTGGAAAGCATCACTGGGTATAGTCCTAAAGAAGGATGGATACTGATTTCGATCACTGAGGCAGGAACAACTGGCAAAGTAACTCACCTAATAAATTAAAAGACAAAAAAAAATCAAAGATAAAGAAAAAAAAATATCATATATTAACATATCATACTCACAGTATTATAATAGTGGTATCAGTACAAACCTGACATTTTACAGCACACAGTCATCATGGTATAGTGGTATATGTGATTGTTTATAAAAATCACTTGCATTTCAATAACAATTAATACTTTAATTTGTGCAGAGGATTCACAGAATAATTACACTTTATGATATCAACTATTGTCTTAGTGTTTCATAATTTCACATAATTACAAGCTAAATCTATATCTATTGTTATAACATCTAATACAAAATGCGGTTTGGTGTACCATGGGCATTCGAAACAGCCCCAGCACACTAGATATTGCAATCGAATGTGTGGACCCAGGATCTCCAACTATCCCTATGACCGGGGGAGAGCTGGTGCAGTTTAAGTTGTCTATGGTTTCATCAGTTCCACTAATTAGGGCTGTTGCTGCCCGAAATGCTACAGCAAGCTTCACACAGTTGTCATATAGATGATAGCCAAGTGTGACATTTGGGAGCAGGTTGGGATTTTTGTTGATCTCCTCAATAGCAAATACCATAGTCAGTGCCTGCTGGAAGCTTGCCATGTCAAACCTACAATACAAGAGATAAAATGTGTTTATACTGTAAAATGGATTAACAGATAATGATTAACTAACTAGACTTTAGCATAAACATGTCCATTTAGCTGTTTTAATCATTAATTAAATATTGTAAATAGATTTCATCAAACTCTTCATCATTTTTCATAAATTGCTGTCCAATAAACAAAAAACGGAAACTCTCCTGCTGTTCATTTCCTCTGTGTCCCAACATTGAGACTCACTGTTCACAGTAGGGTTGTTCAGGTTCACTTGTGAAGCTCAGCTCTGGAAACACAGTCAGAAAATGGACCTCAAACAGACCTCCAAGGATCAGGTCTCCATTCTGATGCATGCTGGCTAGTTTGAAATGCCCTTGGAGTCTGCATGATCCCGAATCCAGAGTTAAACCAGGGGTATCTGGCTCAGTCAGAGGTGTAGAGGAGTTGTTCACTGCAACGCTCCATGCTGTGCATAAATATATGTATAAAGCAATCTTCATGTTTCTTCCTTTGATTTACCTGTCCTTTTACCTTGTCCCGTCCTACAGAGTTTTATATATTTGCAAGGTCACATGGGTCTTAGGGGAAATTATGACCTCATGTATTTATTCGTTGATATATTTGTTTATCAAGAATCCATAGACTATGGACAAATGAATTGAAATGCCTACTCATAACACATATGATGATATGATGTTTGGAAGAAGTTTTGCCCCTTTGAAAAAAATAAACAAAAAATAAAACACTTGTGAGGTCAGATGTGGATTTTGGATGCAAGGGCTTTTTAGTTTACCAAAATGTATCTGAGTGGGTTCAAGTCAGAGCTCTGGGTCAGCCAGTTATTTTACACCAAACACATTTAAACAAGCCTATCGGGACCATGCTTTGTGCACATTCATGGTCTACAAAATATGGGCCTTCCCAAACTTTTTGAAGTGGGAAGCATTTAAATTGATATACCACTTTATTTATTTATATAGCAAAGTCTACTATAGTTATTTACAATACTATAAATAGTCAGCAGCTTTAGAGTGTCTTTTTCATGTTTATTTCCCTGTCATTTTTATTTAATCCTAAAGGTGGCAACATTGGACTTTTATCGCGTCATTGTTTTGCATCATGACATCCAAACATTATTTTCTGAGTTGTGTTTTTTAATTTTGAGGGCCTTTCATTTTATTTATTAATTTATTTATTTTTTGTTATTTATAATAAAGAACAAAAGTAGAATGTAAATATTTGACATTAATATACACCATTACATATTACTTATATATTACTGATTAAGATGTCAACTATTAAGTTACAATAACATAACAATCATTTTTATTTATTGCAATTTTATTCAAAAACATTGCAGAACACATTTCACATTATATTTTCCACAGTTATGATCCAAAAAAAACTGCTAACATTAACACACTAAGGCAAGAATCACATTGTAAGGATGATTCATGTTTATTTAATGATTAAACTCGTCAAGTTTTACCCATAATTTGTTTCTTTGTGTTCATCTCAGGTTTCAGGATGATGATGTAACACTTTGGAAGAAATATACAGAATAACAAACCAAAACTTGAGGCTAAAATAGCAAAGATCTCCACGGCTACAGTGAATTTACCAGGAGAACTGACATAAGCTGGAATAAAGGTGATCCAGACTGCACAGAATATGATCATGCTGAAGGTGATGAATTTGGCCTCATTAAAATTATCAGGTAACTTTCGAGCCAAAAAAGCTAAAACAAAACATAACAGAGCTAAGAGTCCTATATAACCCAGTACAGCCCAGAACCCTATCACTGAACCCAGATTACACTCTAAAATGATTTTCTCTTTATATATTTTTAGGTTCTTGAAAGGGAAAGGAGGAGAAACTGATAACCATATAACACAAATAAGAACCTGTATAAGGGTGAAGACAAGGACACTGAGTCTCTGCTGTGGAGGCCCAAACCACTTCATCACATTGCTGCCTGGAAGTGTCGCCCTAAAGGCCATTAACACTACTATTGTTTTTCCCAGAACACAGGAGATGCAGAGGACGAAGGTGATCCCAAATGCTGTGTGGCGAAGCATACAGGACCACTCAGAGGGCTGACCAATGAAAGTAAGTGAACAGAGGAAACACAGAGTCAGAGAGAAGAGCAGGAGGAAGCTCAGCTCAGAGTTGTTGGCTTTGACTACTGGGGTATTTTTATATTTAAAGAAGATGATTGATATTACCATTGTCATTAGAGCCCCTATAACAGAGACGGTCAACAGCAAGATTCCCATAGTTTCCTGATAAGACAGATATTCTACTTCCTTCTTCACACATTCATCCTTCTGTGGATTTGACCAGAATTCATCATAACACTGCTCACATTTAATAGAATCTGTTAAAACAAAAAGATGAAAGTAAGAACACTCATGGAGAATTCTTTATATAGGCTAAAGCTCATAAATTAACATGTAATTAGGACCTGTTTCATTACTGATCTCTCCTTCAGCACAGGGGATGCAGTCAAAACAGCAGATAGGCTTTCCTTTCTGTACAGCCTTCCTCGTGCCTGGAGGACAGTTTTCACTGCACACAGATCTGGGAACCTAAACATATATTACGTTTTAATGATATAATAATTATTATTGAATTAGTAATGTTTATTAATCTTAAAACAGATTAATGCAATACATATTAACAGTTCCATTAAAATCTGATCTTCCTTGTGTTCACCTGTTTGCTGTTTCGTGCCCACACAATAGACCCCATATTTACTGACAGTTGATTCTGTGTAACTGCAGAGGAGTCGAACAGTCCTACAGTGACAAACTCATACTGCTGTTCTTTATTTCTTTGCCAGTTTATTATATCATATTTTGCTGGAGGGTCACCGTTTTTATCAAAATAAACCTCTTCACCTTCTTTGGTTTTGAAATGCACCTGTTTAAGATGTTCTAAAAACTGATACATTAAAACCATACAAAATAAAATACAACATTACAAAGAACAGCATCATTAATGTAATTCTTATTTAAAGGCATCTTTGTGAAAGTGCTTAACAGTTAACATAATGTGTTCACTCACTGTTAGAGGATCAGGCTGCTTGTCTGTGAGACATGATTCCTTGCAGCCGAGCAGGTTGTGTAAAGTATGAGCGATGGCATACACTGCTTTATACACGTTACAAAAAATTGGCATCATAGACATATCAGTAAAGGAGTTTTCCACTGTTGATACATTTTCATGTCCTGTGCACTTTGTGACATTTTCCAGATCATTGTATATTGTAAATTTACAATTAAACATCGTCTCCCAGAATTCTGTAAAAATACTCCCAGATCGTAAAGGCCTTACATCTAATATGAAATCCTTTAGACCATTCACTTTTGCTTCAGGAACAGCCATTCCAATGGCTCCTTGTAGTATGTTGTGTTTGTCCAGAGCAGCCACTTCTTGATAAAAGATCCAAGCTTCAGTTCCAACCCACTGCAGGCCCGTGATGTTGTGCTCGAAAAATATATCGAGTAAAATCTCGAAATCCCAGGTATCGAGAAATGCAACAATTACCTTAGCAGTGGAGCTTTTAATAGTTTCAATAATTCTCATCACTCTCTCATTAGAATATGTTCTAAAATATGAAAGGGAATATTCTAAACAGATCCCCAGCTGTTCTGCAGCTTCAGTGAATGCAGCCATCCCATTGATACCATAGTCATCATCCCTTCTTAATGCTCCCACCCAGGTCCAGCCGAAGTATCTGACCATCTCTGCTATTGCTCTGCTCTGGTAATAATCACTGGGAACTGTGCGCAGAAATGAGGGATACTTTATCTTGTCACTGAGACACTCACAGGTTGAATAGTGACTGACCTACAACAACAAAAGTACTTATGTGAATTAAAAAAATAACTAAATATACATTTAAAATGCTTAATGTTGTAACAACTAAACACATTTTGTCATCATTTTTTCACACTTATTAAAAAAATACTTACAATTGGAATGTGGAAAGGCCCAAAACTTTTTGCTACAGCCATGGAGACTGATGAGTATGTCTCACCAACGATGGCTTGAACCTGAGCTGGTTTTGTGCAGGACTCATTTAACACTAACTTATCATTTCCATTAATAAGTGCCATAGTCATTCTGATTCCATGTTCTGGAGAACTGCATGTGTCATAGATTTTGTAGCCCAGTGAGACACTTGGCAGTAAAGATGAACTGTTGTTGATCTCCTCTATTGCAAAGACGAAGGACTGAGAAAGTTGGAATCCTCGAAAATCAAGGCTGATGATAATAAATGCAGAAGACATGCAAAAAAAAATCTTCAAAGTTTAGAAAAAATATTAAAAAAAAACTTGTTATATTTCACACAGTGAATAGTATAACAATGTAGATATGTTGTTAATTGTGAGCATTAATCAACCAGATTTCCTTACTTGCTTACCTCACACACTTTGATGATTGGGGCCTGATTGCATAGGACAAGTCTGTGGTCTCCCAGCTACTATGAAAAGGGAAAATCCCCCCAATTATTATATCTCCATTTTTCCATAACAATGGGCTTACAGGCTCACCCTGTAAACTACAAACAGTCCCATTAAGTGTAGAAAAATTAATAATGGCCAAAAGGACATGTAAGATTGTAAAAACAGGCTCCATTAATCTATCAAATTCTAAAACCAAGGTAACAATTGAGACTAGAGATGTCCAGCATTTTCTACTGGGGACACAAAAAAGACTTCTGATATTTATACAGATAAATCCTTTACAGTTCAATAACTCCTATAGACTCCAGTCAAAAGAGGCGTGACGAACATTAACTGATCCAATCTGAAAGAATTATGTCTATGTGCTACTTGTAACCTATTTTGATTTTAGAATTTAATGATGGAGTCATTTAATATATCTATTTGTGCTTATTCCCTAATTTATAAAGCTATTGTGATTGCAATATGAATGACATCATTTATTGGGTTTATTGAACAACGTTGTTTTATACAATATACAATAATATAGTATCAGTCTTTATTTTTTGTATTTAAATTCTTTTATGCCAATTTGATCTACTCATGCTTATTAGGTCCCGTGACATATAAATGCCTCTAATAAAATATTAAGGTTTCTTTTTTTCACACACTTTCTATTTTTTTCCTGACTTTGACCAAGCAGGAATATAGATGCACTCTTTGCTTGTTTTCAGGTTTAGAATTGTGTTCGGAGAGTGGATTTTTGGTATGTTGTTTTTTGGTTCATGAGTTTGAAAAGGAATTCTAATCAGACTTTTCCAGATTCCAGCTGAAGACTGAACCTGGCCTTCTCAAAATCATTTTTCTAGCTTCTACCAACCACAATAAGAGTGTTAAATCTTCTGTCCTGCCACAGTAGAGCAGCGGTATGTCTGAGCTGGCCAGTCTCTCAGAGGGAAGCACTTTATGATGCTTTTATTGTAAACCCCATTATGACTTTGTCTTGAATGAGTCTTGGCACAGAAAGTAAATTTACAACTGTGTTTACATCAATAAATATTTTATTTAGAAGCACAAATTTTTGTTATATTTAATATGACAGTGATTATGATGCACCTTAAATCATATAGAAAATGCTATTTGGTTACAGCTAAAAAAAGAAATTCTACTAGAGATGAAAAGTTTTAAGATGTTTCCTTAACTGTACATACAATATTTCATCTTACCTCCACAAATCTATTGGAAACAATAACCTAATACAATCACATACTTATTGTTTGAAATTATAAGATCTAAATAGCTGTTTATTCATCTTGGACTGCATTAAAACATATTTAACCTATTTTCCTGGAGGTTTACCCATGATTTGTTTCTTTGTGTTCCTCTCAGGTTTCAGGATGATGATGTAACACTTTGGAAGAAATATACAGAATAACAAACCAAAACTTGAAGCTAAAATAGCAAAGATCTCCACGG
Source organism: Corydoras sp. C115 (assembly GCA_019802505.1). Taxonomy (NCBI): domain Eukaryota; kingdom Metazoa; phylum Chordata; class Actinopteri; order Siluriformes; family Callichthyidae; genus Corydoras; species Corydoras sp. C115. The sequence continues at coordinate 2,765,583 of JAFMOC010000019.1, read as the reverse complement.
CTACAGTGAATTTACCAGGAGAACTGACATAAGCTGGAATAAAGGTGATCCAGACTGCACAGAATATGATCATGCTGAAGGTGATGAATTTGGCCTCATTAAAATTATCAGGTAACTTTCGAGCCAAAAAAGCTAAAACAAAACATAACAGAGCTAAGAGTCCTATATAACCCAGTACAGCCCAGAACCCTATCACTGAACCCAGATTACACTCTAAAATGATTTTCTCTTTATATATTTTTAAGTTCTTGAAAGGGAAAGGAGGAGAAACTGATAACCATATAACACAAATAAGAACCTGTATAAGGGTGAAGACAAGGACACTGAGTCTCTGCTGTGGAGGCCCAAACCATTTCATCACATTGCTGCCTGGAAGTGTCGCCCTAAAGACCATTAACACTACTATTGTTTTTCCCAGAACACAGGAGATGCAGAGGACGAAGGTGATCCCAAATGCTGTGTGGCGAAGCATACAGGACCACTCAGAGGGCTGACCAATGAAAGTAAGTGAACAGAGGAAACACAGAGTCAGAGAGAAGAGCAGGAGGAAGCTCAGCTCAGAGTTGTTGGCTTTGACTACTGGGGTATTTTTATATTTAAAGAAGATGATTGATATTACCATTGTCATTAGAGCCCCTATAACAGAGACGGTCAACAGCAAGATTCCCATAGTTTCCTGATAAGAGAGATATTCTACTTCCTTCTTCACACATTCATCCTTCTGTGGATTTGACCAGAATTCATCATAACACTGCTCACATTTAATAGAATCTGTTAAAACAAAAAGATGAAAGTAAGAACACTCATGGAGAATTCTTTATATAGGCTAAAGCTCATTAATTAACATGTAATTAGGACCTGTTTCATTACTGATCTCTCCTTCAGCACAGGGGATGCAGTCAAAACAGCAGATAGGCTTTCCTTTCTGTACAGCCTTCCTCGTGCCTGGAGGACAGTTCTCACTACACACAGATCTGGGAACCTAAACATATATTACATTTTAATGATAATAATTATTATTATTGGATTAGTAATGTTTATTAATCTTAAAACAGATTAACGCAATACATATTAACAGTTCCATTAAAATCTGATCTTCCTTGTGTTCACCTGTTTGCTGTTTCGTGCCCACACAATAGACGCCATATTTACTGACAGTTGATTCTGTGTAATTGCAGAGGAGTCGTACAGTCCCACAGTGACAAACTCATACTGCTGTTCTTTATTTCTTTGCCAGTTTATTATATCATATTTTGCTGGAGGGTCACCGTTTTTATCAAAATAAACCTCTTCACCTTCTTCGGTTTTGAAATGCACCTGTTTAAGATGTTCTAAAAACTGATACATTAAAACCATACAAAATAAAATAAAAATAAAATACAACATTACAAAGAACAGCATCATTAATGTAATTCTTATTTAAAGGCATCTTTGTGAAAGTGCTTAACAGTTAACATAATGTGTTCACTCACTGTTAGAGGATCAGGCTGCTTGTCTGTGAGACATGATTCCTTGCAGCCGAGCAGGTTGTGTAAAGTATGAGCGATGGCATACACTGCTTTATACACATTAATACATATTGGCAACATAGACATATCAGTAAAGGAGTTTTCCACTGTTGATACATTTTCATGTCCTGTGCACTTTGTGACATTTTCCAGATCATTGTATATTGTAAATTTACAATTAAACATCGTCTCCCAGAATTCTGTAAAAATACTCCCAGATCGTAAAGGCCTTACATCTAATATGAAATCCTTTAGACCATTCACTTTTGCTTCAGGAACAGCCATTCCAATGGCTCCTTGTAGTATGTTGTGTTTGTCCAGAGCAGCCACTTCTTGATAAAAGATCCAAGCTTCAGTTCCAACCCACTGCAGGCCCGTGATGTTGTGCTCGAAAAATATATCGAGTAAAATCTCCAAATCCCAGGTGTCGAGAAATGCAACAATTACCTTAGCAGTGGAGCTTTTAATAGTTTCAATAATTCTCATCACTCTCTCATTAGAATATGTTCTAAAATATGGAAGGGAATATTCTAAACAGATCCCCAGCTGTTCTGCAGCTTCAGTGAATGCAGCCATCCCATTGTTACCATAGTCATCATCCCTTCTTAATGCTCCCACCCAGGTCCAGCCGAAGTATCTGACCATCTCTGCTATTGCTCTGCTCTGGTAATAATCACTGGGAACTGTGCGCAGAAATGAGGGATACTTCCTCTTGTCACTGAGACACTCACAGGTTGAATAGTGACTGAGCTACAACAACAATAATTTGCACAAAAATCTAAAGTTGTCTGTTAAAAGAATATTTTTTAAGTATAATAATTATATTGAAAAAATACTATCAAAAACATTAAAACGTGTTTTGTAACACCTACAAAACACAATCTGCCCATATTGTTCCAAAAACAACTCAAATAAATTAATAAAAAAGAAAATAATACTTACTATTGGTATGTAGAAAGGCCCAACACTTTTTGCTATAGCCATGGACACTGAGGAGTATGTGTCCCCTATTATGGCTTGAACCTGAGCTGGTTTTGTGCAGGACTCATTTAACACTGAGTTGTCATTTCCATTAATAAGTGCCATAGTCATTCTGATTCCTTGTTCAGGAGAACTGCACGTGTCATAGATTTTGTAGCCCAGTGAGACACCTGGCAGCAAATATGAACTATTGTTGATCTCCTCTATTGCAAAGACGAAGGACTGAGAAAGCTGGAATCCTCGAAAATCAAGGCTGATATATATAAAAAAAATTATTTAAAAAAAGCAGAGGACATGCAAAGTAATTCTTCCTAATGTAAAATAGTCTATAATGGCTTAGTACATGTAGCACAAAGAATCATATCAGAATGTAAACCTTATATAAGTCAACATGTTTTAAAACCTTTTTTCTGCTTACATTGTACACTTAGTTGTTTGGGGTCTGAAAGCATAGGACCGCTCTGTGGTCTCCCAGCTACTATGAAAATGGAAAATCCCCCCAACTGTTATAACTCCATCTTTCCAGAACAGTGGGCTTACAGGCTCACCCTGTAAACTACAAACAGTCCCATTAGTCCTGGAAAAATTAATAATAGCCAAAATCACATGTAAAAGTGTAAATACAGGCTCCATTAATCAGTTTGGATATAAAACTGAGATGGGTATATATATAAATGTATATATATAAAACACAATCCTGTCCAGCATTTTCTACTCTGTAAACAAAAAGACTTCTGGTTTTTATACAGATAAATCCTCCACAATAGAATAACTCCTGTAAGCTCCAGTCAAAGAAGGCGTGACAAAATTAAGTGCTCCAATCTGTGGGCAGTGATCAAGAAGTCATTTGAATGCTCAAATTTGTTAAGCTGCTGTGGTTATAAATTGTATTCTATTGATTTCAGTTTGGTCTATTACATATTCAAGTGATACAACAATATTGGACAGTGTGTTATAGCAAATAACATTATATATGAGATTTATTTTGTGTGATGCACATATCAAACCGGCCTAAAAATTTAACTGGACACTTTTATCTAGGTGGAAAAATAATAATAAATACATAAATAAATAAGTATATATAGTGGTAAATGCAGTAACTCACTGGGCAGGCAAAGATGCATTGATACAGGCTCTATTAAAAGCTGTAACACAAAGATTACATATGTAATATCCTTCTCAGCATTTTCTACTTTCTGGTTCAAAATTTTGCCTATTTTTAATATTGTCAAACAGATGTTTAAACCTCATTCAATTAGTAATAATAGATAGATAAATGTGATATGATTTATTAAGTAATGTTTTATAGAACTGAAATACAAAAAGTGAAAGTTTCTAATGTGTAATAATTAAAGAGGTCCTCATGTCCATCACTACTGTGATTACTTTTAGGACATGTACAAAAAGTAGGTGTAAAACCAAAAAAGCAAAAAACATTTGAAGCAATTTTAAACATAGACCAGGAGTGAGCTGCTGTTTTTCAAGAGAAAAGGGCCTTTTAGCTAAAGGCCACACTTTGGATGATCAAATGACACATGGAACTCATGGTGCAGAGGGATCAAAGAATATAATCTCGTTAAACATGTCAGATAATTTTACAGTGACATCTGTTCCTCTACTCAAAGGCCTGTAATTTTTAAATCTTAATGTATGATTAATGTGTGACTAAAATTACATTAAGAACATTTACTTTTTACAGTCCAGGTACATGCAGCATCAATATTTACCCTGCAGCTTCTCAGTCTATAAATATGAGCCATTGTTAAATATCTTTAATACAGAAACAATAAAAACGCTGATGGAACAAACTGCACATTATGTACAAGATTTTAAATTCATGCTAATTCACCACTACAGTACAGAAAATAAAAAAACAATTAGAAACTTTACACAGAGAACATACACAAATCTGTTCTACATGGGTGGATGAAAACTGTGTGGCACAGGCCATATGTTGACCGTGTTTGTTTAAGTACAATTTAAGTCGAAATCCATGATGCACCTCTTGACTGTTAAAGCTGTCACATATTTTTGCATGACCTCACAAACACCATTTCTGACACCTTACACTGTAAAATCTAGTAGTAGCATAATACCAATCGTTTTTAAAAGTTCTAATATTTTTTTGTGGACTTGTTGAAAAAGTCAGGTCTAATTAAAAAACAATTACTTATATTTATTTCTTTTTCCTTAGGTAACTATAGCTAATAAGATTGTAATAATAAAATTTGCATTGCACCAGTCAGTTTTTTCAACTTTATTCAAATTATGCAATGAAATTTGTAATTGGAAATGTAATTAATAATAGTATACAAAGCTAGTTTGTAAATCTTAATCTTATTTACCCATCATTTGTTTCTTTGTGTTCATCTCAGGTTTCAGGATGATAATGTAACATTTTGGAAGAAAGATACAGAATAATAAACCAAAACTTGAAGCTAAAATGGCAAAGATCTCCACGGCTACAGTGAACTTTCCAGGAGAACTGACATAAGGTGGAATAAAGGTGATCCAGACTGCACAGAATATGATCATGCTGAAGGTGATGAATTTGGCTTCATTAAAATTATCAGGCAACTTTCGAGCCAGAAAAGCTAAAACAAAACATAACAGAGCTAAGAGTCCTATATAACCCAGTACAGCCCAGAACCCTATCACTGAACCCAGATTACACTCTAAAATGATTTTCTCTTTATATATTTTAAAATTCCTGAAGGGGAAAGGAGGAGAAACTGTTAACCAAATACCACAAATAAGAACCTGTATAAGGGTGAAGACAAGGACACTGAGTCTCTGCTGTGGAGGCCCAAACCATTTCATCACATTGCTGCCTGGAAGTGTCGCCCTAAAGGCCATTAACACTACTATTGTTTTTCCCAGAACACAGGAGATGCAGAGGACGAAGGTGATCCCAAATGCTGTGTGGCGAAGCATACAGGACCACTCAGAGGGCTGACCAATGAAAGTAAGTGAACAGAGGAAACACAGAGTCAGAGAGAAGAGCAGGAGGAAGCTCAGCTCAGAGTTGTTGGCTTTGACTACTGGGGTATTTTTATATTTAAAGAAGATGATTGATATTACCATTGTCATTAGAGCCCCTATAACAGAGACAGTCAACAGCAAGATTCCCATAGTTTCCTGATAAGACAGATATTCTACTTCCTTCTTCACACATTCATCCTTCTGTGGATTTGACCAGAATTCATCATAACACTGCTCACATTTAATAGAATCTGTTAAAACAAAAGATGAAAGTAAGAACACTCAGGGAGAATTCTTTATATAGGCTAAAGCTCATTAATTAACATGTAATTAGGACCTGTTTCATTACTGATCTCTCCTTCAGCACAGGGGATGCAGTCAAAACAGCAGATAGGCTTTCCTTTCTGTACAGCCTTCCTCGTGCCTGGAGGACAGTTCTCACTGCACACAGAACTGGGAACCTAAACAGAATATATTACATTTTAATGATAATAATTATTATTATTGGATTAGTAATGTTTATTAATCTTAAAACAGATTAAAGCAAAACATATCCATTAAAATCTGATCTTCCTTGTGTTCACCTGTTTGCTGTTTCGTGCCCACACAATAGACCCCATATTTACTGACAGTTGATTCTGTGTAACTGCAGAGGAGTCGTACAGTCCCACAGTGACAAACTCATACTGCTGTTCTTTATTTCTTTGCCAGTTTATTATATCATATTTTGCTGGAGGGTCACCGTTTTTATCAAAATAAACCTCTTCACCTTCTTTGGTTTTGAAATGCACCTGTTTAAGATGTTCTAAAAACTGATACATTAAAACCATACAAAATAAAATGAAAATAAAATACAATATTACAAAGAACAGCATTATTAATGTAATTCTTATTTAAAGGCATCATTGTGAAAGTGCTTAAACAGTTAACATAATGTGTTCACTCACTGTTAGAGGATCAGGCTGCTTGTCTGTGAGACATGATTCCTTGCAGCCGAGCAGGTTGTGTAAAGTATGAGCGATGGCATACACTGCTTTATACACATTAATACATATTGGCATCATGGACAAGTCAGTAAAGGAGTTCATCACTGCTGATACATTCTCATGTCCTGTACACACTGGTAGATTCAGATCACTTTCTATGGTATATTTACAATTAAACATCGTCTCCCAGAATTCACTAACAGTGATGCTGTTGCTGGATCTCAATGGGCTTATATTGAGAATAAATTCATCCAGACCAGCCACCTTTCCTTTTGGAATGGCCAGTCCTATGGATCCTTGCAGTATGTTGTGTTTGTCCAAAACAGCAACTTCCTGATAAAAGATCCAGCCTTCTGTTCCAACCCATTGATAGCCTGTAAGGTTGTGCTCGAAAAATATTTCAGTTAAACTCTCTATGTCCCAGGTGTTTAAAAATCCAACGATCACCTGAGATGTGGAGCTTTTTATAGTTTCAACAATTCGCATCACTCTCTCTTTTGAATACGTTTTTAAAAATGGAAGGGAATATTCTAAACAGATCCCCAGCTGTTCTGCAGCTTCTGTGAATGCAGCCATTCCATTGTTACCATAGTCATCATCCCTTCTTAATGCTCCCACCCAGGTCCAGCCAAAGTATCTGACCATCTCTGCAAGTGCTTTGCTCTGGTAATAATCACTGGGAACTGTGCGCAGAAATGAGGGATACTTCCTCTTGTCACTGAGACACTCACAGGTGGAGAAGTGACTGATCTGAATCAGAATTTGCACAAAATTTGGGTTTTGTGTTTGTTTTTATCTTTTCTGTTTATCATGTTTCAAAACATTTAAACAATGGATTTGAGAAACTCAGAAATGCTTACCACTGGAATGTTGAAAGGGCCAACAGTTTTTGCTATAGCTACTGACACTGATGAATATGAGTCTCCTACAATGGCGAGAACCTGAGCTGGTTTAATGCAGGTCTCATTTAACACTGACATCTCATTACCATTTATTAGTGTCATAGTCATGGTAATAGCATGTTCTGGAGAACTACATGTGTCATAGATTTTGTATCCCAGTGAAACACCTGGCAGTAAAGATGAACTGTTGTTGATCTCCTCTATAGCAAAGATGAAGGACTGAGAAAGCTGGAATGAACTAATATCAAGGCTGATAATACAGAAAACATACAAATATAAAATTTATATTAGAGCTTCAGCACTTAAGACTGCATAAATGAGAGAAATTGTAGCTCATCATTGTTGATTTAACTTGTATATATTTTTCAAACAATAAATTTTCAGTACATTTTACCTCACACACTTTGCCGGTTCTGGCCTGGCTGTGTATGACCAGTTTATATTCTCCACATCACCATGAAAAGGAAAAATCCCTCCAACTAAAATTTCCCCTTCTTTCCATAAAAGGGGGTTTAGAGGTTCTCCTTGTAAACTACAAATAGTCTCGTTAGCTCCAGAAAAATTTATAATGGCCAACAGCACACGCAACAGCATAAACACAGGCTCCATATAGATATCAAACAAATTTACAACTTGAGAATGAATCTATCCAGTCAGACATCTTCTTCTGTAATAACATTAAGATTTAAAGTATTTATATACATTTATCCTCTGCAATAAAATGAATAATTTCAGGATCCATCAGAGGGGGCGTGACGGAATTAAACTTCTCCAATCTAAAAGAATGAGGTCCCTGTACCTTGGTGAACCTGTTTTGCATATGGGCAGTGATTTAGGGAATCAGGTTCCTATAGTTGTTGTAATGTTTTCAACGCTGCTGTTGGTCAGTTGAATGCATTAAATGTGGTGTCATTTGGTGACAACTCATCTGAATTAATTCACTTTTTCAGATTGTAGAAGTATATGTTAACCAATTATACGACCTGTTCATAATTGAATTTCCCCATTGTGGGATTAATAAAGTATATCAATCAATCAATAATTGAGGGCAAACATAATCTTTTGATTGTTGCTATGTCTTATGCAAATATGAAAACCAGAAGTTTAGAACAAAAGAAAAAAACAGACACAACTTCAATTAAAATATCATGCTTGTATTATGATAATGCTACACTTATTTAAAGTGACATGATTGTATGTTACACTTTAGAACAGAGTTTAAGTAAGATCTATGTTATTTGATACAGTTATAATAAACCAATGGAGGAAATTTCTCAAAATCACAGGAAATGTGTTCTAAATAAATGAGTTTATAACAGTAGTTATATTTTGTTTAAAATAAATCAGTACAGTAATAATATTACATTGTTAGCATTAATTCTGCATTTGTTTCAGGGCAGTGTTTATTATATATAAATAAATGAATTAATTGTAATTTACATGAAATTGAAACTGATGGAGTGATTAAGACTTTTCACAAAATTCATATCTGTCTAAAATTTACTTATTTGCTGTATTTCCATATTACATGAAAATTAAATATATATTCCATCTTAAAAATTCAATATGCCTATAATTACAATGTAAAATTTTACATTTCAAAGCTCGACAACATAATAGTTTACAGGACCAGTTTTTAAATATTACGTTTATTTACCCATCATTTGTTTCTTTGTGTTCCTCTCAGGTTTCAAGATGATAATGTAACATTTTGGAAAAAATATACAGAATAATAAACCAAAGCTTGAAGCTAAAATAGCAAAGATCTCCACGGCTACAGTGTATTTACCAGGAGAACTGACATAAGCTGGAATAAAGGTGATCCAGACTGCACAGAATATGAAGATACTGAATGTGATGAATTTGGCCTCATTAAAATTATCAGGTAACTTTCGAGCCAGAAAAGCTAAAACAAAGCATAACAGAGCTAAGAGTCCTATATAACCCAGTACAGCCCAGAACCCTATCACTGAACCCAGATTACACTCTAAAATGATTTTCTCTTTATATATTTTTAAGTTCTTGAAGGGGAAAGGAGGAGAAACTGATAACCATATAACACAAATAAGAACCTGTATAAGGGTGAAGACAAGGACACTGAGTCTCTGCTGTGGAGGCCCAAACCATTTCATCACATTGCTGCCTGGAAGTGTCGCCCTAAAGGCCATTAACACTACTATTGTTTTTCCCAGAACACAGGAGATGCAGAGGACGAAGGTGATCCCAAATGCTGTGTGGCGAAGCATACAGGACCACTCAGAGGGCTGACCAATGAAAGTAAGTGAACAGAGGAAACACAGAGTCAGAGAGAAGAGCAGGAGGAAGCTCAGCTCAGAGTTGTTGGCTTTGACTACTGGGGTATTTTTATATTTAAAGAAGATGATTGATATTACCATTGTCATTAGAGCCCCTATAACAGAGACGGTCAACAGCAAGATTCCCATAGTTTCCTGATAAGAGAGATATTCTACTTCCTTCTTCACACATTCATCCTTCTGTGGATTTGACCAGAATTCATCATAACACTGCTCACATTTAATAGAATCTGTTAAAACAAAAAGATGAAAGTAAGAACACTCATGGAGAATTCTTTATATAGGCTAAAGCTCATAAATTAACATGTAATTAGGACCTGTTTCATTACTGATCTCTCCTTCAGCACAGGGGATGCAGTCAAAACAGCAGATAGGCTTTCCTTTCTGTACAGCCTTCCTCGTGCCTGGAGGACAGTTCTCACTGCACACAGAACTGGGAACCTAAAAAGAATATATTAAATTTTAATGATAATAATTATTATTATTGGATTAGTAATGTTTATTAATCTTAAAACAGATTAACGCAATACATATTAACAGTTCCATTAAAATCTGATCTTCCTTGTGTTCACCTGTTTGCTGTTTCGTGCCCACACAATAGACGCCATATTTACTGACAGTTGATTCTGTGTAACTGCAGAGGAGTCGTACAGTCCCACAGTGACAAACTCATACTGCTGTTCTTTATTTCTTTGCCAGTTTATTATATCATATTTTGCTGGAGGGTCACCATTTTTATCAAAATAAACCTCTTCACCTTCTTTGGTTTTGAAATGCACCTGTTTAAGATGTTCTAAAAACTGATACATTAAAACCATACAAAATAAAATAAAAATAAAATACAACATTACAAAGAACAGCATTATTAATGTAATTCTTATTTAAAGGCATCATTGTGAAAGTGCTTAAACAGTTAACATATTGTGTTCACTCACTGTTAGAGGATCAGGCTGCTTGTCTGTGAGACATGATTCCTTGCAGCCGAGCAGGTTGTGTAAAGTATGAGCGATGGCATACACTGCTTTATACACATTAATACATATTGGCATCATGGACAAGTCAGTAAAGGAGTTCATCACTGCTGATACATTCTCATGTCCTGTACACACTGGTAGATTCAGATCACTTTCTATTGTATATTTACAATTAAACATCGTCTCCCAGAATTCACTAACAGTGATGCTGTTGCTGGATCTCAATGGTCTTATATTGAGAATAAATTCATCCAGACCAGCCACCTTTCCTTTTGGAATGGCCAGTCCTATGGATCCTTGCAGTATGTTGTGTTTGTCCAAAGCAGCCACTTCTGGATAAAACATCCAGCCTTCTGTTCCAACCCACTGATAGCCTGTAAGGTTGTGCTCGAAAAATATTTCAGTTAAACTCTCCATATCCCATGTGTCGAGAAATCCAACAATCACCCGAGATGTGGAGCTTTTAATAGTTTCAACAATTCTCATAACTTTTTCTTTTGAATACGTTGTGAAAAATGGAAGGGAATATTCTAAACAGATCCCCAGCTGTTCTGCAGCTTCAGTGAATGCAGCCATTCCATTGATACCATAGTCATCATCCCTTCTTAATGCCCCCACCCAAGTCCAGCCAAAGTACTTGACCATCTCTGCTAGTGCTTTGCTCTGGTAATAATCACTGGGAACTGTGCGCAGAAATGAAGGATATGTTTTCTTGTCACTGAGACACTCACAGGTGGAAAAGTGACTGATCTATAAGGTTTGCACAAAATTCAGAATCTGTTTTCTTGGATCATGTTTTTGTTTTATCTGTCTGTTTACTGTCAGATTATGTAATTAAGCTCACAAATGCTTACCATTGGAATGTTGAAAGGGCCAACAGTTTTTGCTATAGCTACTGACACTGAAGAATATGAGTCTCCTACAATGGCGAGAACCTGAGCTGGTTTGGTGCAGGTCTCATTTAACACTGACATCTCATTACCATTAAAAAGGGCCATTGCTAAGCTAATGGCATGTTCTGGAGAACTGCATGTGTCATAGATTTTGTATCCCAGTGAGACACCTGGCAGTAAAGATGAACTGTTGTTGATCTCCTCTATAGCAAAGACGAAGGACTGAGAAAGCTGGAATGAACTAATATCAAGGCTGATTGATACAACAGAAAAATATGAAAATACATTCATAACAGTTCATTAATTGTAAATACTGCATAACTGCAATGCATTTCTGTATTTTTAAATCTTCTGTACTGCTTACCTTACACACTTCGGTTGTTCTGGCCTGACTGTGTATGACCAGTTTATGTTCTCCCCACCACCATGAAAAGGAAAAATCCCTCCAACTATTATATTACCATCTTTCCATAAAAGGGGATTTAGATGATCCCCCTCTAAGACACAAATAGTTTCATTAGCGCAAGAAAAGTTAATAATGGTCATCAACATACACAAGAACATAAACACAGGCTCCATTAATCTAACACCAGAGTTAATTCTTGATGGCAAATTTCTACCTGACTTCAAGTATTTATACACATATAAGTCCTTTATAATAAAATAAGTCCTTTGGGCTCCCGTCAGAGAAGGCGTGGTGAAATTAATATGCTCCAATCTTTAGGCCTCTGTACCTTAGTGAACCTGTTTTGCATATGGGCTGTGATGAGGGATTCAGGTTCCTGTAGGTGTTTGGATGTTTCAAGGTCTGCTGCTGGTCACTTGACTGCAGAAATTGTGGGGTCATGTGGTGACCACTTATCTATAACAAGTCATATTTCCAGTTCACATTTTTATTAATTAGCTGTTTGTTGTAAACATTTATTTTAATTGCTCTGCTGTTATAATTATTTTGTCAGTGACAGCAGCAAATGTGAGTATAAATAGTATATACATATATAATAATATAATATAAACATTACAAAAAAAATATTTTTAGTGTTCGTTATTATTTTTTCTTGGCTTATACAAAAAAGGGTTAACATAAAATAAAATCCAAAATACGTATACCATCTCAAACTACACCATATAAACAAAAGTATCAATACAGACCTATTGGTTTTACTGGAAAACCTTCTGGAAACCTTTACGGTGCGTGTAAATACGTTACTGACCTGCAGGTGGCGATATTAGACTTGAATTGGCTACGTATGTCTTATGTATTCATGTGTTTAAGTCTGACCTGAGTTTACTGGTAATGGATCAGTGGTTTTCATGATTTTCATATCCCTACATAATCCCACTGTTTAAATGAGTATATTGTTTATTATAAAATGTGAAAAAAAAGAATATTACGATAATTTTTCGTATATACATAATATAAATATAACAAGAAGTGTATATTAAACAAGCCATTGTAATATAGCCTTAATAATTTATAGTTTTTTTTAAACAAAGTTTAATTCAGAAAAAAAAAAAAAAAAAAAACTTTTTAATCCAAAATCATAGTCAATCTTTACAAACTGCTATCCATAATTTTAGACAGCAGTGGTTCTGAAATAGTGGTTCCAAATGCCTGATGCAAGAAGAGATACATTTACGTGTTCGCACAACTCTAGACACCAGAGGGCGCAAAATTGACAATTTTTAACTATATGAATACAATTATGAATTTAAAACACACACATGCGGTGGTAAAGGTCATGTACATAATTATTTATATTAGCATCAACATTTTAGACAACTTAGTGAAAATTCAGTGAAAGAGATGTTAAAATTTAGTATTTAGTATTAAATATTTTTCTGCCTTTTTTTATTTGGTTTAAAACATATATTATCTTAATGCAAATATAAATTCTTGACACATCATGAATTTAGTTTCATGTTCATCTATTTATGGAGCTTTGGTAATATTTGCCTTCATTTCTTTTGATGTGAATGACTAGGAGAATTTAAGTCTGTGCCATATTTCTACCTTTAATAATCGGAAGCACTTGCAACTAGTTTTATCATTTTTTAAATTCATCGATTGAAATGAATTTGAACCTTCTACAATATCCACAGCCTTTGATAGAGGTACAGATGCAAAAACACTTTTTCCAGTATGTTTCTATACATCTTTTACAGAGTAATGATTATTTTAAAGACAAAGTTTACCCTTAGGTATGTTTTCTATACTTTATTATTTTCCTAAGTCATTCATTTGCTGATGTTTCTGTATGATCATTACTTTGTATACATAGCTGCTGGATTGGTTTTACTCCTCCAGCCTCTTACTCCTCCCACTGGTTTGTTAAATCAATCACATATGTAATTTGATGGCAAGATCTTTTCCTTTATAAGGCCCTGTTTTTAGGTCTGACACACTTTTATTTTAGGTCTGACATGATTCTAAACAGTAGTGGCTGTAAAGCTTGGAAAGATGCCAGTGGGAGATTTGACACTGGTGGCTTTCTTTCTGATTTTGTGGCCCATAATTAAGGTCTTTGATTTAAATGGTGGGTGTCAAAGACTGGGGCAATTTGAGCCTCATGTGCTTGAGGAGAATGGTGATGTTATTCTTGGAGGACTTTTCCCTTTGCACTACATTGCTCCAGAACCTGATCATGTTTTCACCGAGCAGGCACAGGATCAGAGGTGTAGTGGGTGAGTGTTACATCTGCTACAAGCAAAAAGACTCAGATGTCCATTTTGGAAAATATGAACATATTTGTAACCTGAATAGAAAGATGAAACCTTCTCATCTGTTAGGTCGAGTCCAGGTTTTTACTTTTTTCTCCTTTATTTTTAATCAGGTTTGATTTGAGAGCCTTTCGCTGGCTCCAGACAATGGTGTATGCCATTGAGGAGATAAACAAAAAGGCTGACCTTTTACCAGGGCTACAGCTGGGATATCGGATTCTGGACAGCTGTGATCATGTACACACTAGTTTGCAGAGTGCATTCTCTCTTTTGAATGGATCCTACACTTTTCAGAATCATAACTCTATAAGCATTAGTCCACGCTGCCTCTCGAAAGCTCCAGTGCCTGCTGTCATTGGCTTGGCATCCTCTACACCAACCAGAGCGGTAATCAACACATTTGGACCATTTGAGATCCCTATGGTGAGCTGTATTTCCAAAGCTAAAGAAACAAATAATGCAGTTTTATATAAACCATTTAGTTTATATAAAAACTAGTATAATTTGTGCTAAAATTGTATTATGACCACTTATTTACTGTAAATATGTAAATACTTATTTATTTACCAATTATCTAAATTTACCTATGTATTGTGTACACCGCAAATTCCTGTTGCCTCATATATATAAAATCAAGCATGTAGCAAACCAACTGCATGTTCCCCACACACAAATCATGGTACATGGAAGGCCATGATTACCCCACACAGAACCCTGCCCTCAAACTCAGGTATAAGATATTACAAACAAGATCATGTCATGCAATATCAGTCTCTGACCTTGAAATTGCTTAAAAATATAATACAATGTTTAAAAAGCATTTTAAACAGTTTCTTGTTGCTTTTTTGTTAAATTTGACCTGAAATGATCAAAGTGAGCAGATTTTTTGAAGTTGAGTTCACACAAGTAAATACATTGTTTTTAAAGATTTGATACTGAGTTAAAGTAATAAACACAGCATTGTTACTTTTGAGCTATAAACAAATCAGGTATAACAAGTATTTAGAAATAGTGAGTGAGGTCATATCTTATGTTTCAGTTGTCTGCAACAAAAGACTATTGCTGAGTAATTTCCCTGAACATGTTTAAAATATGTTTAGGATCAAATCAAAAGTAATCTTAACTGCTTCATATGACAGAGATAGACACTGCTGCTTTAGTAAAAACAAATGTTGTTATTCTATTTTTTGTACTGAGTAATGGTTTAATCTTTATGCTGTCTGTATTCTCCTTTACTTTTGCCTCTGCAGATCAGCTACTTTGCAACCTGCACATGTCTGACGGATAAACGCATTTATCCATCCTTCCTGCGTACTGTCCCTAGTGATATTTTCCAGGTGCAAGCTCTGGTACAGCTAATGACCCATTTTGGATGGCGCTGGGTGGGTACAATTGGCACAGAAGATGATTACAGTCAGTATGGAATTCAAGCTTTCAGCGAGCAATTGAAGGATTGGGGTGGATGTGTAGCTTTTCATCGCACTATACCAAAGGTCTCCACCCTAGAACAGATCAAAGATATAGCTGATGCAATAAAAGCCTCCACTGCCCGGGTGATTGTGGTGTTTGCTACAGAAGGTCAGCTATTAGATTTGCTGTCCGAAGTTGCCAGGAGGAACATGACTGGTTGGCAGTGGGTGGCTAGTGAGGCCTGGGTCACTGCCAGTGTCTTAACATCCACACAGTTTCACCATGTGCTGACTGGGACTTTAGGGTTTTCATTTAGAGGTGCCAATATTTCTGGTCTGGCAGAGTTTCTCTTTAAAGTGCGACCCTCTGCTGACCCAGGGTCAGTCTTCACTAACATGTTCTGGGAGCAACAGTTTGATTGCAGACTAGATTATGATAGAAGAAAAGCCCTGGATAGGCCACTATGTACTGGTTTGGAAGATCTAAAGAAAGTTTCTAGCAGCTATACGAGTGTAACTCCAGTGCGGGTTTCCTACAACGTGTATAAGGCAGTGTATGCCATTGCTCACGCTCTTCATCATCTACTGCAATGTACACCAGTGGCACAAAATACAGACCAGAGAGGCTGCAACATGGGTACAGAGTTCACACCAGGACAGGTAGTGTGTGGTATTTTATGTTAATTAAGTAAAAAAAAAAAATATATATGTACAATGTCTCTAATTAAAACACATATTTATTTAAAGTTTATGTTTGTATTCTGTACATTATATGGGTAAAAGTATTGAGACACCTACAGTTTATGACAGTTAAAAATTTTAAGCACCAACAGATTGACAATTTTGGAAAAGTTTTTTCAAGTGTGTGTGTGTGTGTGTGTGTGTGTGTGTGTGTGTGTGTGTTGCCATTTGATCACATAAGACCATGTATAATTACATACATGTAATAATGAATATTTATTTTCTATATGTTCACATATTTTGCCTGTTATTAGCTACTTCATTACCTGAGGAAGGTAAACTTCACAAACCAGTTTGGGGAAAAAGTGCATTTTGATGAAAATGGGGAACCGGTTCCATTGTATGACATAATTAATTGGCAGCAGGACGACGAAGGAGGAATCCGGTTTCAGCAAGTGGGCAGCTACGATGGGTCAGCCACACGCTTGCAACAACTCGAAATTGATATGGATTTAATAGAGTGGACCGGACGACAAAGAAAGGTGAATGTAATTAGAATTATTACAGTTTTTAATATTGAAGTGATTAATTCACATTATGGTGTTTTTTTTTTAATGAGAGATCTATTGACCTATAAAAGTTATTCCCCTATTGTTATTAATGAATCTAATATGTATAAGGAGCACACTGTCTTGTGCTTTTTTAATCTTTTTTCCCAAACATTGTGTATGATCTTAAAAAGCTTATCACAGGCTTCTTTCTGCAGGTCCCTTCATCTCTGTGCAGTTCCCCTTGCCCTGCTGGAACTCGACAGGCTATAAGACCAGGCCAACCCATTTGCTGTTTTGACTGCTTGCCGTGTAATGATGGCGAGTTCACCAATACATCAGGTAATGAATATACAGAGCATTACATACATTGGTCTAAATGCTACATTGGTTTTTTAGTAATCAACAAAAAGCAAATACTGAAAATGTAATAATTAAAGACAAAGGTGATTAAAAAATTATGATTGGTTTCTCAGGATCCACAGAATGCATTAGGTGTCCTCTCTATTACTGGTCTGATCCTGAAAGAGTGCGTTGTGTGGCTGGCGTAGAGGAGTTCCTTTCCTTTCAGGATGTTATGGGTGTCATCCTTGTTACCCTGTCTCTTTTTGGAGTTTCTGCTGCAACTGCTGTTTCTGTAATATTTTTTCACTTCAGATCCACACCTATAGTCAAAGCCAACAATTCGGAATTGAGCTTCCTGCTCTTAATATCTCTCAAGCTCTGCTTTCTCTGTTCTCTGGTGTTTCTTGGCCGCCCATCAATGTGGTCCTGCCAGGCTCGACAGGCAGCGTTTGGCATCAGCTTTGTCTTGTGCATTTCTTGCATACTGGTCAAGACCATTGTAGTGTTACTAGCCTTTCGATCAACTGTTCCTGGCTCCAGTACCCTCAAATGTTTTGGTCCACCTCAACAGCGAGTATTCATCATCGCATGCACTGCAGGCCAAGCAATCCTCTGCATGGGCTGGTTAGCATCAGCGCCACCTTATCCCTATAAGAACCCCTCTAACCAGGGTGGAAGGATTGTACTAGAGTGTAAGGATGTATGGCCAATGGGATTCTATTTAGTGTTGGGCTACATTGGTATCCTCTCATGTATTTGTTTCATTCTGGCTTTTCTGGGCCGGAAGCTCCCAGATACATTTAATGAGGCCAAGCTCATCACATTCAGCATGTTGATATTTTTTGCTGTTTGGGTATCATTCATCCCTGCATACAACAGCAGCCCAGGGAAATACACTGTAGCAGTGGAGGTATTTGCCATTTTGGCCTCCGCTTTTGGACTGCTGTTTTGTATATTTGCTCCAAAATGTTACATTATTCTGCTAAGACCTGAACTCAACACCAAGAAAGGAATAACTGGGAAAACCAAATAACCATTTTAAAATTACTTAATGATGCACATTATTGTTATTCTACAATCAGCATAAAACAGGACTATAATGGCTTACTTCCAGAAAAAAAAGTACATTTATGGATTTATTCGAAGGCACAGGAGTTTTGGGAGATGCCAAATGGAGATGCAGGGAGTGTGACCCATACACTCATTGTTTCTTGGACTTTTCCCTACATATTTCCAATTAATGGAAATAACTGAATGTGTTTGCAATGTGTGTAGATTTTCCCCCCTGTTTATTCAAATTACAGTTTAAATTTGTATATGCTTCAGATTAACAGTTTTAAATAAATTACAGCAGCATAAAAGCAGTCAGTCCAGTGTTCAGTCCTTTCGGCTCTGTCCTATTGTTTTAATGTTGCTAATACTTTTGTACTACAATACAAATCTTAAGTTTAAGTCTTCTACTTCAATTGCATTTACTCCATACATATTGAAAGAACGTTTATATTGAAAATTAATGAATGTGATTCATGGATATTAATACAGAGGGAAATGCAAATGAATGATGCAATTTAAAACTAAAAGACTATAACAATAAATGACATTTACATTACATTTAGTCATTTAGCAGACGCTTTTATTCAAAGCAACATACCACAAGTCAGTAGTTAAGGAAGAACCCAGCTGCACTGTAGATTTTTCAAAGCTGATCATTATCCTATCCTGCACCCCCCCACCCTTTTTTATAATAGGTGTTAGTGAAAGAGATGTATAAATAAAATAGAAGTATAGAATGATAAATAGAAGAGCATGAGTCGTGTATTTGATAACCCAATATGGTGCCCTGCTCTGATTTTATATAGTAATGTACTGAGAAATTATAAATAACATAAATAAATAAATAATACATAAATAACATAATCTCCACTCATGTAAATCCCAGGCAGTTGAGGGTCAGTCCACAGTTGATTGAGTTAGATCTAACTGCTAAAGGTTAAAAACCCAACAACCATATAAATTATATTTATGCGTTACAGAATTCGCTCCTGTGAATGCTCCATGTAAATAATGGTGGGTGTTCAGTTGAACCCAATAGGTGTTTAAGTTCAATCTCTTCAACATTCTCACCATCAGTCTCTCTCTCTATCTCTCTCTTTTTTTTCTATTTCTCTTGTTTATTATACAATATTAGTTACCAAATACATTGTAATTTTTTTTTTATCATTTTTGATATGTTGTTTTAAAAACATGCACCATAATAAGTATTATTATAAAACTAAACACTTCCCAGATTGGTATACCAATATATCTATAGACGGTAACCATGTTTTTATTGTGTATTTTCTCCTTGCATTTACATATACCTGTATGCTGTATCAAAACATTTGTTTTTGTTCAGATGGTTGTATCTGCTGATAATCAAACAATTAAGGGCTAAACAAATGGGAACACAGGGCCTTTGTTAAAAATAATATTACACATACTTTTGCTTTATACTCTTTAGGTAGCAGTCACTTTATAATGACCTCACGGATAAAAGACTCTTGTGAATTAATTTAATAATAATTGCATTAGTAAACATTCTCAGCTACAGAGACTGTATGAAGGTAATCCATAACTCAGTTTTAGTTAAATAAAATGTTCCTCCACCTGAAAATGTTGAATTGCCCTGAAATAAATCATAAATAAAGCAGTTTTTATGTTATCTCCAACATTGTGTCTGTGAAAGTTACTTCTGTGTAACTGTTACTGTGTTTGGAGTTAGATAGCTGAAAGGTGACTACAGTAGGTTGGTAAATAAATATTTTTACCGTCGCAGAAAAAAATGACATTAAAACCAAAATTTAACAGTAAAATTTTATTTATTATACAATTATCTGTGACTGTGATGTGAATGTAAGACAAATATTTAGGCAAATTTTTCTACATGCATTATTGATACGTTCTTGAAAAGTAGATGCTGATGACAAAATTATACCTGTAAAACTGGATTACATTAGATATTTTAGGCAACTTAACTACATTTTAAATATTGTTATATTAAATATTGTCCAATGTATTATTATTATTATTATTATTATTATTATTATTATTATTATTATTACTCTGCCTCAAAGAGACTTGGATGGCATTTTACCCATAATGTGCTTTTTTGTATTCTGTTCTGGCTTAAAAACAATTATGAAACATTTTGGAGCAAAAATACAAAGAATTAACCCAAAACTTGAAGCTAAAATAGCAAAGATCTCCACGGCTACAGTAAATTTTCCAGGAGAACTGACATAAGCTGGAATAAAGGTGATCCAGACTGCACAGAATATTATCATGCTGAAGGTGATGAATTTAGCTTCATTAAAATTATCAGGCAACTTTCGAGCCAAAAAAGCCAAAATAAAACATAAGAGAGCCAAAAATCCTATATAACCCAGTACAGCCCAGAACCCTATGACTGAACCTAAACCACATTCCAAGATTATTCTTTCTTTGTAGTGCTTTAGATTTTTTAAGGGGAAGGGTGGTGAGATTTTTAACCAAAGCACACAAATAAGAACCTGTAACAAAGTCAATGCAAGAACACTGAGTCTCTGCTGTAGAGGTCCAAACCATTTCATGACATCGTTGCCTGGAAGTGTTGCTCTGAATGCCATTAACACTACTATTGTTTTCCCCAGAACACAAGAGATGCAAAGAACAAAGGTGATTCCGAATGCAGTGTGGCGCAGCATACAGGACCACTCAGAGGGCTGACCAATGAACGTAAGTGAACAGAGGAAACACAGAGTCAGAGAGAAAAGCAACAAGAAGCTCAACTCTGAATTATTGGCTCGAACAATAGGTGATGCTTTGTGTTTGTAGAAGACAGCAGCCACACTGACTGCCATGAAAGCTCCAGAGATGGAGAACACCGTTAGGATGATGCTTAGATTGTCATCCCAGGATAAAAACTCAACAGGTTTTGGGAGACAGACGTTCTGCATTCCATCTGGCCAAAAGTCAGAGGGGCAGCGGAAACAATCCAGGGAATCTATAATGCAAAAAGATAAAAAAAAATGCAAAATAAATAATATATATATATATATATATATATATATATATATATATTGTGAAATATATATATATATATATATATAAAATATATATATATATATATATATATTTAATATATATATATATATATATATATAAATCTAATAAACTCAATATAATGTTTTTTTATATATATTGGAGGGCATTATGACTTAATTAATACAAACACTTTTATAATGATAACTTTTTTATTATCAGATGTTATAAGTGTTATGCTTAGAGAATTATTGTTTATTGTCTAAAACATTTTATGATCTAAAAATTCTTATGACCGGGAGGAAGCTTTCACATGTAAGACTAACGCATAACTGACTCAGTTTCATACCTGTAAGAGCATTTAAGCACATGGCTACAGTCTCAAACAGCATAAAACCTTGTCTCTGCACAACTTTCGTGTACCAGAATGGCAGCTTTCACTGCACACTGAAACTGGAACCTATCAAAACATTCAGAAATTCTGAAAACCTTAAATATAAGCAATTAATTATTTTACAACGTTCAGTATAACTTATTCCATAAATATTTTTTATTTGTCTTCTGACATTAAATTTTTGTATCAGTACCTCTGTCTGTCCTCCCATCCAGCTGATAGATCTACTCATCTTAAGCTCTTGTCCTCTAGGCCTGGATGAATCATATTGTCCCACTGTAACAAACTCCAGACTTCCATCTTTTGTAAACTGCCAGTTTATGAGCTCATAGAGTGCAGGAGGGTCTCCATTGGAATCAAAAGAGACCTGAAAACCATTGTTTGTGGTAAAGTTGACACTTTTTAACATCTTAAGGACCTGCAGACGACAAAATAAAAAAAAAATAAAAATAAAAAAAACAAAAAACACCACTTAGGTTATTCACGATCCTGTTTCGATTTTTCATTTATTTGGAGTACGTGCTCTGAATACCTGCCATGGTGCAAATTGAATGGTTTTGTCACATTTGCTGTCATTACAAATAAGACTGTGGATGGCGTGTGCTATGGCATACACGGCCTTATACACCATGTTCGTGACGCGCAGCTGAGATGTATCCGAGTACGGGTTCTGCAACGCACGAACGTTCTCAGTCCCGTCACATCGCCGTGTGCCCACAGATAGAGGTTCCTCCGCTTGGAGCTTACAATTAAACGAATTCTCCCAAAACTGTGTTAACAGGGGAGACCTGAGGGCCATTGCAGGTGTGAGGTCTAAAAGGAAATCACGAAGTCCTGGTATAACTGACCGGGGAACACCAAACCCTATTGCGCCAGCGCACATATTATAACGCAGGAACTCGGGATCTATGATCCAGGTGTCGCTCCCGATCCACTGGAGTGGAGACGGAGGCTGTCGGGCCAGTTCCTCCAGCAGAAATCTCATTTCCCCAGTGTGCATAAATGCCACTATAACCCGAGCTGTTGATCTGCGGATCACGTCTGCCACCCTCTGCAGTTTACTGAGAGGCTGCGTTCTGTAATAGACCTCGGAATACTCAACACAGATCCCCTCCGCTTGCGCCGCTTTAAGGAACGACGCCATTCCAAAGTTTCCATAATCTGTGTCGCTGCGCACCGCTCCAATCCATGTCCAGCCGAAATACTTGACCAGTTTAGCTAGTGCCGCTGCTTGGTGCTGGTCACTGGGTATGGTTCTTAAGAAAGCAGGATACTGGAGTTTATCACTCAAACATGCACAGGTCGCATAATGACTGATCTAAAATTCAGAATGGATAGTAAAAAAAGTACATTTTCAACAACAACAACAAAAAAATCTACACTTTACAGCCTCAGTAAATATACATTTATTGTATACAATGGAACAATTTCAAAATATTTTATGAAAAATATCTGAATATTATTATGAATGTTACATAAAGGAAATATATTTTTATTTTAAGTAAATTAAATCCATTTTATTTTCTTACCTGAGGAATTCCAAAAAGGCCTAACATTCTGGCAATGCTTATTGATGGTGTTGAAGGAGAATCTCCTATTACAGCAATAACATCAGCTCCTGCAGACTCCAAACATGAATCTGTATCATTAAAATCTGGATCAACACCATTAGCAAGTTGAAGTGCCAGCTTGATGGCCATCGGCACAGTAGAGCATGAATCATGTATCTGGTAACCCAAGGTGATGCCTGGTAGGAGATCTGTTCTGTTGTTGATCTCATGGATAGTAAACTCCATGGCACGAGCAAAGCGCAGCTCTCTGTAGTCCATGCTTTTTCAAACACAGGTATAGATAATAATTAATTAATTAAATTCAATGTATAGCATCATTGCATTAATATTATATTATTCTAATAGCTTTCTAGCAGTAACCCAAACATTAGGGACATATTTTATATTTCACCATTTTTTTTACTTAACAAATAGACATACAAACTGATAGTTTAAGAGTCATTAGTAAAATCTGCAAGACCAGCTTGCTGACTGTACAGTTCAAAGTCAACATACAGACCTTCCAGCACACTGTATTGGTGATGGTAGCTTGGTGTAAGTAATCTGCTCTGATCTTGTGTAATAATGAATAGTAAAAATCCCACCAATTACAAAATCTCCATTCCTAAAAATGCCAGGTATCTGTGGGTCATCCCACAGCTTACAGCTCTTCACATTTCTATTATTTGCTCCAGTTCTCAAACATGTTATCAGAATTAAGAACAATGACATCTGGTTTAAAGTAAGTTGCATGGCAGGATCATTGGCTTCAAAACATTTAAAAGGCAAGAATGTTGCATTACAGGGTTTTAAATAACCAGATCATGCTAATGAATTATAATTTGGGGTGTCATCTAAAAGAAAAGGTGTGGTCATGTATTCAGTGTTTACTTATTGATGTTTGGATTTCCTTGTTTTTCTAAGATGTTGTTACAGCTCTAGGTCTATTGAGTCATAAAAGCTTGTCATCTCCATGACAACATAGTTATAAGAAAATTAATAATTTTGTCTTTTTAAATTCTTATATTATTACGTTTATTTTATGTCACTATTGGTTTTCACAATGAATTAGATTCCAGTTCATGTTGTTTTCTCTTCTTTTTTGATAGCTGATCTATAATAAACTATGATAAATAAAATTAAGGACCATTAGATTGATTTAGGTTTATGAAATGATTATTTCACAAAAAGACCAAAATCAAGATCGATGTCATGGGTAATTCACTAGCTAAATATACAAAAACAACTAAACAAGAAAACTCATGGATTTACGGAGCCCCTAAAGGGACATGAGCAAAAAAAAATCGAGAGGAACATAAGTAAAAAAAATATATTTTTTTTTTACTTATGTCATGCGCACCACTTATTAAGTGGTGCGCACCACTTAGTAAGTAGTGCTCACGAGATATTAAGTGGTGCGCACCACTTAGTAAATCGTGCTCATGAAATTTAGCTTCGAAATTTTTTTTTTTTTGCTCTTGTCCCTTTAGGGGCTCTGTATGGATTATAAGATAAAGTAAAATAAGTATGTTTATAAGAGTTGAATTAATATTTCTTTATTATATCAGTGACAGTAATGTGCACCATTAAGATGGTTATTTTTAATCCATTACTGAGACTTTATTGATATATAAATAGATACTGATAAAAAGACTAAATTTCCAATAATATAATACAAAATACATTAAACAAGTATTATGTTTAAAGCATATTTGATATTTATTTTTTTACTACTTTAATGTAATTCTAAATCTTAAAGAGACTTGGATGGCATTTTACCCATAATGTGCTTTTTTGTGTTCTGTTCTGGCCTACAAACAATTATGAAACATTTGGGAGCAAAAATGCAAAGAATTAACCCAAAACTTGAAGCTAAAATAGCAAAGATCTCCACGGCTACAGTAAATTTTCCAGGAGAACTGACATAAGCTGGAATAAAGGTGATCCAGACTGCACAGAATATGATCATGCTGAAGGTGATGAACTTAGCTTCATTAAAATTATCAGGTAACTTCCGAGCCAAAAAAGCCAAAATAAAACATAAGAGAGCCAAGAATCCTATATAACCCAGTACAGCCCAGAACCCTATGACTGAACCTAAACCACATTCTAAGATTATTCTTTCTTTGTAGTGCTTTAGATTTTTTAAGGGGAAGGGTGGTGAGATTTTTAACCAAAGCACACAAATAAGAACCTGTAACAAAGTCAATGCAAGAACACTGAGTCTCTGCTGTGGAGGTCCAAACCATTTCATGACATCGTTGCCTGGAAGTGTTGCTCTGAATGCCATTAACACTACTATTGTTTTCCCCAGAACACAAGAGATGCAAAGAACAAAGGTGATTCCAAATGCAGTGTGGCGCAGCATACAGGACCACTCAGAGGGCTGACCAATGAACGTAAGTGAACAGAGGAAACACAGAGTCAGAGAGAAAAGCAACAAGAAGCTCAACTCTGAATTATTGGCTCGAACAATAGGTGATGCTTTGTGTTTGTAGAAGACAGCAGCCACACTGACTGCCATGAAAGCTCCAGAGATGGAGAACACCGTTAGGATGATGCTCAGATTGTCATCCCAGGATAAAAACTCAACAGGTTTTGGAAGACATCTGTCTTGCTTAGCATCCGGCCAAAAGTCAGGGGGGCAGCGGAAACAGTCCAGGGAATCTAAGATAGAAAAAAAATTAATAATAAATAAATAATAATAATAATAATAATAATAATAATGTGAAAACTAAATGCATAAAAAATTGGGCAAACTATAACTTTAAGCACATATTGAGACTTCATAAATCTATGACCTCAAACTTTTTCTGCCATCTGAAATGTTATACCAAACCTGTCATGTTGCTGATTTCTCCTTCTGCACATGGTATGCAGTCAAAACAGCATATAGGTCTTCTTTTCTGCACAGCCTTCCTTGTGCCGGGAGGACAGCTTTTACTGCAAACTGACACAGGAACCTGTAAGAGCATTATAATTAACATTTTTGAGGCAAAACTTTATGCTATAAGTAAAAGTACAGGTTCATTTGACTAAATCTTCTGTGCATTAATAGCTTAACATATTACACATAGGTTTGTTAGGGCGTTTTTATTTTTATAAAATCTCCTGCATCACGACTGCAACTGTACCTCTGTCTGTCCTCCCATCCAGCTGAGAGATCTGCTCATCCTAAACTCTTGTCCTCTAGGCCTGGATGAATCATATTGTCCCACTGTAACAAACTCCAGACTTCCATCTTTTGTAAACTGCCAGTTTATGAGCTCATAGAGTGCAGGAGGGTCTCCATTGGAATCAAAAGAGACCTGAAAACCATTGTTTGTGGTAAAGTTGACACGTTTTAACATCTTAAGGACCTGCAGATGACAAAAAAACATAAAATCCAAAAAAAGAAATCAACTTAGGTTGAAAAGGTTATTCACGATCCTGTTTCGATTGTTTCATTTATTTGGAGTACGTGCTCTGAATACCTGCCATGGTGCAAATTGAATGGTTTTGTCACATTTGCTGTCATTACAAATAAGACTGTGGATGGCGTGTGCTATGGCATACACCGCCTTATACACCATGTTCGTGACGCGCAACTGAGATGTATCCGAGTACGGGTTCTGCAACGCACGAACGTTCTCAGTCCCGTCACATCGCCGTGCGCCCACGGATAGAGGTTCCTCCGCTTGGAGCTTACAATTAAACGAATTCTCCCAAAACTGTGTTAACAGGGGAGACCTGAGGGCCATTGCAGGTGTGAGGTCTAAAAGGAAATCACGAAGTCCTGGTATAACTGACCGGGGAACACCAAACCCTATTGCACCAGCGCACATATTATAACGCAGGAACTCGGGATCTATGATCCAGGTGTCGCTCCCGATCCACTGGAGTGGAGACGGAGGCTGCCGGGCCAGTTCCTCCAGCAGAAATCTCATTTCCCCAGTGTGCATAAATGCCACTATAACCCGAGCTGTTGATCTGCGGATCACGTCTGCCACCCTCTGCAGTTTACTGAGAGGCTGTGTTCTGTAATAGACCTCGGAATACTCAACACAGATCCCCTCCGCTTGCGCCGCTTTAAGGAACGACGCCATTCCAAAGTTTCCATAATCTGTGTCGCTGCGCACCGCACCAATCCATGTCCAGCCGAAATACTTGACCAGTTTAGCTAGTGCCGCGGTTTGGTGCTGGTCACTGGGTATGGTTCTTAAGAAAGCAGGATACTGGAGTTTATCACTCAAACATGCACAGGTCGCATAATAACTGACCTAAAATTCAGAATGTATAGTAAAGAAAGTACCTGCCGTTTTTAACAACAAAAAAAAATCAACTCAAAAAATTTACATTTCCTATTATATTTACTATTAATATGAATCTTACATAAAGGAAATATATTTTTATTTTAAGTAAATTAAATCCATTTTATTTTCTTACCTGAGGAATTCCAAAAAGGCCTAACATTCTGGCAATGCTTATTGATGGTGTTGAAGGAGAATCTCCTATTACAGCAATAACATCAGCTCCTGCATACTTCAAACATGAATCTGTATCATTAAAATCTGGATCAACACCATTAGCAAGTTGAAGTGCCAGCTTGATGGCCATCGGCACAGTAGAGCATGAATCATGTATCTGGTAACCCAAGGTGATGCCTGGAAGGAGATCGGTTCTGTTGTTGATCTCATGGATAGTAAACTCCATGGCACGAGCAAAGCGAAGCCCTCTGTAGTCCATGCTGTTTCAAACACACATGTATAGGAAATATCACAGCAATAATTTATATAAATAGCAGTAGAATCATTCATATTTAATAATAATTCTATTAGCCATCTAGTATCATTAAGAGACATGCAAGCTAACAATTTATTAGGAATTTGTAATTCAGCAAGACCCGTTTGCTGATTTTACAGCTGTGAATTCACATACAGACCTCCCAGCGCACTGTAGTTGTGACGGTAGCTTTGTATAAGTAATCTGCTCTGAGCTTGTGTAATAATGAATAGTAAAAATCCCTCCAATTACAAAGTCTCCATTCATAAATAAGCCAGGTAACTGTGGGTCTGTTCTCAGTTTACAGCTCTTTACATTTAAATTACATACTGCAGGTCTTAGACCTGTTATACACAGAAGTAATAAATACAGCATCTGATTTAAAGTGTGTTGCATGGCAGGATCATTGGCCTCCAACCCTCTGAAGGTCTGAAATATTTTCTTACAGGTTTTAAATGAGGTGACCTTTTAATGCACCTTAACCTGGAGTGGGAATTGAGAATA
Organism: Corydoras sp. C115; assembly: GCA_019802505.1. Taxonomy (NCBI): domain Eukaryota; kingdom Metazoa; phylum Chordata; class Actinopteri; order Siluriformes; family Callichthyidae; genus Corydoras; species Corydoras sp. C115. Next base: position 2,737,070 of record JAFMOC010000019.1, on the reverse strand, counting down.
AGAGGTGGGGTTTATCATTCTAATTCATTTAGGATATTCTGTTTTTCTTTCATCAGACAACTAACTAATGAATCCAGTGCATCTTCACATTAGTATAGTTATTAAAACTTGTATAATCACTGCACAGAAATGTGCAAATATTTTTATGTATTCATTTGCACCCAGATAGTCAGTTTGTTCTGTTTACATTCATTTAATTTATTTTAAGTATTTTAGTACTGGTGTCATGTCAGGCATAGGCTGGAGGAAAAAGACATATACAGATGTAAAATTAAACTTTTTACTAACAGAAATTAACATTTTAGAAGAGGAGCTTAGCTATTATAAAACCATGACAAGGCCACTGGGTAACGCCCCCCCCCCCCCCCCCCCCACCACACAAACACAAAACAATCCCCATTAGTTGGCATTGTTCTTATTAACTGATTCATTGATTGCTTTGTATTGCTTCTTTTTATTTCTTGATGTTAACCAGCCAGTCAAATGATTTCTCAGATTTGTTGGATTGTCTCATTAGCCTTGGTGTTTTAAAAGTTGTTATCAAATTTGAAAAATTATAAGAATATGAAGATTTACACAGCTGACAGATTTAGACCTTGCAGGAAATTTTAAAATAATTATGGCAATATAAAATACTTCTTCAAGAGCTGATGTAAAGCCAAATTTGGTTTTATTACAAATAAAAATGCATATATGTATAATTTCAATATATAATATTTATTAAAAAAAAATTTGTGATTCCCACTGTCGATGCCACATTGATTGATGCACTTTTAAAATAATGCTGTCCAGCTTAAGTGTCTTAAAGGAATGTATATGTTTTATATCAACAGTAAGTAAGCTTTACTTTTTCTGTTAGTGCTAAACATCTAAAATAAAATGTAAGTCATTTATAATATATTTTTAGGCTGACATCGTGTTTACAGTTTAGAACATTGTAATGAATTATTATAGTTATGTTTACACCTGGCAGCACGGTGGCTTAGTGGTTAGCACGTTCTCTCAGCACTAGGGATTCCCGGTTCGAATCCCCATCTGGGTGGAGTTTCCATGTTCTCCCCGTGTCTGCGTGGGTTTCCTCCGGGTTCTCCGGTTTCCTCCCACAGTCCAAAAACATGGATCAAGTCAATTGAGTTCTCCAAAATTGCCCCCTTATAGAGTGTGTCTGTGTGAGTGAGTGTGTGCCCAGCGATAGATTGGCGCCCTGTCCTGGGTGTATCGGCCCAGTGCCCGAAACGTTCTCCCCTGGATGGGCATGGGGAACCCCACCGCGACCCTAATAGAGGATAAAGCGGGAGATAATGAATGAATGAATGTTTACACCTTAATGAAATTTCACCCATTTTTACAATAAAGCTGTACAATGAATCTGGATGGTCTGTTGTATGTTTGACTTAAGGAGACATAGATCATGTTTTACCCATGAGATATTTCTTGGTATTTTGTTCAGGCCTGAAAACTATTATAAAACATTTGGGAGCAAAAATACAAATTACCAATCCAAAGCTTGAAGACAAAATGGCAAATATCTCCACGGCTACAGTGAATTTTCCAGGAGAACTGACATAAGCTGGAATAAAGGTGATCCAGACGGCACAGAATATGATCATGCTGAAGGTGATGAACTTTGCTTCATTGAAATTATCAGGCAACTTCCGGGCCAGAAAAGCCAGAATGAAACACAGAAGAGCCAACAGTCCAATATAACCTAAAACAGCCCAGAACCCTATGGCTGTACCCAAACCACATTCCAAGATTATTCTTTCTTTGTAGTACTTTAGATTTTTGATGGGAAGTGGAGGGGATATTTTTAACCAAATAACACAAATAAGGACTTGAACAAGTGTGAATGTCAGGACGCTAAACCTCTGTTGTGGAGGTCCGAACCATTTCATAACATTACTTCCTGGAAGTGTTGCTCTGAAAGCCATTAACACCACTAATGTTTTTCCAAGAACACAAGATATGCTAAGAACGAAGGTGATTCCAAATGCAGTGTGACGCAGCACACATGACCACTCAGAGGGCTGACCAATGAACGTAAGTGAACAGAGGAAACACAGAGTCAATGAAAACAGCAGCAGGAAGCTTAATTCAGAGTTGTTGGCCCTGACAATTGGAGATGTCCTGTGTTTGTAGAAGACACCGGCCACACACACAGCAATAAAGGCTCCAGAGATGGAGAACACTGCTAAGATGATGCTGAGCGTGTCGTCCCAGGCCAAAAACTCAACAGACTTTGGAAAGCATCTGTCTCTGTTGACATTGGGCCAGAATTCAGGAGGACAGTGTATACAATCCAATGAGTCTGTAATAATACCAGATAAAGAATTACATGATACTTGTTCTACACCTCCATTAATCATTAATATATATTTATATCTGTCAATAGACAAACGTTGGGACACCTACTTGGTGATCTATGACATCTTATTTAAGGTTGTTTTTCCCATTTGCAACTATCACTAATTAATTGCAACTAATTAATGATATACACAACCTGTTTTGTTACTGATCTCTCCTTCAGCACATGGTATGCAGTCGAAACAGCAGACAGGCCTTTTTGGTTGAACAGCTTTCCTGCTGCCTGGAGGACAGCTTTCACTACACACAGACACTGGCACCTAAAAAGATAAATACATATTTAAATCATGAGTGAAAAAGTGTGAAATCTTGCACATGCACAGGTTTGCAATTTTACAGTGTGGGTTTGCTCAAGTAATCATTTTCTAATCAACATACTTTATCATCATCAGGGTCATGATGGCTGCTTGAGTTTAACCGAAGACAAAAGGCATGGAAACATCAAGGATAGGTTGCCAGCCCACAGCAGGCAGACACAGAAACACATTCATATTTAAGGGTAACTTACTCTCTTTTTTTTTAGTTAAATGCGTTACAGTAATGTGAATTAGTTTCCGTTAACAATACAGTACATAAAGCCTTCATTTTATTCTGATTGTGAACTAATTTTGGTACCTGGATCTGTTCTCCCACCCAGAGGATAGCTCTGCTCATTCTGAATTCCTGTCCTCTAGGTCTGGATGAATCATACTGGCCCACTGTCACAAAATCCAAAGCACCATCATTTCTAACCTGCCAGTTTATAAGTTCATAGACAGCTGGTGGGTCTCCGTTGGAATCAAAGAAAACCTGGAAACCATTATGTGTGGTGAAGTTAACTTTTTTGAGCTCCTCGAGTACCTGCAGACAAGATTCATTAATAATAAAACACACATATAACATAGGTAGATGAGAAGTGTTTAATCTTATATTTCCAAATAATAACTTTAATACCTGCCACGGTGCAAATTTGATGGCCTTGTCGCATTGGGTGTCATTACAGATAAGACGGTGGATGGCGTGCGCTATGGCATACGTTGCTTTGTACACCATGTTAGTGATGCGTAACTGTGATGTATCAGTATACGCGTTCTGGAGCGCACGGATGTTTTCAGTACCGTCACATCGCCGTGCGTCTTCAGAAACGCCTTTATCGGTCTGAAACCTACAGCTGAACGCCGTTTCCCAAAATTCCATTAAGAATGGAGACTGTACAGCTTGGGCAGGTGTGAGGTCTAAAAGGAAATCACGAAGTCCTGGTATAAGTGAGCGCGGAACACCAAACCCTATTGCGCCAGTGCACATATTATAACGCAGGAAACTGGGATCTGTGATCCAGGTTTCGCTCCCGATCCACTGGAGTGGAGGTGGAGGCTGTCGGGCCAATTCCTCCAGCAGCAGCTTCATGTCACCCGTGGCCATAAATGCCACTATAACTCTAGCTGTGGACCTGCGAATCACGTTTGCCACTCTCTGCAGTTTGCTGAGTGGCTGCGTTCTGTAATAGACTTCAGAGTATTCCACACAGATTCCCTCTGCTTGTGCGGCAAGTAAAAACGAAGCCATGCCGTAGTTTCCATAATCCGTGTCGCTGCGCACCGCTCCAATCCATGTCCAGCCAAAAAGTTTGACCATCCTTGCCATTGCAGCTGCTTGGTGCTGGTCACTGGGTATGGTTCGTAAAAATGCAGGATACTGGAGTTTATCACTCAAACATGCACAGGTCGCATAATGACTGACCTATTAGCACAATACAAGAGCGTTAAGAAAGACGTGTTCCACGAAAACACTAAATATATATATATATTTCTTTAGCATTTAATTTTTCACCCAAGTAAAAATCTCAAATGGTCTATTGGTCTATAAATTTATAGTAATCTAATGATCATTTGCAACATATTTTACTTTTTCAAATTAACCTCTTGATTTTACCTGTGGAATTCCAAATAGACTGAGCATTCTTGCAATGCTGATTGATTGCGTCGAAGAGGAATCGCCTATGACAGCAATTACAGCAGCACCTGCAGATTTTGAGCAAGAATCAGTTTCATTAAAAAAAGCTTCAATTCCATTAGCGAGCTGAAATGCCTCTCTAATTGCTATTGGAAGTGTAGAGCACGAGTCATGAATCTGATAGCCCAAGGTGATGCCTGGAAGAAGATCAGTTCTGTTGTTGATCTCATGGATAGTGAACTGCATGGCACGGCCAAAGCGCACCTCTCTAAAATCCATACTGTTAAAAAACAACAACAAAACAACAAAAACAAAACAATACAGATCAGTTAATGTAAAACAAAATTGTATATTACATATATATTTACAGACACATACCCAGAACACTGTAATTGGGATGGCAGGCTGGTGTAGGTCAGTTTTTCTGATCTTGTAGTGTCATGCATAGAAAAAATTCCTCCAATCACAAAGTCTCCATTCATAGCAAAAGAAGCAAGTTGTGGATTAGTCCACAGCCTGCAGCTAATTGAATTATCTCTGCATGCTGTGGGGATAAACCCAGTAACCCATACCATTGAGAAAAACAATGTGGGAATGAAAGTGAGCTGCATTGCCGAATCAATGCTTTAATGCTTTAAAGGCCTGGACACATTTGGAGTCGTTTAAATAGTTATGTTGCTTTCATGCCTACAAGGGGTGTGGTTTAATGATCACATATTCATGAAAAGGATGTCAATTACTTGAAAAATTTGGAACATTATTAAATATAAAATAACATCTAATTAATTCAATTAGATGTTTAAGAAGACAGAAGATTCAGATAATTGACACAACAAACCATAACTTCAATATAATCTAGATTTTTTTTTGTAACCATTTATTAGTTAATGAAGACCTGTTCAGATTATTATGTCCAAATTTGATTTTTGATTTAGAAGTTTTATTTTGTAATCTCAGCGGGTTTACCACCAGAGGGCGCGCTTGTTTAGTTTACTATAAAGCCATGTAGGCCTTGAAGCAATGAGTAACACAATTTAAACAAAAGCTGTATTTTCTAGTTTGGATTTTTTAATTAAGTAAGAAGCCATACATAGTGATCAGGTAAAGTGAAACCTAAATAACTTATGTGCGAAAAATAACTATACATAGATATATATATATATATGTGTGTGTGTGTGTGTGTGTGTGTGTGTTAATGTTAAGTAGAAATTGAAAACTTCAGCTTACATTCTTAAACATTAGACACTTAAATACAATTCATAAAGTAAAGCGGTAATCAAAAATGACTGAATTAAAGCCAGTTGATTATAAATGAGTTAAAAATTTATACAAGTTTCAATTATTAAGCTTTTTTATACTTTACCCATTAGATGCTTCTTTGTATTCTGCTCTGGTCTAAAAACAATTATGAAACATTTGGGAGCAAAATTGCAAATAATTAAACCAAAACTTGAAGCTAAGATAGCAAAGATCTCCACAGCTACAGTGAATTTTCCTGGTGAGCTGACATAAGCTGGAATAAAGGTGATCCAGACTGCACAGAATATGATCATGCTGAAGGTGATGAATTTAGCTTCATTAAAATTATCAGGCAACTTTCGAGCCTGAAAAGCTAAAATGAAACATAACAGAGCTAAGAATCCTATATAACCCAGTACAGCCCAGAACCCTATGACTGAACCTAAACCACATTCCAAGATTATTCTTTCTTTGTAATGCTTAAGATTTTTAAAGGGGAAAGGAGGTGATGTTGTTAACCAAAGCACACAAATAAGAATCTGTATAAGGGTGAAGGTAACAACACTGAGTCGCTGCTGTGGAGGTCCGAACCATTTCATAAGATTACTGCCTGGAAGTGTTGCTCTGAATGCCATTAGAACAACGATAGTTTTCCCCAGAATGCATGAGATGCATAGAACAAAGGTGATGCCAAATGTGGTGTGACGCAGCACACATGACCAATCAGAGGGCTGACCGATGAAAGTAAGTGAACAGAGGAAACACAGAGTCAGAGAGAAGAGCAGGAGGAAGCTCAACTCTGAATTATTTGCTCTAACAATAGGAGAAGACCTGTGTTTGTAGAACACACCAGCCACACATGCAGTCATGAAAGTCCCGCAAAGGGAGAAAACAGTTAGAATGATGCCCAGTGTATCATCCCAGGACAAAAACTCAACTGGCTTTGGCAGGCAGGTGTCTTTCTTTTCATTAGGCCAAAACTCAGGAGGGCAGAGCACACAATGTAAAGCGTCTGTGAAATATAAATAAATCACTTAAAGTACATGTACATTAAAATTTGTTTTTTTATAATTAGTATTAGTAATAACAGAATATTATAAAATGATAAGTCTATTTATAGTAAACAGTGAAATGTCACCTGTTTTATTACTGATCTCTCCTTCAGCACAAGGAATGCAATCAAAACAACAAACAGGTCGTTGTTTCTGTACAGCTTTTCTTGTGCCTGGGTGACAGCTTTCACTGCACACAGAATGTGGTGTCTAAGAAATATATTATTAAAGGTCAGATTACAGATGCATAACAGAACAAATATAATAATAGGTTACAGCTCAGTAGATCTAAACAGCCCAGTTAAACGGACCATGTGACCTAAAACATAAGTCTTTACGTAATAATGAAAAAAAAACCTTTAAATAGTTACGGTAAAGAAAAGTAAAAGTTCTGATTCAATTTGATCTTTTCAAGTCAAGTTTAAAAATCACCTCAGTTTGTCCTCCAGCCCAGATGATGGTTCTACTCATTTTAAATTGTTCTCCATGTGGTCTGGATGAGTCAAACTGTCCCACTGCAACAAAATCCAGGGCCCCAGCTTTTTGAAATTGCCAGTTTATAAGATCATAAACCGCTGCAGGGTCCCCCTTTAAATCAAATGAGACCTCAAAACCATTTCTCAATGTGAAGTTCACTCTTCTGAGCTGATTAAGTATCTACAAAATATTATAATTTTTATTATTTTTTTTATAAATGAAGTGTACAAATAAATTTTTGTTAATTGCTTGTTTTATGTGAAGCAATTAGTAAATAGTTTTAAAAAAGGTAAATAGTAATTTGGTAAAAAACACATTTCATCAAATATTGTACCTGCCAAGGTGTAAATTTAATGGTCTTATCACACTGGGTATCATCACAAATAAGACCATGAATGGCATGCGCTATGGCATAAGTTGCTTTGTACACCATGTTGGTGATGCGTAGCTGAGATGTGTCTGTGTAAGCATTCTGGAGTGTACTTATGTCCTCACTCCCATCACACTCCCGTATGCCTTTAATTAAACCTGTCTGCTTTTTAATACTGCAGCCAAATGACTGCTCCCAAAATTCTGTAAGAAGGGATGATTTTGATACTTTGTCCAAATCGAGGTCCAGAAGAAACTCACGAAGTCCTGGTATAACTGACCGAGGGACACCGAACCCCATTGCACCAGCACACATGTTATATTGCAGAAAATTAGGATCAGTGATCCATGCCTCACTTCCAATCCATTGAAGCTGGGGCAGTGGTTGTCGTGATAGTTCATTTAACAGAAGTTTTAAGTCACCTGAAGAAATAAATGCAACTATAACACGGGCTGTTGATTTGCGAATGACATTTGCAACCCTCTCTAATTTTCTTCGTGGCTGTGTCCTGTAATAGGCCTCTGAATACTCCACACAAATCCCCTCCTTCTGTGCAGCATTTAGGAATGTTGCCATTCCATAATTCCCATAGTCTGAGTCACTTCTCACAGCTCCAATCCATGTCCAGCCAAAATACTTCACCATCTTTGCCAGTGCTGTTGCTTGGTGCTGGTCACTAGGTATTGTCCTAAAGAATGTTGGAAACTGAGACTTATCACTCAGACATGCACAGGTTGAGGAGTGACTCACCTGTAGTTCAAGCAGTTAAACAAAGAATAACAACTATATATAAGATCAGAGTCAGAGATGTATTTTCTGTCAATTATTATTGTCACACAAAATAGTTATTATTGTTCTATGTAATTAAATTAAAATATAATGGAGTAAAATAACATTCACCTGTGGGATTCCAAAAAGCCCAAGCATTCTGGCAATGCTAACAGATTGTGTGGAAGCAGAATCTCCTATCACAGCTGGTACAGTTACAGCTTCAGACTGTGAACAAGATTCAGTTTCATTAAAAACTGGATCTAAACCATTCATAAGCTGGAAAGCAACTCTGATTGCCCTCGGCACAGTAGCGCAGGAGTCATGTATCTGCAGGCCTAATGTGATGCCTGGGAGAAGATCAGTTCTGCTGTTGATCTCATGGATGGTGAATTCCATGGCACGGGCAAATCGCACTTCTCTAAAATCCATGCTGTTATAAAATTTGAAAGAAAAACACACATGCAAACAGATATAATGCAGTAAGTAATGAAATAATATATAACACAAACATTTCAAATTGTTTCACAGACACATACTCAGAGCACGGTGTTTGGACTGGCAGACGGGCATAGGTGATTTGCTCAGAACTGGTGTAGTGGTGAAGAGTGAAAATCCCTCCAATCACAAAATCTCCATTTGTAAATATATCAGGCACCTGCTGATCGCTCCACAGCCTGCAGCTCATCAGGTTTGCATTGCATTTTTCATGGTTGAATACAGTTAACAAAATGATTACAGTGGATAGACATGATGGACTGAATCTAGGATGCATGGTAGTTCAGCAGCTTCAGTAGCCTCTGAAGGGCATTTTTGCTGCATCACTGTGCATTAAATAGGTTCCCAGGTTCAAACACCTCTTAGTAACAGTGATATAATTTTGGCCCATGGGTGGAGTTACAGTGTTTTGTTTAGTATTCACCTTCAGTGACCTTTATCACAAACCAATAATTGTATTGCTTAAATGGCAACACTTTAGATATAAACTGGGGTTTAAATCTTGCAGAATTTAAGACTTGACTTATTTTGCCAAAAAATAATTAGACAAACCGAGAATACAAATATAGAATAACTTATTTTTTTAAAAACAATTTCATGAGACAATTTCAAAACTTTAAAAGTTCAATTTAATCAAAGTGATTAATCTACCCATTTTCCATCATCTTCTGCGTAATCCTCTACTAAGTTTGCGGGGTGGGGGTCCTATGCCCATCCAGGGGATAACCTTTCGGGCACTGAGTAAATACACTCAAGACATTGTGCTAGTCTATGATTGGGCACACACTCACTCACTCACAAACACAGACACATTCAATTTAGAGCATTCAATTTACCTTGATCGATGTTTTTGGACTGTGGGAGGAAATTAGAGAACCTGGAGGAAACCCACGTGGACACAGAGAGAATATGGAAACTCCACACGCCACCATGCCACCCTGTGATTAATCTAGAAACTAAATTAATCAAGTTTAACAAGAGTTCTCTGAAAAATAAGTAATATTTTAAACATAAATGTCTCGTCTTGTGGTACGCACTCACGACAAGTTGATTTCAAATGCAGTATCCCTGACTTAATCAAGTTCCATAAAATATAAAAGTATATTCTGCTGCTTTAGATGTGTATCGGTTGAATAATCTAGAAAGACAATAATCCAGACTGCAGAATTGGCATGGCTATTACAATATTTTGGCAAAGAACTTTGCTTACAAGCAGAAAAATGTGTTTGTAGGTTTGGACCTTTAAGGTCTGGAGATATGTAACATCTTAAAATAGATTCCTGTGTTTTTTGGATTTTAAGCATCATGGATAAAAATTCAGAATACACAGCATTCAGAAAAAATTACTTTTATTAAGAATGATTGTCTTTTTTTTTTTGTTACTGCACATTTCATTAATCACAGTTAACAGTTAATATAGTAATAGGGTCAACAGCTTAAACAGTAAATAACATAAAAAATAATAATTAATTATAGGTTTATAATATAAAGCTTTTAGAAGAGATTAGCAATATATTCAAATAAAACTGTTCAATGAATTATATATCATACATTTATTTTCATGTCATATATCAGTTAAGGGGTAAAGTTTAAGAGGATGCTGATTACACTTTACCCATTAGATGCTTTTTTGTATTCTGTTCTGGCCTACAAACAATTATGAAACATTTGGGAGCAAAAATGCAAAGAATTAAACCAAAACTTGAAGCTAAGATAGCAAAGATCTCCACGGCTACAGTAAGTTTTCCAGGGGAACTGACATAAGCTGGAATAAAGGTGATCCAGACTGCACAGAATATGATCATGCTGAAGGTGATGAATTTAGCTTCATTAAAATTATCAGGCAACTTTCGAGCCAAAAAAGCTAAAACAAAACATAACAGAGCCAAGAGTCCTATATAACCCAGTACAGCCCAGAACCCTATGACTGAACCTAAACCACATTCCAAGATTATTCTTTCTTTATAATGCTTAAGATTTTTAAAGGGGAAAGGAGGTGATGTTGTTAACCAAAGCACACAAATAAGAATCTGTATAAGGGTGAAGGTAACAACACTGAGTCGCTGCTGTGGAGGTCCGAACCATTTCATAAGATTACTGCCTGGAAGTGTTGCTCTGAATGCCATTAGAACAACGATAGTTTTCCCCAGAATGCATGAGATGCATAGAACAAAGGTGATGCCAAATGTGGTGTGACGCAGCACACATGACCAATCAGAGGGCTGACCGATGAAAGTAAGTGAACAGAGGAAACACAGAGTCAGAGAGAAGAGCAGGAGGAAGCTCAACTCTGAATTATTTGCTCTAACAATAGGAGAAGACCTGTGTTTGTAGAACACACCAGCCACACATGCAGTCATGAAAGTCCCGCAAAGGGAGAAAACAGTTAGAATGATGCCCAGTGTATCATCCCAGGACAAAAACTCAACTGGCTTTGGCAGGCAGGTGTCTTTCTTTTCATTAGGCCAAAACTCAGGAGGGCAGAGCACACAATGTAAAGCGTCTGTGAAATATAAATAAATCACTTAAAGTACATGTACATTAAAATTTGTTTTTTTATAATTAGTATTAGTAATAACAGAATATTATAAAATGATAAGTCTATTTATAGTAAACAGTGAAATGTCACCTGTTTTATTACTGATCTCTCCTTCAGCACAAGGAATGCAATCAAAACAACAAACAGGTCGTTGTTTCTGTACAGCTTTTCTTGTGCCTGGGTGACAGCTTTCACTGCACACAGAATGTGGTGTCTAAGAAATATATTATTAAAGGTCAGATTACAGATGCATAACAGAACAAATATAATAATAGGTTACAGCTCAGTAGATCTAAACAGCCCAGTTAAACGGACCATGTGACCTAAAACATAAGTCTTTACGTAATAATGAAAAAAAAACCTTTAAATAGTTACGGTAAAGAAAAGTTAAAGTTCTGATTCAATTTGATCTTTTCAAGTCAAGTTTAAAAATCACCTCAGTTTGTCCTCCAGCCCAGATGATGGTTCTACTCATTTTAAATTGTTCTCCATGTGGTCTGGATGAGTCAAACTGTCCCACTGCAACAAAATCCAGGGCCCCAGCTTTTTGAAATTGCCAGTTTATAAGATCATAAACCGCTGCAGGGTCCCCCTTTAAATCAAATGAGACCTCAAAACCATTTCTCAATGTGAAGTTCACTCTTCTGAGCTGATTAAGTATCTACAAAATATGTACATTTTATATTATAATTTTTGTTATTTTAAATGAAGTTCACAAATATTTTTGTTTGTTGTTAATGTTTTATATAAAGCAATAATTAGTAATTAGAAATAAAAAAATCATAAATTATTTCATCAAATATTGTACCTGCCAAGGTGTAAATTTAATGGTCTTATCACACTGGGTATCATCACAAATAAGACCATGAATGGCATGCGCTATGGCATAAGTTGCTTTGTACACCATGTTGGTGATGCGTAGCTGAGATGTGTCTGTGTAAGCATTCTGGAGTGTACTTATGTCCTCACTCCCATCACACTCCCGTATGCCTTTAATTAAACCTGTCTGCTTTTTAACACTGCAGCCAAATGACTGCTCCCAAAATTCTGTAAGAAGGGATGATTTTGATACTTTGTCCAAATCAAGGTCCAGAAGAAACTCACGAAGTCCTGGTATAACTGACCGAGGGACACCGAACCCTATTGCACCAGCACACATGTTATATTGCAGAAAATTAGGATCAGTGATCCATGCCTCACTTCCAATCCATTGAAGCTGGGGCAGTGGTTGTCGTGATAGTTCATTTAACAGAAGTTTTAAGTCACCTGAAGTAATAAATGCAACTATAACACGGGCTGTTGATTTGCGAATGACATTTGCAACCCTCTCTAATTTACTTCGTGGCTGTGTCCTGTAATAGGCCTCTGAATACTCCACACAAATCCCCTCCTTCTGTGCAGCATTTAGGAATGTTGCCATTCCATAATTCCCATAGTCTGAGTCACTTCTCACAGCTCCAATCCATGTCCAGCCAAAATACTTCACCATCTTTGCCAGTGCTGTTGCTTGGTGCTGGTCACTAGGTATTGTCCTAAAGAATGTTGGAAACTGAGACTTATCACTCAGACATGCACAGGTTGAGGAGTGACTCACCTGTAGTTCAAGCAGTTAAACAAAGAATAACAACTATATATAAGATCAGAGTCAGAGATGTTTTTTCTGTCAATTATTATTGTCACACAAAATAGTTATTATTGTTCTATTTAATGAAATTAAAATATAATGGAGTAAAATAACATTCACCTGTGGGATTCCAAAAAGCCCAAGCATTCTGGCAATGCTAACAGATTGTGTGGAAGCAGAATCTCCTATCACAGCTGGTACAGTTACAGCTTCAGACTGTGAACAAGATTCAGTTTCATTAAAAACTGGATCTAAACCATTCATAAGCTGGAAAGCAACTCTGATTGCTCTCGGCACAGTAGCGCAGGAGTCATGTATCTGCAGGCCTAATGTGATGCCTGGGAGAAGATCAGTTCTGCTGTTGATCTCATGGATGGTGAATTCCATGGCACGGGCAAATCGCACTTCTCTAAAATCCATGCTGTTATAAAATTTGAAAGAAAAACACACATGCAAACAGATATAATGCAGTAAGTAATGAAATAATATATAACACAAACATTTCAAATTGTTTCACAGACACATACTCAGAGCACGGTGTTTGGACTGGCAGACGGGCATAGGTGATTTGCTCAGAACTGGTGTAGTGGTGAAGAGTGAAAATCCCTCCAATCACAAAATCTCCATTTGTAAATATATCAGGCACCTGCTGATCGCTCCACAGCCTGCAGCTCATCAGGTTTGCATTGCATTTTTCATGGTTGAATACAGTTAACAAAATGATTACAGTGGATAGACATGATGGACTGAATCTAGGATACATGGTAGTTCAGCAGCTTCAGTAGCCTCTGAAGGGCATTTTTGCTGCATCACTGTGCATTAAATAGGTTCCCAGGTTCAAACACCTCTTAGTAACAGTGATATAATTTTGGCCCAGGGGTGGAGTTACAGTGTTTTGTTTAGTATTCACCTTCAGTGAATTTTACCACAAACCAATAATTTTATTGATTAAATGGCAACACCTAATTATTTAACCCGGAAAAATGCATCAATAATCTTAATTCAATCTGGAATTTTTGAATAACTATTGAATAATTTTCCCATAATGAGTTAGACAATTACATAATACAAATGATCAAACTGTTTGAAATTTCAAATGTTCACTTTAATTTTAAGTGATTAATCTAATCTTTATAATACTTATCTTTCATAATACAATCTGCTCATTCTAAATTCATCTTCCTTTTGTATTAGTGAAGACTGAAAATTCCTCTAATCTCAAATTATCATTAAAAAATATCAGGCAACCAAGGATCTCTTCAAAGTCTGCAGCTGATCAGGTTTAAGTTACATTCTGCAGGACTTAACTCAGTCCTTTTTTTATTTAAAACAAACATCTACATATGTGCTGGTGTAAAGTACAATCACATTTAATAGCATAAATAATTGACAAAAAGGCAAAATATGTATTAACATACTTTTTCTTTTATTTAGATATTAATGCAATTCAGTTAAGTAGATAAACTGACCTGTGAAAAAGGCAAAAGTCTTATTTAAATACTTTAAGTAAGTGTCTTAATGCTAATTGATGAACTATTAAGTGAAAGTATTTCGTATTATTATTATTATGAGAAATAATCGCCTCAAATGCAAGTACAAAGCATGCCACCAGAGGTCATGCAGGGACGCAGTTGTAATATATGGACATTTACCAGTACAGGTCACTCAGTTGCCAGTTAAACAGGTGCAGCAATGTTGTAGACAATTACAATTTCTATAGTAATTTATTAAGTGTACTGTACATATAGGTTTTTTTAAACATATGTTTAAAAAGTGAAAATCATTAAAACTCTATTCTATTCTAATGTATTGTATATTGAAATTCAATATTTTTTTTTGACTTAGTGGTAGTTGTATATTATTGGCTCAAAAAAAATCAAACTTTTTATTTAAAATGAATATAACAATAAAAGTTTCAACACTTTTCAAACCTTTTAAGCATTTAATGATATTGATTTGCATTTAATATATAAGAGATATTCTGTTAATTATGTGATTAACATCAATATGTACAAAAACTGTTATCAAATAGCTTTAGTTCTGGCATTGTTATTATATTTTTAAAACACATTTAACTCATTTTGAATAAAACATTGTACATAATTATTATTTTAATCTACTTTCCTTTCACTGAATAAATGACACCTAAGAAACTTTAGCATTTTTTCCCATCACATGTTTCTTTGTGTTTCTCTCTGGTTTGATTAAAATAATGTAACACTTTGGTACAAAAATGCACAGCAATAAACCGAAAGCTGAGGACAAAATGGCAAAAATTTCCACCGCTACTGTGTATTTTCCAGGAGAGCTGACATACGCTGGAATGAAAGTGATCCAGACAGCACAGAATATAAGCATGCTGAATGTAATTAATTTGGCTTCATTAAAGTTATCTGGCAGCTTCCTGGCCAAAAAGGCCAGAACCAAACAAGTCACAGCAAGAAGGCCGATATAGCCGAGAACAGCATAAAATGCAACGTCAGAACCTGTATTACATTCCAGGATGATTTTCTTACTGTGCTGCTCAAAAACTTTATTTGGAAATGGTGGATTGATCTTAAGCCAGATGATGCAGATAACAATCTGTATGGCAGTGCATGAACACACTATGGCCCTTTGTTGTGGTGGCCCAAATTTTGCTGCCACATTGCTACCAGGTATGGTTGCCTTGAAGGCAGTTACCACAACTATGGTCTTTCCCAGCATACAAGATATGCAAAGGGCAAAGGTGATACCAAACGCAATATGACGTAACATGCAGGACCAGGCTGTAAGCTCGCCGATAAAAGTAAGAGGACACAGAAAGCATAAGATGAGGGAAAGGAGTAAAAGCAAACTTAGCTCTGAATTGTTTGCCTTTACAATCGGTGTGTCCTTAAAATGTATGAACACCACCAATGTAGAAAAGGTTAAACATGCTCCAAAAAGTGACACAGTCAGTAGAACAATGCCCATTGTTTCAGTGTATGAAAGAAACTCAACTGGTTTCACGATGCAGCTGTCCTTTTTGTCATTAGCCCAGTATTCTTCAGGACAGTTGATACAGTCAGTTGCTCCTTAAGTAAGGAAAAAAATAACAATGAAATACATACTTATTAGGAATACATACTTATTACTTAAGTTATATTATTAACATTAATAGCATTATATATGTTTGCTAATACATCTGCACCTGTTGTATTTGATATGGACCCATCTGCACATGGGACACAGTCAAAACAGCAAGCAGGCATTCCCTTGATTTGTGCCTTACGCGTACCTTGTGGACAGATCTCAGTGCAAAGAGATGTTGGAATCTAAAATGAAAGTAAAGCAAATGGTTAAAAAATAAATAAATAAAAAGAATGAATCCACATTTGTTTTTGATTGTATTACCAGATTTCCCGTCCTCCAGACAATTTTGTCTTTATTTATCACAAGATCATATCTCCCATTAGATGAGGTGCTGAAGTGACCAACTTCTATATGTTGCACTCGGCCCTCCCTCAGCTGCCAGTTAATGAGTTCGTAGGATGCAGGTGGGTCTCCATTCTTGTCGAAGAACACTTCTTCACCAAATGCATCCACAAAATGCACTTCTTGCAAATGCTTACTTATTACTCATAAACAAAAAGCAAAATGCAGAATAAGTTTTAACTAACAGGTCTTAATAATGCTTCTAGAAATGATGAAAAAATGCAAAGCTTACCAGGTTAGGGGTTATCTGTGAAGCAGTGAGACACAATGAGGAGGCATTGCTTTCCAGCTTTTTACAAAACATTAAGTTATGAAGAGCATGTGCAATTGCATACACAGCTTGATACACATTATATGTCTCTCTCATTTCCGTGACATCAAAAAATTTATTCATGTAATCAATCATTTCTTCCCCTGAGCAGACTTTCGCATTGTCAGGCAGGGCATTTATTGAAGATGGGGGCCGGCAGCCTACCATCGCTTCCCAGTAATCACTGAGGAAACTGGATTCTGGATTGTGATAAGGGTTTATATCTTTGAGAAGCGGTCCCAGGTTAGGCATGGCCATTTTTCGGATAACAAAACCGACTGTCCCTCCTAAATGAATAAACATCTCTGGAGTGGAGAGGCTGTCTGCAGTTACCCAGGCTTCACTTCCAATCCATTGTATTCCTGTGATGTTCTGTTTTACTACTTCTTTCATTAAAGGATATATATCTTTCTCTGGAGAAAATGCTAAGATTACTTTAACTGTTGATTGTTTGATCACTTCAATGACTTCAAGGAACTTGTTTTGAGCATATGTACGTGAAATCGTGCCGACAAATGCAACACAGATCCCATGTGTCTGTACTTCATTTGTAAAAGCTGATATCCCATTTCGTCCATAATCATTGTCAGCTTGCAAAACGCCGATCCACGTCCATCCGTAATGTTTTACAAGAAAAGCCAAAGCTTTTGCCTGGTAGAAATCACTAGGAATAGTGCGGAAAAATGTGGGGTATTTCTGCCTGTCACTCAAACATGCACATGTGGAAAAGTAACTCACCTGTTTAAATGCAAAGTATCTAAATTACAAATATAATATACACTGATGCACTGATTACATTCAAAAGATATTTATATTACCATTGGCATTCCAAAAGGTCCAAGTGTTCCTGCCAGGGCTAAGGATAGACTTGACCCTGCCTCAGCTACAACTGCAGATATGGGAGGTGGATGACATTGAGAGAAAGATATTGATTCCTCTGACATGCTCACCAGCGTAAGAGCAGCTCGTAAGACATTAGTGGGAGAGCCACATGAATCCAAAATATTATATCCAAGAGAAATGTTAGGAAGTAAGCTGACATCTTTATTTATTTCTTCTATTGCCAACATCATAGCCCTTGTCCAGCGAAATGCTCTTAGATCAAATCTGTATTAAAGACAATAAAAAACAATATAAATCATATTAATACAAAAAATTGCATCAGATATTTGAACTCACCCTTTACATTCAGCCACAGGTGGTGTATTTTCAAATGAAACACGGATATTTTCCTGCCTGGAAAAAATGGGAAAAATACCACCAATCATTATGTCTCCTAATTTAAACATGCCCTGTACTTCAAATTTAGTCAGACGTTCACAGGCGAATGCCATTTGTGTACAGAGCAGAATACATATATGAAATATTTCACGATTCCCCATGACAGCAGCTAGAATAGGATAAGAATGAGTGGCATTTGTTTTATAGACAATCTTTTGCATATGGGCCGTCTTTTTTTTTTTTTTTTTTTTTTTTTTTTTTAGAGGTGTGACAACACACCTTTTCATGCAGTTTAATCCTGTTGTCTTTATTTAATGCAAATTATTCAGAACAGCATTTTAGAAAGCACTACATTTTACTGAATTCAATTAAAGCCAGATTCAATCCTGTTTGCCTGCGATGACAGCAGAATGCAATACAGTTATTTATATTGGACCTATATGCATACTATAGCATACTAAATATTTTCACCATATAATGATGCTTTAGATTATTGTTATAAAATATATATATATATATTTATTTATTATTATTTTTTTTTTGTGCATTTTGTATATAAACCAAATTTTAGCTCCTCCACACTGGAAAGAACAGACAAGGTCCATTCTGTGTGGAGTTTGTATTTCTTCACATGTCTGTGAGGCTTTCCCACAATTAAATGTTAAAAGGTTAATAAAAAAGTTGAATTAGCTCATCTTTAGAATGTGTGTATGGATGTGTTAGTCTGTGTTTCTTTGGTGATCTGCCTAAAGTATTGTTACAACTTTCACCTAATGAGTGGTGTGATATGCAAAATATGAAGGCATAACTGGATTGCTATTACAGGTTAAAGGTTGCGATTATAATAATGTGTCAGGTAGTTAAAACAGTCTAAGACAGTAATACTAGTAGAAATATTAGATTTCAACAATTGTCACATGTTAAATATAAAAGCTGTGATATCAGACACAAGGTTGTTTAAAAAGACAAACTTGGACTCATTTATTGCCAGTTACACTGTGACTTCTTTATTTATTTAGTAGACTTCTGTAATACTTGCTATGTGTGTGGAATTTTTGCAATGAATATATCTGCTGAGATACAAATGTCAATATATCAAAATAAAAAAATAAAAAAAAAGAAAGAAAGAAAAGATTTTGCCTGTTTGCTTACCATTAACATAATTAATATCATTTTCCCATCAGATGTTGTTTAGTATTTTTTTCAGGTCGGAGTAAAATGATGTAACATTTTGGAGCAAATAAGCAGAATAACAGCCCGAAGCTTGAAGCTAAAATAGCAAAGATTTCAACAGCAGTGGTGAATTTACCCGGTGAACTTACATAAGCAGGTACAAATGCCAACCACACGGCACAAAATATCAACATGCTAAAAGTTATATATTTGGCCTCATTAAAATTTCCAGGCAGTTTGCGAGCCAGAAAGGCCAAAATAAAACACAGACAGGCCAACAGGCCGATGTAGCCTAACACACACCAGAAGGCAAGAGTCGAACCAACATTGCAATCTAGAATAATTTTGGAGCGCTGATACTGTGAGTTTCTGTAGGGAAATGGAGGTGAGGTGATGAGCCATGCAGCACATATGATGGTCTGGACCAAGGTGCAGCTGAAAATGATGATCCTCTGCTGTGTAGGGCCGAGCCATTTCATCACATTGTTACCAGGTTGTGTGGCCGTGAAGGCTGCAAGGACCACTAATGTTTTGCCAAGAATGCAGGAGATACACAATGAGAAGGTAATGCTGAAAGCAGTGTGACGCAGCATGCATGACCAGAATGTGGGCTCGCCAATAAAGATCAATGCACACAGGAAACACAGGGTTAATGATATCAGGATGAAGAAGCTCAGTTCAGAGTTATTAATGCGCACTATGGGGGTGTTTCTATAGTAAAGAAATACTGCAAATACAGCTAATGTGATGCAGGCCCCTACCACAGCAACTACTGTCAGTGTTAACCCCATTTCATCATAGGAAAGGAATTCAATGACCTTCGGGACACATGCTGTTCCATCAGCATTTGACCAGTAATCCACAGGACAGTCCATGCAGTCTATTGAATCTATAAAGAAAAACAAAAAGAACACAACAAACTACTTAATTCATTTTCGGGTTATTTTTCATGAGCTTATATTACAAGTGCAAGTTTAATATGGCCTCATACTTTCTCATTGAAATGAGACACATACAACTTTACAGTAAGTTTGAATTAACTATTCTTATCCCAAAACTTCTCTCTGCTTATACTAACATCTCATAATCCATGAACTTAATTGTTTTATTTAGTCCTGTCACCACAGTTTTATAAAATCAAACTCCTAGCCAGGGACAATTTTGGACACTTGTACAAGGACAAATATACACTGTAAAAGGACATATTCTGTTCCAGCATCAGAGTACATATAATAAGGTCTATAAAGACTTGATTGGATGATTACCTAATTTCACTCTCCTAACCTGAACCCCATCATTTTTTTTGAGCCAGAACCTCTTATCCAGCATCAGTGTCTGATCTTTAATCACTTTTTCAGGGAATTTGGTGAAAAATCCCACAATTCTACAAAGCGTTTCTAGAAGAGCTGCAGAAACAAGGCCAGCTTAGAATGCAGCACTGTAAAGCTGCTTTAGTTGTGCAGATAAAGTGTGCAAACCTGTTTGGTTACTGATCTTGCCAATGTCACATGGAACACAATCAAAGCAGCACAAAGGTTCCCCCTGACGAGCAGCTTTTCTAAATCCAGGAAGGCAGCTGGCACTGCAATCTGATACTGGTACCTGTTTCCACAACACGCATTATCAGACAGACATAATTATACAATAAAAAAATGAATATATTATGAATAAAAGACTAAATCCTTTTCTTAATCTCCTTTATCTAAAGTGCCGAGTCTCTAGTCACAAGTCAGTAGTAACACACACATACACACTAATTTCATAGTCTTTCTATCAATAGAAAGATGAAGTCTTTTCGGGCAATCTGATTCATGATCTGTGTCTTTGCTGCTTACCTGTTTTTATGCATACTGATTTTTAAAATTGTAAATTTCATGACACAAACTACATTTTGAGAGCAGCTTGCCTCACTCTTGTCAGCCGCCCATGTAATGGCTGTCCCATAAATGACCAGCTCTTTGCCAGCCTCCTGAGCCCCATCATACATGCCCACTTGAATCAGCTCAATGTTCCCAGCTGTACCCTTCTGCCAGTTGATCAGGTCATATGAGGGAATAGTGTCACCATTCTCATCAAAGTTCACCAGCTCACCCGAGATGATAAATGACACTTCTTGTAGATAATGCTGGAGCTAGAAAAGCACACTTAAGATAAACACAGGGTGATAGACATGATTTATATGATCATCAGTAACAAATGTAGTTTATGTTTACAAAATTAGAACTAAGTAGCACCTGCCAAGGCTGGACTGCTGTGATGTCAGCACATGTGAAGTTAGTGAAAGGTCCATTTCCAGGTGTGCAGTTAAGAAGATTGTGGAGTGCATGAGCGATTGCATACACACCTTTATATATATTATACAGCATTCGGGGACTGGATGTGTTCTTGTAGGCAAAGTGTTGCTTGCTAAGTGGCTCTTGTCCTGTGCAGATGGGCAGCCTCGTGATATTGATTAATGAAGAGGAGTGCGAACAGCCATAGAGTGCACCCCACAGTTCATGTACCAGAGGATCGGTGGGGTATCTTTCTGGATGTACCATTTCCACATAGTCCCCCAGTTTTGGAATGTTGCCTTTTCTAATTCCAAAGCCAATCATTCCTCCTAAGTATGGATAATATTCTTCACCAGTAAAGACTGAAGCAGTAGCCAAGGCCTCACTGGCAATCCACTGGATTCCTGTGACATTCAATTTCATGTAGTCCCGCATAAATGGTGTGAGCTCACCTTCAGCTGAAAAGACCACCACTACTCGAGCACTGGAGCTGTTCATTACACGGATGATCTCCAAGGCTCTCCTGCTGTCATACAACAGGGGGATCATTTCTTGGTAAGAAACACAGACTCTAGTACCTTTGAGTTCTTTTAGCAGCCCCTGTAGTGCCAAGAGTCCATAAACATGGTCACCCCTCACCACACCCACCCATGTCCAGTTAAAATGTATCAGCAGCTTGGCAATAGCTTTCACCTGGTATGTATCACTAGGGATAACCCTGAAAAAGGTGGGGAACTCTTTTCTGTTACTCAGGCAGGCACATGATGAGAAGTAACTGATCTGCAACACAAGAAATTTAATGTTTGATAAGTATTTATAGTGAACTATCAGTAAGAGTTATTTAAAATTCCAGCCTTCTATTAAAATACATCAGTTATGGATACAAGTTTTATTACACATATATTCACATAAAATAGCTTAAGCATGATGTAAAATATTGTTTTTTGCTAGTTTTGATAATTTTTATACCATTGGAATTCTAAAATGTTGTAAGATTCTTGAAACCACAATAGACTCAGCTGATCCTGATTCGGCAATGACAGCCAGCATGGGACTAGCACTCGAACAAACAGGTCTGTCTACCTCATTCAGTCCATTTATAGCAGCCATAACTGCTCTCTGTGCTGTTAAAGGATATGCACACGAATCAAACATTTTAAAGCCCAGAGTGTGTTGAGGTAACAACTCAGTACTGTTATTAATTTCTTCCACTGCCAGTTTCATAGTCAGACCCCAGAGAAATGCCTGTGGATCAAACCTGAGCACATGTTTAAAAAAGAGCACGAGATTAATACAATCACACAGTTACATAGATTACCCTGATTATTGTTCTGTTCATTTAACACATTTATACAAACATGAAATTAACAATTCAAATCTATAAAACTGTACAACCTAAATGATTCAATGCTTTATAATGAGTCAAACAAACAGATGTGAAATGTTAATTAAATTATATATATTATTTCTGTAGGGCATGTCTCACCCATTGCACTTTACTGGTCCAGGTTTATAGGTGAAGTTCACATCTGGCATTTCCTGATTGTAATGAAAAGGAAAAAGACCACCTATGATGAACTCTCCATCGGCCATAAATCCCGGGTTTAAATCATTCAGCAGGGTGCAATGAAGATCTGTGGTTACAGTGGGGCTAAAAAAGTAAATTATAAGACAAAGAAGCAAGAGAGTCATGTTCAGTACTGCAGGTCTATGGGTAAATAAAAAATAAGCTGAGAGCTATATTTAAGACGTACAAATGCTGACCTCCCTCTAATTATTTGATGTCACATGACATCACATGCACAATTGAAATTCAATTGGATTCCAGCCACCTCATTTAAAGTAATAAGGCTTCATAATATTCAAATGTGGAATATGTCATTTTTCACAAACATTTTATTTCATCAAAATCATAAAAATGACAAGATTCAAATGATTCAATAGTGAGGTCACAAAACTGAATGTTTTCATTCGGACTAAGCATTATGCTTTTATAGAAACCTTATCTAAAAATCTAAAAGCTTAGATTACAAGAATACATTAAAGTGATGCTGTCACTTTAAAAGATGAGAAGTACCACAAGAGATGTCAAGGAACATTTCGATTAACTTTAAGAACTACTATTAACTTTATCACTTTACAGAATGTATATTTTACTTCAAACAGCAGTGATACCATAGTAATTGACCCTCAAATGTGTTTTGTATGTGTGTTATTGGGGTTTCTGGGACACTCGGGTGTTTAGCATGTTTGAGTGCTGTTACTGGCAATATGGATCCAATTAACAAGCAAAACAAGCAAATTCTCTGCCCTGGCTCCTTTTTTCAATATCTTGGCGACCAAGAGTTCCTGAGGACCAAAAAAGGCTTTACAATTCATGGAAGTTGTGTTGAGAATAAATTGTCATTCAAAGAAAATACATTTATCCAAATTCTTCTAAAAATGTTTTTTAAAAAAAGGACAAAATATATACGGATAGTGGCTCTTTTTGTATTAAAGTCATTTCAGGCATTTTATATTCTCTCTCTCTCTCTCTCTCTCTCTTTCTCTCTCTCTCTCTCTCTCTCTCTCTCTCTCTCTCTCTCTCTCTCTCTCTCTCTCTCTCTCTCTCTCTCTCTCTCTCTCTCTCTCTCTATATATATATATATAATACTGTATATATATATATATATATATATATATATATATATATATATATATATATATATATATATATATATATATATATATATACTTTTACTTTTTATATATAAATTGTACATCAAAGATTTCAAGATTAAAATGAAAACATAATGTAAAGTAACAGGATGTGGATAAGTTTTGCTTCTGCTGCTCAGGAACACTTACATTTACATTTGGTCATTTATTGAACGCTTTTATCCAAAGCGACTTACAAGGTGAGCACAGGGTTCATCACAACATCCCTGGAGCAATAAGGGTTAAGGGTCTTGCTCAAGGACCCACATTGGTAACTTCAGTGGACCTGGGATTTGAACCGCCAACCTTCAGATTGACAACCCAACGCCCTGACCACTGAGCTACCACTCCCTCTTACACTTAGTAAATATTCTCTGTATTTGTAATGATGGTACAAATAAATTGGAACTGAGAAGTCTGAAGAGATAATGAACAAGAACTAATAATTATATTCTGGTATCTGAATGATAGACTGCTGGGCAGAAACATGTCTGTGGACACAAACATGGGGCAATGCTTTGTGACTGCATAAGCTACAATAATATTAAAACTCACTTTTATTTATTTTTTACATATAACATACATAAATATATTAAAAAAAAGAATGTTTCTTCAAACCACTTACAGATGAATATATACAAATTTGTTGATGTTTAAAACATTTTAATACAAATCATTTATTTATGAATTCTGTTAGCAATAAAATAAATGTATTTTTCATTCATTTTAAGGGTGCAGATACCAATAGAAAAATGAATCTGAGATAACAGAGGAACATATACATGATTAAAAATTCAGATGTCTAGTATTTAACATTTAGAATAAGAGATTTTACACTTCATCTGCAAAAATAACCACAAATATAATTATTTGCACCTTAATTACTATATAAGGAAAAAGTCAAAAATATGGGGACATCATTTGATCAGAAAATTAAGGTGTTTCAATCAGTTTAAATGCCACAGGTGTGGACAATTTTGAAAAGGTTCGCAGACATTCTCCTTCTTTTGCTTCAATTAACAAAGTAGGATTCATAAAAAACATGGTCAGTGAATTTGATTTGGAACAGTTTGATAAACCCACATAGAATCCTGAGCCCGACCACACTGAAAACTATATGTAGGTATGCATAGCTCATTGATTGCTTAATTAAGATCAACAAAGCCCTTCTTAATTTATTAATTTGTTTCTTCCCATCAGATGTTGTTTAGTATTTTTTTCAGGTTGAAGTAAAATGATGTAACATTTTGGAGCAAATAAGCAGAATAACAGCCCAAAGCTTGAAGCTAAAATAGCAAAGATTTCAACAGCAGTGGTGAATTTACCCGGTGAACTTACATAAGCAGGTACAAATGCCAACCACACGGCACAAAATATCAACATGCTAAAAGTTATATATTTGGCCTCATTAAAATTTCCAGGCAGTTTGCGAGCCAGAAAGGCCAAAACAAAACACAGAAAGGCCAACAGGCCGATGTAGCCTAACACACACCAGAAGGCAAGAGTCGAACCAACATTGCAATCTAGAATAATTTTGGAGCGCTGATACTGTGAGTTTCTGTAGGGAAATGGAGGTGAGGTGATGAGCCATGCAGCACATATGATGGCCTGGACCAAGGTGCAGCTGAAAATGATGATCCTCTGCTGTGTAGGGCCGAGCCATTTCATCACATTGTTACCAGGTTGTGTGGCTGTGAAGGCTGCAAGGACCACTAATGTTTTTCCAAGGATACAGGAGAGACATAAAGAGAAAGAGATGCTAAAGGCAGTGTGGCGCAGCATGCATGACCAGGATGTGGGTTCTCCAATAAATGTTAATGCACACAGGAAACACAGGGTTAATGATATCTGGATGAAGAAGCTCAGTTGTGAGTTATTAATGCGCACTATGGGGGTGTTTCTATAGTAAAGAAATACTGCAAATACAGCTAATGTGATGCAGGCCCCTACCACAGCAACTACTGTCAGTGTTAACCCCATTGAATCAAAGGAAAGGAATTCAATGACCTTCGGGACACATGCTGTTCCATCAGCATTTGACCAGTAATCCACAGGACAGTCCATGCAGTCTATTGAATCTATGAAAAAAATGCAAATTAAATCTAATTAAAATAAAAATTTGAGTTGTTGATCATATGACATTAGAAATATGCAAAATATATATTTTAATAATCACAAGTCACTCTTAATTGAATTTGTCAATTTTGCTGCTTTAATTAGTTAATTTAATACAGCAAAATTACAAAAACATCCCCACAAAACATTGTTTACTAAATTAACTCTTTGTTAATATGGAATTTTATGAAGACATCCACTCTGATACTGTGTTCAATGTGCGTGTGTTATTTATTTAACAAAATATACAAATTATTTATTATGATGCAGAACTAATGAATTACAATTAAGAATATTATTCAAACCTGTCTGGTTACTGATCTTGCCACTGTCACATTGTATACAGTCAAAGCAGCACAAAGACTTCCCCTGACGAGCAGCTTTTCTAAATCCCGGGAGGCAACTTCTACTGCAAACAGATACTGGTACCTGCTTTTCAAAAAAAAAAAAATAAAATAAATAAATCTAATAAAAATCACAAGTTGTGATTAAAACTAAAGATCAATGCTTAATCTTGAATGTTTTTTGTTTTGTTTTTATTTATTAAAATTGAGATGAGGTAAATAATATACTGTACATCTTTTTAAACAGCTTGATCCCTGATCTGTGGCTTTGTTGCTTACCTGTTTTTGGGCCTAATGATTTTTATAATAGGGAATCTCATGTAAGGAACTACATTTTGAGAGCAGCTTGCCTCACTCTTGTCTGCGGCCCATGTAATGGCTGTCTCATAAATGATTAGCTCCTCATAAGCCCCATCATACATGCCCACTTGAATCAGCTCAATGTTCCCAGCTGTACCCTTCTGCCAGTTGATCAGGTCATATGAGGGAATAGTGTCACCATTCTCATCAAAGTTCACCAGCTCACCCGAGATGATAAATGACACTTCTTGTAGATAATGCTGGAGCTAGAAAAGCACACTTAAGATAAACACAGGGTGATAGACATGATTTATATGATCATCAGTAACAAATCTAATTTATGTTTACAAAATTAGAACTAAGTAGCACCTGCCAAGGCTGGACTGCTGTGATGTCAGCACATGTGGAGTTAGTGAAAGGTCCATTTCCAGGTGTGCAGTTAAGAAGATTGTGGAGTGCATGAGCGATTGCATACACACTTTTATATATATTAAACGCAATTCGCGGACTGGATGTGTTCATGTAGGCAAAGTGTTGCTTGCTAATTGGCTCTTGTCCTGTACAGATGGGCAGCTTTGTGCTGTTATTTATTATGAAGAAGGGTAAACATTCATAGAGTACACCCCACAGTTCATGCACCAGGGGGTGAGTGGGGTATGTTTGTGGGTTTATCGTCCCCAAATATTCTTCCAGTTTTGGAATGTTACCTTTTCTGATCCCAAAGCCAATCATTCCTCCTAAGAATGGATAATAATCTTTACCAGTGAAGACTGAAGCAGTAGCCAAGGCCTCACTTGTGATCCACTGGATTCCTGTGACATTCAATTTCATGTAGTCCTTCATAAAAGGTGTGAGCTCACCTTCAGCTGAAAAGACCACCACTACTCGAGCACTGGAGCTGTTCATTTCACGGATGATCTCTATACCTTTTTTGCTGTCATACAACAGGGGGATCATCTTCTGGTAAGAAACACAGATGTTTGTACCCTGCAGTTCTTTTAGCAGTCCCTGTAGTGCAAAGTGCCCATACACATGGTCACCCCTTAGTACACCCACCCATGTCCAGTTAAAATGTATCAGCAGCTTGGCAATAGCTTTCACCTGGTGTGTATTACTAGGAATGAGCTGAAAAACTGTAGGGAACTCGTCTCTGTTACTGAGGCAAGAACACGAGGAGAAGTAACTGATCTGCAACAGATGGAAACATTTGAGCAACACCCAGCATACACGATAAAGAATAAATGCATTATTATTATCAGCATATCACACAAAAATATACACAGAAGTTCGGACAAAAATTCTATTTTTATGTTGTTTATTTTTGAGAAAATACTTACCACTGGAATTCTAAAGAGCTGTAAGATTCTAGAAACGACAGTGGACTCAGCCGACCCGGATTCACCGATAGCAGCCAGCATTGGGCTAGCACTCGAACAAAAAGATCTGTTTGCCTCATTTTGTCCATTTACAGCAGCCAGAGCTGCTCTCTGTGCTGTTAAAGGATATGCACATGAGTCAAATATTTTAAATCCCAAAGTGTGATGAGGTAACAGCTCAGTATTGTTGTTAATTTCTTCCACTGCCAGTTTCATTGTCAGACCCCAGCGAAAAGCTCGAGGATCAAATCTGTGACATAGTAAAATAATAATAATAATAATAATAATAATAATAATAATAAGCTAACATGACATTAATTAAAATGCAGAACTGCACAGAACTTTAATGACCATGTTTTTGCTTCTATAACACATACATGCAAACATAGTATTGAAATTTGGATTGGATTTGTTTCAGAATAAAATTAATTAAGGCTTAGCTATGAAAAATGCAAGGAGATCAGCAGTCATATTTTAAACTGTACATATATTATATAGCACAGTTCTCACCCATTGCACTGTACTGGACCTGGTTTGTGGGTAAAGTTCAGGTCTGGCATTTCCTGATTGTAATGAAAAGGAAAAAGACCACCGATGATGAAGTCTCCATCAGCTATGAATCCTGGCATTAAATCATTCAGCAAGGTGCACTGAGGTTCCATGGTTACATTGACGGTAAGAAAATAAATTATCATGAGACCAAAAAGTAAGAGAGTCATCCTTAGTATTTCAGGTCTGCTAGTGAATAGACAAAGAATTTGCAGCTATATATAAGATACATGGATGCTGACCTCCATCTAATTAAATGCCAGTCACATGACACCATATTTCCCCCAGTTATAATGTAATGTATAATTTTAAATACTGTACAAATATTATTAATCGTTATAGTAAAACTTAGAATTGAATTTACAGAACCTTTTTTATTCTCAGTTCACTATTATTCAATATAATGTATTCTAAATAATTATAAAGCCAAAATAAATAAGAATATTTTCCTCAAAGTACAAAAGGTAACATTATAGACAAGGTCAAGTTAACAAAGAAAGATATTACATGTAATTTTGAAGCATGTACATTACCTTATTTAAATAATAAAGAAAAAAGATCTGATTGTGCTTTTTTTCATTTGATTTTATTTTTATTTTTTTGTTATTCAACAGTATAATATTTACTTATGACCAAAACCATAAACAATAAAATAGATGCCTTTATAATGTCTTTATAAATATATATAACTACTGTGCAGAGACAATGGAAACTTTTGTTTTCTCTTTTTTTGTTTTTTCTTGTAAGATGCATGCACACTCAGGTATTTAGTAGTTGTACAGCATTTTGGTAGGAGAAGCATACAATGTACAGTATGAATTTAGTTGTAGGGGTCATATGCCATTTGGCATATATACATGCTATGATTTAATTTTGTGTTGGTTTAATTTTGATTTGTTCAGTGCTTTGTGACATTGTGTTAGTCAAGTGTAAAATAATACTGATGACAAATCTTATGTTTTTATCTGAAAAATAAAACTTAATCTTTTATTATTATCTTAAAAACAAACTTTAAGCTTTTAAAGCTGCAAGGGAGGAACTAAAATAGAAGAACTGATGTCTTTATAAATATATATTCTTAATTTCACATTTTCAATACTATACTTAATTTCACAATCAACTGCACCTAATAATTGTACTGGGTTATTGCCCAAGATAAATTACAAAACATTTAAAACTACTAGTATTTCATGATTTTAAGAATTTTAATTATTTGTCTTTTCTTATAAGATACCGTTTGGTATTTTTTTCAGGTTGAAGTAAAATGATGTAACATTTTGGAGCAAATAAGCAGAATAACAGCCCAAAGCTTGAAGCTAAAATAGCAAAAATTTCAACAGCAGTGGTGAATTTACCCGGTGAACTTACATAAGCAGGTACAAATGCCAACCACACGGCACAAAATATCAACATGCTAAAAGTTATATATTTGGCCTCATTAAAATTTCCAGGCAGTGTGCGAGCCAGAAAGGCCAAAACAAAACACAAAAAGGCCAACAGGCCGATGTAGCCTAACACACACCAGAAAGCCAGATCTGATCCAACACTACAGTCTAAGATGATTTTAGAGTGCTGATACTGTGAGTTTCTGTAGGGAAATGGAGGTGAGGTGATGAGCCATGCAGCACATATGATGGCCTGGACCAAGGTGCAGCTGAAAATGATGATCCTCTGCTGTGTAGGGCCGAGCCATTTCATCACATTGTTACCAGGTTGTGTGGCTGTGAAGGCTGCAAGGACCACTAAAG
Organism: Corydoras sp. C115; assembly: GCA_019802505.1. Taxonomy (NCBI): domain Eukaryota; kingdom Metazoa; phylum Chordata; class Actinopteri; order Siluriformes; family Callichthyidae; genus Corydoras; species Corydoras sp. C115. The sequence goes on along the minus strand of JAFMOC010000019.1, from coordinate 2,706,645 downwards.
TTTTTCCAAGAATGCAGGAGAGACATAAAGAGAAAGAGATGCTAAAGGCAGTGTGGCGCAGCATGCATGACCAGGATGAGGGTTCTCCAATAAATGTTAATGCACACAGGAAACACAGGGTTAATGATATCAGGATAAAGAAGCTCAGTTGTGAGTTATTAATGCGCACTATGGGGGTGTTTCTATAGTAAAGAAATACTGCAAATACAGCTAATGTGATGCAGGCCCCTACCACAGCAACTACTGTCAGTGTTAACCCCATTTCATCAAAGGAAAGGAATTCAATGACCTTCGGGACACATGTTGATCCATCAGCATTTGACCAGTAATCCACAGGACAGTCCATGCAGTCTATTGAATCTAACATGCAAAAAATATATTTAAAAATATATAATAATAAATATGATTATATATTATTGTATATTATATACAGTATACTGAAAGTATTTATATATATATATATATATATATATATATATATATATATATATATATATATATATATATATATATATATATATATATATATATATTATATATTCACTTTTATGTTATTTTTGTCTTATATGTGCATATTACCCAATTAATCAATTAATTCATCTGATACAAGTTAAAATTTGTAACTTGTAAATGTTTTTCATCACCATCATTCCTTTTTTAAAATATGCTGGATATACAAATCATTCCAGTGAGTTTGTATTAACAATGTTCTACCAACCTGTCTGATTACTGATCTTGCCATTGTCACAACGTACACAGTCAAAGCAGCACAAAGGCTGCCCCTTTCGAGCAGCTTTTCTAAACCCAGGCCTGCAGCTGGTACTGCAAACAGATACTGGAACCTAATTTTACAAAATACAAACAGACATCACAAGTTGTGCACTTAAATAAATAAAATAAAAATCAAAATGCTTCAATTTTAAGGCATACCATGTTCCTAGTACAATAGAGATGGTAATATACTGTACATCCTTTCATACAGCTGATCCATGGTCCTGTGGCTTTGTTGCTTACCTGTTTTTGGGCCTAATGATTTTTATAATAGGGAATCTCATGTAAGGAATTACGTTCTGAGAGCAGCTTGCCTCACTCTTGTCTGCTGCCCATGTAATGGCTGTCTCATACATTTCCAGCTCCTTTCCAGCCTCATGATTTCCATCATACATGCCAACTCGAATCAGCTCAATGTTCCCAGCTGTACCCTTCTGCCAGTTGATCAGATCATATGAGGGAATAGTGTCACCATTCTCATCAAAGTTCACCAAATCATCCAAAATGGTAAATGACACTTCTTGTAGATAATGCTGGAGCTAGAAAAGCACACTTAAGATAAACACAGGGTGATAGACATGATTTATATGATCATCAGTAACAAATGTAGTTTATGTTTATAAAATGAGAACTAAGTAGCACCTGCCAAGGCTGGACTGCTGTGATGTCAGCACATGTGGAGTTAGTGAAAGGTCCGTTTCCAGGTGTGCAGTTAAGAAGATTGTGGAGTGCATGAGCGATTGCATACACACTTTTATATGTATTAAAAGTAACTCTGGAATTAGATGTATTTAGATAGCCAAAGTGTTGCTTGCTAATTGGCTCTCGTCCTGTGCAGATGGGCAGCCCTGTTATATTTATTAACGAGGGTAAGGGTGAACATTCATATAGTGCACCCCACAATTCATTCACCAGGGGGTGAGTGGGGTACGTATTTGGATTTACCATTGTCAAATATTCATCCAGTTTTGGAATGTTGCCTTTTCTGATCCCAAAGCCAATCATTCCTCCTAAGTATGGATAATACTCTTTACCAGTGAAGAGTGAAGTAGTTGCTAAGGCCTCACCAGCAATCCACTGGATCCCTGTGATATTCATTTTTATGTACTCTTTCATTAATGGTGTGAGCTCACCATCGGCTGAAAAGACCACAACTACTCGAGCACTGGAGCTGTTCATTACACGGATAATCTCTAAAGCTCTTTTGCTATCATACATCTGGGGAATCATCTCCTGGTAAGACACACAGATGTTTGTACCCTGCAATTCTTTTAACAGTCCCTGTAGTGCCGACTGACCATAAACATTGTCACCCATCACAACACCCACCCATGTCCAGTTAAAATGTATCAGCAGCTTGACAATAGCTTTCACCTGGTGTGTATTACTAGGAATAACCCTGAAAAAGGTGGGAAACTCTTTTCTGTTACCAAGGCAAGAACACGATGAGAAGTAACTGATCTGGAACACAAGCAAACATTTGATAAACACCAAGCATGTAAGTTGAATAATTCCTAATATATATATAATACGAAATAAACTAAATACATTTTGTATTTTCAGTGTTTAGATTGAAATCAGATTTGATTAATGATAGTGTTGGCTATTTTTAAGAAAATACTTACTACTGGAATTCTGAAAAGCTGTAGGATTCTAGAAACCATAGTGGACTCAGCCACTCCTGATTCACCGATAGCAGCCAGCATTGGGCTAGCACTCGAACAAAAAGGCCAGTTTGCCTCATTTTCTCCATTTATAACAGCCAGAGCTGCTCTCTGTGCTGTTAAAGAATATGCACAAGAGTCAAATATTTTAAATCCCAGAGTGTGATCAGGTAATAGCTCAGTACTGTTATTAATTTCCTCCACTGCCAGTTTCATAGCCAGACCCCAGCGAAAAGCTCGAGGATCAAAACTGTGCAAATACAAAGTGAAATAAACACAAAAATGAATACCATTACATATTATAGTATTATTACAAATCTACAGTTCTAAAGACATTTCATGAGAATCTCTTCTGTTTCTTTAGCACAATCATGCACATATGTTACTAACAAGATAATTTCAAGCAATAATTATTGTGTTACCAGGACCCATATTACAAATGCTAATTAAATTATATATATTATTTCTACAGGACATGTCTCACCCATTACACTTTACTGCTCCAGGTTTGTAGGTGAAGTTCACATCTGGCATTTCCTGATTGTAATGAAAAGGAAAAAGACCACCTATGATAAAATCTCCATCAGCTATGAATCCTGGCTTTAAATCATTCAGCGGGGTGCACTGAAGATCTGTGGTTACAGCGGGGCTAAAGAAGTACATCATGAGACCAAGAAGCAAGAAATTCATCTTCTGTAGTTCAGGTTTACCAGTAAATAAAAAATAAGTTCGCAGCTATATTTAAGCCATACAAATGCTGACCTGCATCTAATTATATGCCAGTCACATGACACCATAAGATGCACATTTGTAATTCTATTGGATTTCAGCTGCCTCATTAAAAGTAATAAGTAATTATGATCAGAATTAAAAGATGTTGATACCACACAATAATTTTTCTACATTTTAAAACACAAACAGACATATAGTTTAGAATTATTAATTAATGATCTTTACTGAATGTACTGTTTGGAACCTTTAAGTAATTTTTTTTTTTTTTTTACATTTTCAGAGACTTGACCATATGCTCACTGTGCAAAATAGTAACATTAAATGGAAAGTAGAAATGACCTGAATTTTACACTAAATCATCGAATATATATATATAAACGCTTTATGTACTTTTGGAGCATTAAAATATACAGTATATGACAGTATATTATAATTTACTTCTAAATATAGTAAGACAGTATATAAGTCAGTTTCAAGAACCATTTAATGTAATATTACTTGTTTCATGAGTGTAACTCTATATTAGAACTATGTATATTGTAACTATATATTAGAAATTTATGCATGAATATATCATTCAATATTAATTTGTTCATTGTGTTTCTTCTAGTATTAAAGCACTGCAATGCACATAACTTGTGAAATATTATTTAATAATACATTAGTTCACTGAGGGTGCAGTACCTGGAGTTCTTAGTGTTTGATGTTTGGATGTTAATCAGTACTGTTGTCTTGTTTTATGTATTTAAACACCTATGAAACATTTCAGCATATCAGTAATATCTTTATCAAAGCAAAATTCATATAAAATGTAATATTCTTTAATATGTGTTTTTTTTTCAAATAATGTAACGTGTCACTCATTCAGTAATAAAACTAATTTTGTATTTTTTTGTATTTTTTGTATTATGTTTTTGAAGCAAGCAGAAAGTGCTGTAGAAATGCAATATAAAAGAAAATATTAAATACTGATATTTGATATTTGTGTAAGTTTATTCAATAGTAAATTAAATAGGGTTAATTTTATTTACAATTTAAAAGGAATATATATATTTTAAATGTTCCCATAAATTAATTACTTGTTACTAAAATAATTTTCTTATTTGGTTTGTTTAGATGAACATATCCTTAAAACAAACAGTTCTTAAATGTAATTATCTGTCCCCTTTTCCTATCAGATGTTGTTTAGTATTTTTTTCAGGTTGAAGTAAAATGATGTAACACTTTGGAGCAAATAAGCAGAATAACAGCCCAAAGCTCGAAGCTAAAATAGCAAAGATTTCAACAGCAGTGGTGAATTTACCCGGTGAACTTACATAAGCAGGTACAAATGCCAACCACACGGCACAAAATATCAACATGCTAAAAGTTATATATTTGGCCTCATTAAAATTTCCAGGCAGTTTGCGAGCCAGAAAGGCCAAAACAAAACACAGACAGGCCAACAGACCGATGTAGCCTAACACACACCAGAAAGCAAGAGTCGAACCAACATTGCAATCTAGAATAATTTTGGAGCGCTGATACTGTGAGTTTCTGTAGGGAAATGGAGGTGAGGTGATGAGCCATGCAGCACATATGATGGCCTGGACCAAGGTGCAGCTGAAAATGATGATCCTCTGCTGTGTAGGGCCGAGCCATTTCATCACATTGTTACCAGGTTGTGTGGCTGTGAAGGCTGCAAGGACCACTAATGTTTTGCCAAGAATGCAGGAGATACACAATGAGAAGGTAATGCTGAAAGCAGTGTGGCGCAACATGCATGACCAGAATGTGGGCTCGCCAATAAAGATCAATGCACACAGGAAACACAGGGTTAATGATATCAGGATGAAGAAGCTCAGTTCAGAGTTATTAATGCGCACTATGGGGGTGTTTCTATAGTAAAGAAATACTGCAAATACAGCTAATGTGATGCAGGCCCCTACCACAGCAACTACTGTCAGTGTTAACCCCATTTCATCAAAGGAAAGGAATTCAATGACCTTCGGGACACATGCTGTTCCATCAGCATTTGACCAGTAATCCACAGGACAGTCCATGCAGTCTATTGAATCTATTGGAAATAGAGGACAAAAGTCAGATAATATTTATTATTTAGGTAGCTCTTTATGCTCAGGTTGCATGTGTAATTGTTCAGTTTTAGTTCAGTTTACATTTATTTAAACACATGATATTTATTTGTACTGCAAATAAATGTGTTATTTAAACACATGATATTTATTTGTACGCAGTGTTTCCCACTGCCAACTCATGCACATATTAACAAAAATGCATATAAATACAATCTACTATGTTATTACACTGTGCACCATGTTTTGCTTCAGTTCATAAGCTGATCAGATTGTATACTTGTTATTTATGGCAGAATATAAAATATAAAGACAGAAGATTGTATAACATATAACAAAAATCTGAATATGCACTGCCCACAACAGTGAGTCATATCGTACATCAAAAAACTGGAACTGATTCATCCACACAACTCTGAAAAAATATCAGTTCTGTTAAATATTAAAGCATAAATTTGTAAAAGGATATAAGCAACAAGCTTTATTATGTGAATGTTTGCTACTGTAACCTTTGATCAGACCACTAACCTGTCTGATTGCTAATCTTGCCACTGTCACATGGTACACAATCAAAGCAGCACAAAGGCTCCCCATTGCGGACAGCTTTCCTAAATCCCGGAGTGCAGCTGACACTGCAAATGGATACTGGCACCTAATTTTCACAAAGCAACAGGCAGGTGTCAGTAAAGGTACACACAACTGCACAACCAGTTTTTTAACCAATAATAATTAAACACACAATGATATTCTGACCACAATAACGTATTTCGTACTATATTTGTACATATTGTTTACACACATACATATAATTTATTTGATCTAGATCTAGAGAGCATGTGGGACACATTTACTCTTAGTTTTAGGCCCAATTACTAAATATTGTGAAACTAAAACATAGAAAATGACTCTTATCAGATAATGTCTCAATTCTGACATTATTCCCTGGATTCTAACATTAAGCAGTCTGCTCCAATTGGACGACTGCTTACCTTCACTTTAACTTACCTCCACTTGACCCTACAGAACTTCAACAGATGGTATCTCATGTACTGAACTACATTCTGAGAGGAGCTTGCCTCACTGTTGTCCCCGGCCCATGTGATGCTGGTCTCATAAATGACGAGCTCTCTCCCAGGTTCTCGAGCCCCATCATACATGCCTACTTGAACCAACTCGATGTTTCCAGTCGTACCTTTTTGCCAGTTGATTAAGTCATAGGATGGAATTGTGTCACCTTTCATGTCAAAGTTCACCATCTCACCAGAGATTGTAAAGGAAACTTCTTGGAGGTAACGCTGGACCTGTGACAAAGTACATTGCACAGTGTTTACAACATTATGTTACAATATTTAAATAGAAAACATACACATTTTTAGCTACCTGCCATGGGTAGATGTTAGTAGTATCAGCACAAGTGAAGTTACTGAATGGGCCACTTTTACTTTGGCAGGATAAGAGATTGTGAAGCGCATGAGCAATAGCATACACAGCTTTGTACACATTATAGGCAATGCGGGGACTGGATGTGTTCATGTAGGCAGCATGCTGCGTCCTTAATGACTCTTGTCCTGTGCAGAGTGGCAGCTCTGTGGTACTGCTAAATGTGGAAAAAGGTGAACACCCATAGAGGGCACCCCACAATTCATACACCAAAGGATTGGAGGGATATGCTTGGGGGTTTACAGTTGTCAAATAATCCCTCAATCCTGAAATGTAGCCCTTTCGTATCGCAAAGCCAATGGTACCTCCTAAAAATGGATAATATTTACTACCGGTAAATACTGAAGCCGTTACCCAGGCTTCGCTGGCAATCCACTGAATCCCTGTGATATTTTGGTCCATGTAGTCTTTCAGAAAAGGTGTGAGTTCCCCTTCAGCTGAAAAGACCACTACGACACGAGAACTGGAACTGTTCATCACATGGATTATCTCTAAGGCTCGCTGGGTATTGTATAGCAGAGGGATCATCTCCTGGTAGGAGACACACACATTAGTACCCTCTAATTCTTTAAGCAGTCCCTGTAAGGCAGATCGCCCATACTCATGGTCACCCCTCACCACACCCACCCACGTCCAATTAAAGTGGAGCAGGAGTTTGGCAATAGCTTTCACTTGGTAGGCATCACTGGGAATAACCCTGAAGAAGGAGGGGAACTCTTGTCTGTTACTGAGGCAGGCACAGGATGAGAAGTAACTGATCTAAAATAGAAATACAGATTTTTTTATATTTTCAAATAAAAAATGGCCATGCAGTACATATTACATCCAATCAGCTTCTGTATTTAACTTGAAATTAATATAAACAGAACTATTAATTTAGAATGTTTTTCTTTTGAAAAACACATATGTTTAATAATAAAAAAATGCTTACCATAGGAATTCTGAAAGGTTGCAAAATTCTAGACACTACTATAGACTGAGCCGACCCTGATTCACCGACGATGGCCAGCATGGGACTGGCACCAGGACACATAGGTCTGTCTGCTTCATTTACACCATTCATCACAGCCAGAGCTGCTCTCTGTCCTGTTAAAGGATATGCACAGGAGTCAAATATTTTATAACCCATAGTGTGATTTGGTAACAGCTCACTACTGTTATTAATTTCCTCCACGGCAAGCTTCATTGTCAGAGCCCAGCGGAACGCGCGGGGATCAAACCTGAGAATACAACAAAAGCATTCTATAAATACCAATTCATTAAACATTGTTCACAGGATATGATTTCATTTCCCTTCTAATCTCAGCATGAGCACAGACATGAGGCCCAATTCTGTATAATTCACAACAACATTTAGACCATTATTTAAGAATATTAATTAAATTAATATCAAACCTTCATACCCATTGCATTGTACTGGTCCTGGTTTGGAGGTGCAACGCAGATCTGGCATTTCCTGATTATAGTGCAGGGGGAAAATGCCACCAATGACAAAATCTCCACCCGCCATAAAACCAGGTTCAAACTCATTCTGCAGGGTGCACTGAAGTTCTGAATTCACACATAATGTAGCAAGCGGCAGCATGAGCCACAGAGGTGAGATTTTCATCATCATTTATGATTATCTTCCTCTATATTCTGTGAGGACTGCCAAGTATTTTATACACATGCTACTGACATGTCACAGTCACATGACACTAATGAGATTTTGAACGCTTATGATTAATTTCTTATCCAGTTCCAAAGTAACGTTCAGAGAGTAACCACAAACACAATTTCAACTTTTATTTACCGATTTTGTTTTAAACCATTTAATAGTATTTTCTGCAGCTTTGTTTAGACATTGAGAGACATTGAGAGACACTCACTCATTTCTTCTCTAGCAGTAGCAGCCAGCAGGTTATGTAGCTGATTTTATATAAACTACATACAGTACACAAATATCATATATATTTGTTCTTAGTCTTATAGGAATTATTGTCATTTTATTGCCTTCCCCATCAGATGTTGTTTAGTATTTTTTTCAGGTTGAAGTAAAATGATGTAACACTTTGGAGCAAATAAGCAGAATAACAGCCCAAAGCTTGAAGCTAAAATAGCAAAGATTTCAACAGCAGTGGTGAATTTACCCGGTGAACTTACATAAGCAGGTACAAATGCCAACCACACGGCACAAAATATCAACATGCTAAAAGTTATATATTTGGCCTCATTAAAATTTCCAGGCAGTTTGCGAGCCAGAAAAGCCAAAACAAAACACAGACAGGCCAACAGGCCGATGTAGCCTAACACACACCAGAAAGCCAGATCTGATCCAACACTACAGTCTAAGATGATTTTGGAGCGCTGATACTGTGAGTTTCTGTAGGGAAATGGAGGTGAGGTGATGAGCCATGCAGCACATATGATGGTCTGGACCAAGGTGCAGCTGAAAATGATGATCCTCTGCTGTGTAGGGCCGAGCCATTTCATCACATTGTTACCAGGTTGTGTGGCTGTGAAGGCTGCAAGGACCACTAATGTTTTGCCAAGAATGCAGGAGATACACAATGAGAAGGTAATGCTGAAAGCAGTGTGACGCAGCATGCATGACCAGAATGTGGGCTCGCCAATAAAGATCAATGCACACAGGAAACACAGGGTTAATGATATCAGGATGAAGAAGCTCAGTTCAGAGTTATTAATGCGCACTATAGGGGTTCCTCTATGGTGCAAGAATACTGCCATTGTGATGACAGTGAGGCAGGACCCTGCTATGGCTATTACCATCAGAACAATTCCCATTGTGTCCTTGTGAGATAGAAACTCAACAATCTTTGGAATACATTCTGTTCCTTCAGCATTGGACCAGTAATCTTCTGGACAGCCTATACATTCTACTGAATCTTTAAGACAAATAATTCATCAATTAAAGAACAGAAAAATATACATTTTAAGATATAAATATAAATATGACAATTAAAGAGTCTGCTTATTAAAATAGTCACCTGTCTGATTATTAATCTTGCCACTGTCACATGGTACACAATCAAAGCAGCACAAAGGCTCCCCATGGCGGACAGCTTTCCTGAATCCTGAATCACAGCTGTGACTGCAAATGGAGACTGGCACCTATGTTAAAAAATTCCAAATTGGTGCTTTATCTACCTTATCTTCATTTATACAGCCATACAATACAATATATTTCTATAAACTGTACAATACAGTAAACAATATGGTTCTTCCTTAAAATGTAGCATTTATAAACAATGAGCACCTTGCCTTGCTTTGATTTCCAGGCCACACAATGGCCCGATCCTGTATGACTAATTCTTTTCCTGTATCTCTTGAACGGTCATAAATTCCCACTTTTATAAAATCAATGTCTCCATTTGGGCGTTGTTGCCAGTTTATTAAATCATATGATGGAATTGATTCTCCTTTCAAGTCAAAATTCACACTTTCACCTGAGACTGAGAAAGACACGTCCTGAAGGTAATGCTGAAGCTTTAATGGTGAGAAAATAAAGTTATAAATTAGATCCTTTAACTCAAAATAGGTTCTCAAATAATATCTTAAAAATAATACAAAAATAATAAATAAATAAATAAATAAATAAAATGCTTTCAAAGCTTCCTAAGTAATATATTAACAAGCAATTAAAAAATATTGATTATTTAATATATCCAATGCTTTTCACATTCAATTAATTAATATGTAATCATTATTGGATTAATATACAATAATGTTTTGTCAGTGTTCATGATATACCTGCCATGGATATGCACTATTAATGTCTGCACATGAATCATTGAATGGTCCATATTCTGGCACACACTGAAAAAGATTATTTAGGGCATGAGCAACAGCATACACTGCTTTGTACACATTATACGTGACACGTGGACTGGAGGTGTTCAAGTAGGCAGAATGTTCCTTGTTAATCGTCTCTTGTCCTGTGCAGAGTGGTAGTTTACTTGTACCGTTAAATGAGGAGAAAAACGAACAACTGTACAAAACATCCCACAGCTCCTGCACTAGGGGGTTAGAAGGGTAGTTCTTTGGGTTCACCGTCATCAGATATTCTTTTAAGCCTGGCACGTGACCTTGACGAATAGCGAATCCAATTGTACCAGCCAAAAACGGATACGCTTCTGCCAGCACAGAAGCTGTGACCCAGGCCTCACTCGCTATCCACTGGATTCCTGTAATGTTTTGTGTTACAAATTCTTTCAAGAAAGGATAAAACTCTCCTTCTCCTGAAAACACAACCACAACCTTCGCTGTGGACATTCTCATCACATTAAGGATCTCGATGACTCTCTCACGCTTGAAGTCCTTGGGGATCATTTCGTGATAGGCCAGACAAATGTCACTGTTTTCAATTTCTCGTTTCAGGCCTTGTAATGCAAACCTCCCATAATCATGGTCTTCAGTCACCACACCGATCCATGTCCAGCCAAATGTTTTCAGAAGCTGAGCAACAGCTTTTACTTGGTAGTCATCACTTGGAACGACTCGGAAAAAAGTTGGGAATTGCTTTCGCTCACTTAAACAGGCACAGGTTGAGAAATAGCTGATCTGAAATTACAATAATAAAGATAGATGTTAAAATAATGATTATAATACATATTTCATTATGCATTTTAGCTTATGAAGAATGTGTATCTAAATGCATAAAAAACTTTAAATCTGCTGACCTACAAATATTACTGCTACTGCTACCACTAATAATGATAATAATCCTACACTTTACCATAGGTATTTTAAATGGCTGTAATGTTCTAGAAACCACAATAGATTGTGATGATCCTGATTCTCCAACTATAGCAAGTAAAGGGCCCCCACCAGAACACATTGAACTGTGAGCCACATCCCGGTCATTCAGCACAGCCAAAACAGCCCTCTGTGCTGTGACTGGAGTAGCACAGGAGTCAAAGATCCTGTAGCCCAGGGTGTGATTAGGCAGCAGGTCAGAACGATTGTTGATTTCATCTACAGCGAGCCTCATTGCCAAAGCCCATCGAAATGCCCTGGAATCAAACCTGGAGTGTATACAAAAAAACTGGAACAATGACATCTAAAGACAACATAAGTATTACAATCTAAATGTAAAATCAAAAAACCAAAATGAGGTGAAACTCTAAAAACAATAAACCATACAGAAAAAACATATCCTCACCCCTGACACTGTGCTGTTAAAGGTTTCTTTGCGTAGTCGGTTGTTGGCATGTCCACTCTGTAGTGCAAAGGAAAAATTCCCCCAATTGTGATGTCTCCATCAGCCTTAAATGCAGGCTGATCAAAATATCCCTGCGATGAACAAGTAAATTGAGCAGAAATAGTTGCAAATAAGAGAAATAACAAAAGAAGCATGAGATACAACATGTTGATTTGAACCTCTTTACTGATGAAGACAGAAATGCCATGGTTTTATATATGAGGATTGTGGCATCTGAATACAATCACACCCTGAATGATGTCAGTCAGGTGATCACTCCACCAGTAATTTGCCCTGTTTAAATTTGTGATGATTCATTTTGTTAATGTTACTGAATAACATAGTGTCATAGTTACATATTTGAACATAGCTACTAAGTTTTAAACCACAACTAAAGAAATCTAAAATAAGATAATATTTCCTATTAAACTGCTCATTCTAATTAGAAATGCAAGGTGTATTAGAACCTACCCCAGCTAATAACAGCTAAAAGACAGGGAAAGACACTGGACAGGTCACCAGCCCCCCACCGGCAGATACTCAACAAAACATAATCACACCTGAAAATATAGTATATTTTTGGTTTTATTGTTTTTATTCCCCCCAAAATGACTTTTATATGTACTTTTTCATGTTTATTCATTTAAAAAAATCATTACATCTTGGAAATCAACCAAAGTTGCTAAAAATTTAGTATACAATTTTAAAAATTACCTCAATTGGCCACAAAAGCAGAACACGGCAGTGATTTATTTCTCAATATGCAATAATCCAGCAGGCCAAGCATATCATTGGTTCACAGGTTTCTCTTAAGACTGTCCCCAGGTCATTGTGGGACTTTAAATATTCCCATTTGTGCTCTCTCAGTGAATTGTGTCAGATATGGCACACCATGGTAATCAGTTCACAATTTGGCTGCTGCTGAACATACTCGCATGCTCTCAGTCCATTGGCACCAATGAGTGTATTTATCAAGGAGAAGAAGAAGCACACAGTTTTTACCAGGATGGAGATGTGGTTCTTGGAGGGCTCTTTCCTCTACACTACAGCCCTGTGTCAGCAGTGCAATCTTTCCAAAGCAAACCTGCACCGACTGAGTATAAATAGTATGTGACTGATGATTATTTTGTTAAGTGCTAAATATTTGAATGCTGAATTGATTTATGTGAAGCTTTTCAAAATGAGTCTATCCTGAACTATCTGTGTCTTTATTGTAGCTTCAGTTCTCGAGCCCTAAGGTGGATGAGAACTATGACTTTTGCTGTGACAGAAATAAATCAAAGACATGATCTGTTACCAAACCTTACTTTGGGCTATCACATACGCGACAGTTGTGATGACATACCAGTGTCTGTTATGAATTCATTACTCCTGGTCAATGGACAACCAAATAAAGGAAGACAGTCTGGCTGTGCCGATGTTGGCAGGCAGCCGTCTCCTGTTATCGTAGGAGATGCTGCATCAGGGATATCTATGGCTGTCCACAGAACACTGGGCTCATTTAACATACCTTTGGTAAGACAACATAACAAAAGGTTATACAAGATTACTTGTTACTCTTATTGTATTAGTATTTCTAACCAATTGTTAGAACACACATTAGTTAGATTTTATAACATATGCCATTAATATTTGTAAATGTCTGACAATTTATTGAATATCACAGTCACATGTCAATGTTGTATCATTTCAGGTCAGCTACTTTGCTTCGTGTTCATGTTTAAGCAACAAAAAAGAGTTTCCTTCATTTATGCGGACAATGCCTAGTGATGAATTTCAAATTAAAGCTTTAGCAAAACTGGTACATTATTTCCAGTGGACATGGGTGGGGGTCATCGGTGTTGAGTCAGACTATGCTAAATATGCCATTCAGCTCTTTTTGAAAGAGTCACTCAGATATAATGTGTGTCCTGCATATGTGCACTTCTATCCGGTCACTTTAATTAAAGAGGCATTAAAAGACCTAATGGACACTATCAGAGCCTCAACAGCTACTGTCATACTTAACTTCTCTGGAGAGTCAGAGCTACAAACTATTCTGAAAGAGTGTCGGCAACAAAACCTAACACATCTGCAATGGCTTGCCAGTGAAGCCTGGGCAACATCACAACAATTATGGAATGATTTCAGTGACCTTTTACAAGGAACTCTGGGTTTTGCCATAAGAAAAGGGGATCTCCCAAACCTTGGTGACTATCTTAAAGGTTTAAATGTCTCTGGTGCTCAGCATTCTCATTTTATGGCTGAGTTTTGGGAGGAAACTTTTAACTGTCATCTTAATGGATCCCTAAACTCACACCTTCACACAGAAGAAGCTCGGAAAAGAAAAAACTGCAGTGGTCAGGAGACTTTGGACACTGTATATACTACATTTACAGATGTTTCACAGCTTAGAGTGTCTTACAATGTTTACAAAGCTGTGTACCTCATTGCAAAAGCCTTACATGATATGAGTAACTGTGTTCCAGGACAAGGCCCATTTCAAAATGGGACATGTGCAACTTTAAGTCCCCTACAGCCATGGCAGGTATGTGCAAATAAATGCAAAGGATGATTTGTTAATATGAGGAGGTAAAGAACGAATATAAATAAATGATTATAATAAATCATTTATAATAAATGATGTTGTAAGAAGTGTGATTAAATGTTATGCAAATATATTGTTGGAAAATATGCAACAATAAGAATATATATAATGTACTAATATAATATATAGTCAGTGCATTAGACAGAAATGCTCAGTAGAATTTCTATCATATGCAAGTACACAAAATAATAGCCTGTAGTCCTGTAGCATTCCTGCAAATTTTTGCATAAAGTTAATTACTTTCCAATTTCTTCCAAAGCTTCTTACTTACATGAAAAAGACACATTTCACAACACTAGGAGAGGATGTGCGCTTTGATGAAAATGGGGACCCCATTGCCTCATATGATCTAATGAACTGGCATGTTGCAAGCGATGGCTCACTTCAGCTGGTGAAGGTGGGCTTTTATGATGCCTCTCTGAAAGCAGACAGAGACTTGGTCATTAATGAATCACTAATAATGTGGCACAGAGGAAACAAGGTTTGTCATATTTCCTCTATCCGCAGAATATCTTTTGTCCTGTTACTTGTTTTTCAGATATTCTTCTTCCTAATAATTAAAATACATGGTCTTTTGTTCAGTGACTTAAAATATAACTGTATTGTTCTTTAATGTTTGGTACTTAAACTAATGACCTATAACTTTTAATGGGAACGAAAGTGCTTTTAAAACATGATATAAATTAAATTTGATTTGTAAAATATGCCAGCAGCTTTGTCTTCCTTCATTTCACAGTCTTCCTCTGTTTTCCACTACTGTGGTTCTCTTAGGCGCCTATATCACTGTGCAGTAAAAGTTGTCCCCCAGGTTTCAGAAAAGCCAGACGAAAAGGTGAAGCCATATGTTGCTTTGACTGCATACCATGTGCTGAGGGACAAATTAGCAATAAAACAGGTGTGAATGGACACTTATTGATGTTGTAATTGCTGTTCTTTTCAAGAAAGTTGCAACAACAACATATTAATTAATTTCTCTACAGACTCCATTGATTGTTTGAGATGTTCAAGAGAAATGTGGCCTAACCAAGCTAGAGACCAATGTATGCCAAAGGCCCTGGAATACCTGTCCTTTCAAGAGCCTCTGGGAATAGTTCTCTTGGCAGTTTCAATATGTGGTGCTTGTCTGACTGCAGCTGTTCTTTGTGTGTTTGTAATCTTCAGGAATACTCCAGTTATCCGAGGCAACAATATGGAGCTATCATTTCTTCTTCTACTCTTTCTTTGTGTATGCTTCTTGATTAGTCTAACATTTATTGGCCAGCCTACCAATTGGCTCTGTCAGATCAGATATACAGCTTTTGGTGTTGGGTTTGCACTTTGCCTTGCCTGCATTTTGGCCAAGACCGTTGTGGTCTTAATGGCCTTCAGGGCCACCCTTCCGGGAAGTAATGTAATGAAGTGGTTCGGTCCACTTAAACAAATGATTAGTGTCACAATCTGCAGTTTAATCCAGGTGCTTATTTGTATCATCTGGCTCACGAGCAAACCTCCATCTGCTGCATATACTTCAGAGTTTATGAATCCCACCATAGTTATTGAGTGTAATGTGGGGTCAGAGCTTGGATTCTGGTGTGTGTTGGGATACATTGGCATCCTGGCTTGCATGTGTTTTCTCATAGCATTTTTGGCCAGAAAACTCCCTGATAATTTTAATGAGGCTAAATTTATCACTTTTAGCATGCTCATATTTTTTGCAGTGTGGATTACATTCATTCCTGTTTACATGAGCACACGTGGAAAATACATGGTTGCCGTGCATGTGTTTGCAATTTTAGCTTCTGCTTTTGGGCTACTTTTGTGCATATTTGCACCGAAGTGCTATATTGTTCTCTTGAGGCCTGACAAAAACAGCAAAAAACACATGATGAAAAAATAGTTACTGTTATTTGCACATGGATCTATCTAAAGATTTGGCATTTCTTAAAATTAAAACATGATTTTAGCTTTCAAAAGGTAAATTAGCTTTTATTTCATAATGTTTTGCATTTAGAATGGCAAAATAAACAGGTAATATATAACCGAATATATGGGTCATCACTGATCAGATCAACAGAAGAACATGCACTTTGTCTTTTAAACGTCACTGTTTTAACATTTGCAGAATGAGTTCTTTTAATTGTACTGCTGAAATAAACAGCAAAAATATCTAAAATCCAATTATATTTTGATATAATTCATCACATATGCAAGTCAGATATACCATGGACATCAATGCACATGCATACAGAGGCTGGCCCTTGGATTAATAAATGTCACAATGGTAAAATTACAAACTAAAAATGAACATTTAACTTTAACAATTTGCAGTCTTGCATTGAGAAATGTTCCTCTCAAATATTTAAATAATTTCCTAAATGTTTAGCAAAGACCAACCTTTGCAAACACATATTATACCCAGCTTTGAATATTTTGAAACAGTGTTTCTCTTTACATTTGTTATTCTGTCACATTTTTATATATTAGTTGTGTATTAATCACTTTTATAAATTGAATAAAGCTTTAATAAAAATGAACATATAAATTATTCTTGTTTTATTGCATTTCATAATACATATGTTTCCATTGCAGTAATCATGCTTTCCTAAATAACACACTGTTTGGAGTAAAATAAATCCCTTGAAGACACCGCCACGTTTTTTGACAAATTTTCTTTAGATTACGATGCATAAAATGATGCATTTCATTGGCAGAAAGTTTAGATTTTAAAAAGACTGACTGAAATAATCATTTGCTTTTAAGTATGTTTTAGTTAATTCTTTCCCATGATGTGTTTCTTTGTGTTTCTCTCTGGTTTAATTAAAATAATGTAACACTTTGGTACAAAAATGCACAGCAATAAACCGAAAGCTGAGGACAAAATGGCAAAAATTTCCACCGCTACTGTGTATTTTCCAGGAGAGCTGACATACGCTGGAATGAAAGTGATCCAGACAGCACAGAATATAAGCATGCTGAATGTAATGAATTTGGCTTCATTAAAGTTATCTGGCAGCTTCCTGGCCAAAAAGGCCAGAACCAAACAAGTCACAGCAAGAAGGCCAATATAGCCAAGGACGGCATAAAACGCAGCATCTGAACCTGTATTACATTCCAATATGATTTTCTTACTTATTTGCTCAAAGACTTTATTTGGAAATGGTGGATTGATCTTAAGCCAGATGATGCAGATAACAATCTGTATGGCAGTGCATGAACACACTATGGCCCTTTGTTGTGGTGGCCCAAATTTTCTTGCCATATTGCTACCAGGTAAGGTTGCTCTGAAGGCAGTTACAACAACTATGGTTTTTGCCAAAATACAGGCAATGCAGAGGGCAAAACTTATACCAAATGCTGTGTGACGCAACATGCAGGACCAATCCGTGGGCTCACCAATAAATGTAAGAGGACAGAGAAAACAAAAGACAAGAGAAAGAAGTAAAAGTAAACTCAATTCTGAATTGTTTGCTTTTACTATCGGCGTGTATCTAAAATATAAAAACACTAGCAAAGTAGAAAAGGTTAAAAATGCCCCAAGTATTGACGTAGCCATTAGAACAATTCCCATTGTTTCATTATATGAAAGAAACTCTGTACTTTTCAAGATGCAGCTGTCTTTTTTTTCATTAGACCAATACTCTTCAGGACAGTTGACACAATCAGCCGATCCTAAAACAAAAAGATGTGTTATAAAAAGCGTGGCTTCATACTGTGCATTGCTGAAGTATTAGTTTGGTTCTGCTTGCACCTGATGTATTGGAAATAGATCCATCTGCACACGGAATACAGTCGAAACAACATGTAGCCATTCCCTTGATTTGTGCCTTCCTCGTGCCATGTGGACAGATCTCAGAACATACAGATTTTGGAATCTTGAAAAATACCATAGCTATTATGTAACCTGTGGGATATTACATAAATATTTGCTTTGTATTAGGTTTTACTTGCCACATTTCCGGTGCTCCAGACAATCTCATCTTCACTGATCTCAAGATCAAATTTTCCTTCAGCTGAGGTGCTGAAATGACCAACTTCAATATGCTTTACTTGGCCCTCTCTTACTTGCCAATTTATGAGGTCATAAGATGCAGGGGGGTCTCCATCCTTGTTGAAGAAAACTTCTTCTCCAAATTCATCCACAAAATGCACATTCTTCAAATGTTCATTTACCTCAAATAATAAAAAAAAAGAATAAGTATGTCAATTAAATATATTTTATTTACAATCAAATGTGATTAATGCAAAGTTTACCTGGTCAGGGGTTATTTGTAAAGCAGTTAGACATGGTTTTAATCTACTGCCATCACAAAACATCGCTTTGTGCAGTGCATGTGCAATTGCATACACTGCTTGATACACATTGTATGTCTCTCTCAGCTGTGTGACATCAAAAAAATTGTTTGTGTAATCCATTTTTTCATCTCCTGTGCAGACTTTTGTATTATTATTTACATTCTTTATTGGGGAAGGTGGCCGACAGCCTACCATCGTTTCCCAGAAATCACTAACAAAACCAGAATCTGAATTATAAGGGCTTATAGCTTTAAGAAATGGCTCCAGTTTCGGAACAGCCATTTTTCTGACCACAAATCCTATTGTACCTTTAAAAGACTTGAAAATTTCGAGAGTAGATGGTCTGTCAGCGGTTATCCAGGCTTCACTTGCAATCCACTGTATCCCTGTAATATTCTGTTTCACCAATTCCTTCATTAAAGGGTAGAGATCTCCCTCAGGCACAAAGGCAAGAATTACTTTCACTGTTGTCTGTTTTATTAGTTCAACAACTTCAAGGAATTTACTTTGGGGATATGTGCGCAATAATGTTCCAACAAATGCAATACAAACCCCATGTCCTTCCACTTCTTTCACGAAAGCCGATATCCCATTTCGTCCATAATCATTATCAGATTGTAAAACTCCAATCCACGTCCATTGGTATCGCATAACAAGGAAGGCCAAAGCCTTTGCTTGGTAGTAGTCACTTGGTATGGTGCGATAAAATGAAGGATATTTCTTTTTGTCACTTAAACATGCACAGGTTGAGAAGTAGCTCACCTGTTCTGACATAGAAGACAATTATTTTTTTATAAATATATTTAGTCTAAAAAAAAACAAAAAAACAACAACAACATATTGGACCTACCATTGGTACTCTGAAGGGTCCAAGTATGCCAGCCACAATAAGAGACTGAGTAGAACCTGATTCAGCAATTAGAGCTGATATGGGAGGTGGATGGCATTGAGAGGTAAATTCCTTTTCCTCTGACATGCTCAGCAAAGTGAGAGCAGCTCGTAAAACATTTGTTGGAGAGGCACAAGAGTCCAAAATTCGGTATCCCAAAGAAATGTTAGGGAGCAGGGTATCACTGCTATTTATTTCATCTAGTGCAAACATCATGGTCTTAGTCCATCTAAATGCTCGCAAATCAAATCTGTAATCACATATACATATTATACATATATATATATATATATATATATATATATATATATATATATATATATATATATATATATATATATATATATATATATATATATGTATAACCATATGCCATGTGCCAACATATTTCTCACCCTTTGCAATCAACTTTAGAAGGTTTAACCTCAAATGAAGCAAGATTAGGCTCCTGTTTGTTATAAATAGGAAAAATGCCTCCGATCATGATGTCCCCCTCCTTAAACATGTATTGCATGCCAAACTTACCCAGCAACTCACATGCAAATCCATTATGTGCACAAAGCACAAAACATATATACAACACATTAATCTGTTTCATGACTGCTAAGAAGCTCCATGACAATGAAGATTTGCTCTTGGTTTATATAGTGACTGGTATGATTGGCATGGACTGATTCCTGCCAGAGGTGGGGCATCAATGTAATCATGATTTCCTGAGAGGGCAAATTAAAGTTGTATTAAACAAGGTAAAATTGTCTCAAAAATTAAAAGCTATAAGCTCTAATCAGACATTCGTTGCACCTGAACACACTATATCTAAACTTCTGTTTGCTGAATATATATAATAGGTGCACAGACACAAACAGAAACTTTTGTGTCTGCAAAAGTTGTCAATTGTTCAGTGGGTGTATCCACATGTTTGTCCTAATTAAAATGTTGATTGATTCAGGGCGTATTGATTATGGTCACTTTTATTTACTGAAAAGCCTTTTATTGATTATATTTACATTCTCAGTCTAATAAAAAGAAAAAGAAAAAGATCTAATCACAATTGAGAATTTAAACAAAACCATGGCATGGCTGGCACACAATATAGTGCACTATTTAAATAAATAGGACTGGTTTCAAATGCATCTAGTATTAGTATAAATAAACTTTATATCCAACTATGTTTTCCTATTTTTATACAATTAGTATATTTAACTGTATTTTATTGTTATTATTTTAAAATAATTTTATAAATTCAATAAATGCTGGAGCCTATTTCAGTGCTCATAGTACAAGTGGTAGAAAAGCACTGTGGATAGATTTTAGTATCTTTAGGATCATTAGAATAGTACTGTGGATAGGTTGCCAAGTCCATGAGAGATACAGACAATTTCACTTATTCTACAGCTAGAAACACATTTGATTAATCATTTGATATACTAGTGTGATATTGTGGGAGCACCTGTGTGGGAAAAACCATGTAGACATGGGGAGAACATACAAACATCAGGCAGGAAGGACCTTGTTCACCCTGTTTAGAAAATGCAACCAGACTTTCCTTTTGTGATGCAACCCACTGCACCAGCTTACTGCTACCATTTGTTTAGTGATTATAAATTTAAAATACAGCACCAATCTTTTTAATTTTACATCAAAATAGTTTGGAATAAAAACAGAACATATTCATTATTTTATTTGTTTAATTTTATCACTTTCAATCAATTGTAAGAATCTCAAATTCATCAAATTCAAAGATCATCAGTCATAATGCATAATGCATGCTGAACAATGTCAATGCTGTAATGACAATAGATACATTTAGGCCTACAGATAAATACAGAGTCATATATCTTTGCCTTAACATTAAGGCCATAATAATTAACAATACACCAACAAGTCGTAAATAATCCACTACAGCCCAGTTATTTATAATCAACTTCATGTCATGTTCTATAGTGACTGTGTGTTTTTTCAGGTGGAACTCAGTCCTGTTATAATGAAGGAAATTAAATAGTAAACAAAGCACCCAAAGGCGGATCTGGTATAAAATGTCCATGTTTAAACACCATCTTGACTGTGGTGCAGCAAAACAGCCTATTTCATTACCACCTGATGTTTTGCTTTTTAAGATTATTACCAATGCAGTTTTTCCCAGGAAAAAACAATTACAAAGAAAAATGTGAATTTTTTTGCAGTGGACTATGCAAGTACATCTAGTCAGTTGTGCACTGACTATGAGTGGGTTGAAGTAACATCGTGGGACTTTGAAAAGCAAAAATAACTTTAATTTAAAGAAGCTGGTCCTGTGGTTTATGAAGCATCGATGCTGATAGTTGATGGTGATGCCAGCTACTGTGTGACAAATCAGACCCAGTGACACACAGGTCAGAAATCCCAGAATCCCTATATTAATCAGATAGTTTTTTGCAGCACCAGCAAAGCTCATTTGTGAATATAAATAATGATCTGTGACGAACAAACAGAAAACAAGGCATACAAATCAGCATCAAATAGCCTGCTTATTTAGGAAAGTCTGACAATCTCAGGTTAAGCTGCATCACCTTTACAATGGCCTTTGAAGACTGTGCCATTTGTGATTAGGCAGATTTGAGTTATTTGAAGTTCAGTTATTCGTTTCTTTGGTAGACATGTCAGGATGAACAACATTCTCTGGTATAAATAAGAGGAAAATATTATTGTATATGAGCCATTAATTTACATAAAATTTAAATCAGCACTTTAGCTGTGATGATGGCCTCTGTTGGAAATAAGGCGTTATTCTGTAAAAGAACATGGAATAAAATTATTTGCATTACCTTGTGTTTGAAAAAAACATTGTACAGATTGCAATTCATTGCAAAGCTTATGATGGTGTAATTCACCACAGAGCAAATACTGCCAGTTATGTTGTCCAAGTGTATCATAGTGCAGCCACAGGTCTGAGCAGCTGATAGACAGGCAGAGGCAAACATCCAGAAGAAAATAATGCAAGAACTTTCTTTTTTATCTAAAAGCCTTACTGTACTATTCAGACCTCCATTCAACATCACAGTTTCCTCCATCATGGAACCTGAGATCCAATACTTCATCATGCACCATTTTCTAACAGTCAGTTTTTCACTTGCCATGTTGGTAACATTGGCATTCGTCAGTTTTCTCATCATATGGAATCTGTGAAAGGTTACATAGTCTGATGTTAGGCAGTGATGTGAAATGTACCATCTCTGTGAAGCACGCATTACAGAGACATCCCAAAAACACACTTTGTAGAAACTACATATTCACATGGACCAGCGTATGGCTTTCTTTTACATCTGTATCTGAATTGAGGATAGAAAAGGTTATGAATCAAGTAAACATATCTTCACACATTAAATAAAAGGTGTCAAAAAAAAAGTAAATACAAATCATACTCACAGCCTGTTTTTCTCTATGTAATATGCATGCTGACTTAAACCAAGGGCATTAGTAAATTGCTGGTAGGAATTGGGTGTTCTGCTAAACAGAGCAAGCAAAACCAAAGCTAGCAGTCTCATCTCAACCTGAGCTCAAATAAAGTTGCAAAGCAGGAAAACATCCTCTTTTTATAGCTTGTCCTCTGTCATAGAGATGGAAGGGACAGTTGATGTGTAAAACAGTGACCCCTATTCTCAAAGGAAAACTTTACTCCCAGTAAAGCTGGTAAACCATGAAAAAGTATCATAAGTATTTCTAAAAAGGCCACATATTTATTATGTTTACTTAGTATGTTAGTTTTACAGTTTACAACAATCAAAATAAAATATTAATTAATAAAAAAGAACAGCAGACGCATATGTACTTAATAAAAATGCCTTGTCATAAGTGATTGTAACAAAATTTACCACAAAGAACCCTTTCAGACAAACATGGTGAATAGAATTTTAAAAAGCAGTCAAATCTGTGTATTTAGAGACATGCATTTTAGCGAAAATCCTAAATTGTGCTTTAATATTTTAAGTTCTGTTTTAACTTATTGACTTTTTTTGGCCAGTGTACTTGTTTAATACTGGTTTCTCAATTATCTGCAACTAAATATACTATTGGCATGATATAGTGGTGCCAATGTTGCATTTTGCAAAATGCGACATTCCCCATTTCTTGTATTTTTAGTTGGTAACCTAGTATAGGATGCTTGTAGTCAAGTGGCTATCCAGTGGATATGAATGGTCATGTGATATGTGTTCTGTGTGCTTTAACCTGGACATGAACTAAAGCAAAACACTTACTTAATAATATATCGTGACTGTATCTTTGCTCTATTATGGACAGGAACCAGGCCGGGGTATTTTCCACCTTTTGCTTAATAAGCAATGGTATAGGTTTCAACATACACTGTGGCCCTTATTTTGGGGTTGCACCGGCTGAAATTTACCCGTTTTAGCCATCAAATTTAGCCCTGACTCAGGCTGAGTCAGTATTGTTCGATGATAGACTCCAGATCTCTCTTGTGATGACAGGTGTGTCAAAAGTGCAGATTTTTGCCTCACAATCACATTACAGATCATTCTGTATATTCTGAACTTGAGTAATTTTACTGGGCCCAACTTTGAGCATAAGCGAGTATTATATACTATTCAGCATATTAATTCTAACCAGTTGCAGAACGAAAAAATATAACACACATTTGACCTAAATATACCTGTACTTAGTGGCACATTTAAAAACATAGTGTGGACTGCGCTGCCCTACAATCTGTCAAGAACCAGGTCAATGTATTGAATATTTTTAAGGCCTTTGGCTGAGTTCTTTAATTAAGGTTTATTAAGAAAATCAAGTTTATTCAAAAATGTATTTCAAAACTACTACTACTACTACTAGTAATAATAATAATAATAATAATAATAATAATAATAATAATAATAATATCCTGACTGACCAAATGCCCATAACCCCCCACCAAATGCTTTTGTATTTGAATTCATTTAAGTAATATAAAATAATAAAATACACAAATAATAGTTATTTTTACACTGGTCAAATACTCTGAGAACCTGGCAAAACAATTTAGTAAATAAATTACTTTTTTATATGCTGTCCTGTAACTAACAGGGTAATCAAGTTTGGCAGGTCAAGCCATTCAAAATAAATAAAATCAATAAAACTGTACTTTAGTTTTGAGATCTGTCTCATATTGGGTTTACTAGAACTTGATAAAAATAAATTATCAAAACATTTTTTTATTGTGTCTCAATAGGAAAGTCAAAGTTTCCATTTGCATATCTACGCATTTTCAGTGGTGTGAACATAATGAAACAGGCGGCATGAAAAACAGGTTTGTTTTGATGTTAATTGGTCCTGGTGGATATGATGTGTAGACAAAGCAGCAGTAGGATTCTCATGGGAAATCTTTAAAAATACACATGCTACTTCAGGGACAATTAATCTTGCAACAGTAATAATAAGCTTCAATGTGACATGTTTGTACATGTTTGTAGTTGAGTTGGTTTACGTAATAGGAAATCACATGAGCCTTAATCTTGCATTTGGGAATTATGGCAAAGTTTGACAATTAATTATGGATTTTTTTGGCAGCCACAGACATAGCAGTTGGGGCATAGATTCATAAAGTTTGTTGACCTGTAGTCATGTTATAAAAAAAATAGGTTTTGGTCAATAAATAATGCAGTGTTATATTTTGTGATTTTTGCTAAACAACAAAGAAATACCAGCATCATGAACTGAACATAGAGTAACAATATGGTCTGGGCTTTCTTATATTACCATAAACCCCAATAAACCTTTTCATAGCAGTAGTAATAAGAACTTGTTGACATAAGTAAATAAATAAATACCAATTAGGAAAAAAGGTCATATATTTTCCATGCTGAATGCTTTTTATTCTGCACTTTTACATATTAAAACATCATGATATATTAATAATCCCTGTTTTTTTTCTCAAGTCTCACACAATATTTTCTTAGTATAAATAGTTAAATCATATTTTCATGATATTAGCATATCAGCCAAGGATTTAGAACATAACATTCAATGTGTATAAAAATACTGCATTTTAATCAGCAACTTCAATCTCTACAAGCCTATAAATCATAAGTGTTTATTATTATATGTATTAAAATAATAATAAAAAAAACACTGTCCACATGCCAGCCCAAGATAGAGATAGTGGGGAAAAGTCCCTATCATTTACAACCTTGAATGTTTAGTCTTATTGTGTACGATAAATTTAACCTAACACCGATATAATCTTTAATCTTTGGTAATGTATAGAACTATTATATTTTATTTTCATTATCATTTATTGTTATCATTATTATAATTATCATAATCATTTTCATGATCATTCATTTAAAATTTTTTGTTAAATTATTTAGCTGTACTCATCATCAGCTTTTTAGAGTTCCTCTCAGGTTTCAGGATGATGATGTAACACTTTGGAAGAAAGATGCAGAATAATAAACCAAAGCTTGAAGCTAAAATAGCAAAGATCTCCACAGCTACAGTGAATTTACCAGGAGAACTGACATAAGCTGGAATAAAGGTGATCCAGACTGCACAGAATATGATCATGCTGAAGGTGATAAATTTGGCTTCATTAAAATTATCTGGAAGTTTTCGAGCCAGAAAAGCTAAAACAAAACATAACAAAGCCAAAAGTCCTATATAGGTCAGAACAGCCCAGAATCCTAATATTGAACCCAGATTACATTCTAATATAATTTTATCTTTGTAGTAGTTCATATTTTTGTATGGGAAAGGAGGAGAAAATGCTAACCATAGAACACAGATGATAACCTGTATCAGAGTCAATGTAAGAACACTGAGTCTCTGCTGTATAGGCCCAAACCACTTCATCATGTTACTACCTGGTAGCGTAGCCCTGAACGCCATTAACACCACTATTGTTTTCCCAAGAACGCAGGAGATGCAGAGCACAAAGGTGATCCCAAACGCGGTGTGGCGCAGCATACAGGACCATTCAGTGGGTCGACCAATGAAGGTGAGTGAACAGAGGAAACACAGAGTCAGAGAGAAGAGCAGCAGGAAGCTCAACTCAGAGTTGTTGGCTCTTACAATCGGTGTGTTCTTGTGTGTAAAGAAAATTACAGCAATGCCTACGGTGAAGGACACCCCTAACAAAGAAAACAACACAAGAATGATTCCCATTATTTCATCAAATGATAGAAATTCCACTAGTTTTAAGACACATTTATCTTTCTTCTCATTGGACCAGAGCTCAGGGGGGCACTTGATGCAAGTAATAGAATCTACAGAAAAAGAAAATAAAAATAAGCTTAGCTATAAATGTAAGCGATTATAGCTTACAGTAATTTCCTGAAAACCATTTGATACCACATTGCCTAATATTCCTGATTGTTTTTGTTTTTATGCTCAGAATTCACAGATGTCATTGTACCTATTATATTACTGATCTCTCCTTCTGCACATGGTATACAGTCATAACAGCAGACAGGCCTTCCTTTCTGAACAGCCTTCCTTTTTCCCGGGGAACAACTCTCACTGCATACAGATAGAGGGACCTGCATACAATCATATAATGTTAACAAATCATTATCTTTTGTGTTATGCTACTGTATATATATATATAAGGCATGCTGATATATGGCGGATTACCTGCACTTTGTTATGGGCCCATGATATACTGATGTTGTTAAATGAAAGCTGAAGGTCTTTTTGCAACGATGCATCATAGAAACCCACTTTAACAAACACTATTTTTCCATCCTTATCATGTTGCCAGTTCAGCAAGTCATACCGAGCGGCTGGGTCTCCATTTTTATCAAAGTATACCTCTTCTCCATTTGTGGTGTAGAACTGAATCTTTTTCAACTCTTGTAGCACCTGAAAAAATAATGTCATTTTTCACTGCATATAAAAGTATTTTCATTACAAATACACATTATTATACTTACCTCCCAAGGCTGAGAATTATTTCTTGAATAGGAACATGCAACCACACTTCCTCCTCCTTCTAAACAGCCAAAACTGTTATGCAAGGCATAAGCCACAGCATAAACAGCCTTGTACACATTATTAGCAATTTGCAACTCTGAGACATCAGTATACTGGTTCTTTACTTCAGTCAGGCTTTCATTACCATTACACATGGGTTCCAATTGAACATTTTCTTGAGTGGGGAGTTTGCATTCAAATATAGTTTCCCATAATTCTTGGTAAAGTCCCACACCAGATGATGGTTTCAGTTTGGCTAGAAATTCCTCTAGTCCATCTATGCTAGCTTTTGGTATTGCAAAACCCATAGAACCTTTCAGAATATGCTGCCATTCTGGAGTTGCAATGGTCATGTCAGA
Organism: Corydoras sp. C115; assembly: GCA_019802505.1. Taxonomy (NCBI): domain Eukaryota; kingdom Metazoa; phylum Chordata; class Actinopteri; order Siluriformes; family Callichthyidae; genus Corydoras; species Corydoras sp. C115. The sequence continues at coordinate 2,678,718 of JAFMOC010000019.1, read as the reverse complement.
GATCCAGGATTCACTTCCAATCCACTGCAACCCAGTAACATTCTGCAAAGCTATTTCCCTAAGCAGAACCAACATGTCAGAGTAGGAAACAAAAGCCACAATCACTTTAGATGTTGAAGTCTTAATAATCTCAATTATTCTGAGAATTTGTTCTCTGGGGTCTGTTCTAAAGAATGCCTCTGAAAATTCTACACAAACTCCCTCTTCCTTAGCTGCACTAATGAATGTGCTCATGCCATTGTTTCCATAATCATTATTACTGCATAGCGTTCCAACCCAGGTCCAGTTAAAAAAACTGATCAGTTTGGCCAAAGCTCTGCTTTGGTAGTAATCGCTGGGGATAGTTCTGAAAAAAGATGGGTGTTTCTTTCTATTACTCAGACATGCACATGTTGCAAAGTGACTGATCTGTAGGAAATGCATAAAATCAGAAATAACACAAGTTAAATATCTTAAATTATTTGGCTGAATAATAAACTGACTGTATAAATAGATAGTTGGATGAGAAATCATATATCGAATGGATTACCACTGGTATGTTCATCGGACCCACTGTAGCAGAGATGGCAATTGTCGGAGTGGAAGATGTTTCTGCAATTATTGCTTGAACTGCTTCAAGTTTGGAACAGTGTGTGTTTTCAGTATAACCGTTAACTAAAGATAAGGATGCTCTTATGGCCATTTCAACTGATCCACAGGAATCATAGATTCTATAGCCCAAATTAAGGCCAGGAAGAATATCAGTTCTGTTGTTAATTTGCTCAATGGCAAACACCATTGTTTGTGCATTCTGAAATTCTCTTAAACTCAAACTATAGAAAAAATAAACACATAAAACAATCATCATCACAAATATACTTCGCACAACAAACACAATTTATACATGCAGCACTAAATTATTAAGATATAAAGCCAGTTTTATAACTGGTTCACAGTTTATTGACTTAGAAATCACTCATTCATTTAATTTACAAAACAAAGACACACACACACACACACACACACACACACACACACACACACACACACATACACATATATATGTTCTCTATGTCTTCTCACCTTTTGCATTTAGCTTGTTCTGGCCCTGATTTAAATGTGTATGCTGTCGTGTCCCAGCTGTTGTGAAAAGAAAAGATGCCACCGATTGTTAAATCCCCATCTTGATTGAGTTGAGGAACATGGGGTAGCCCTCTCAGGCTGCAGGGAGGCTCAGTTGCCATCACCAGAGCAAACAGAAGCCAGGTGTGCAGAAAACCCATTCTCAACACTTAGAAAAGCACCTCAACCCTTGCTGCTACTTTTATATAATCCATTTTGGGTGTGGACCTTTGCCCACACAAGAAAGTAACCTAATTCAGTTGGATTGATTATTAGTGTGGCAATGTAATTGGTGCTGCATCATTCTGTTGTATATTAATGTATATTTTTACTTTTTTAAACATGAACGCAATCGTGTGCAATGAATTCCAGAACTAAAAGTTGTTGTTTAGGTTTTAATTAAACAATATATCACAATATGCCTTAGTACTTAAAGGAAAATGAAGGATCTTTAAGTATATTATGCATCATACTGTTTGTTTCGACTTACAGTCTGAAAGCTGGTGACCCATCAGCCATCATATTTTAAGGTACATAAAATAATAAATTAAGCTTTTTAAACCATGAAAGTCACATGTATTTAATTTTATAGAGGCCAAATATCAGTCATGTTGTCTTGCCATTACTTGCTTTTTGGTGTTCATTTCTGGTTTTAGTAAAATCACATAGCACTTTGGAATAAAAATACAGAACAATAAACCATAACTCGAAGCTAAAATAGCAAAGATCTCCACGGCTACTGTAAATTTTCCAGGAGAACTGACATAAGCTGGAATGAAGGTGATCCAGACTGCACAGAATATGATCATGCTGAAGGTGATGTATTTGGCCTCATTAAAATTATCTGGGAGATTTCGTGCCACAAAGGCCAACACAAAACACAGACTTGCTAACAATCCTATATAGCCCAATACGGCCCAAAAACCAACAGCAGAACCCAAACTACATTCTAATAAAATTTTATCCTGATAGTAGTACATGTTCATATATGGAAATGGGGGTGACTGTATTAACCACGTGACACAAATCACAATCTGAACAAGGGTGAAGGCAAGAACGCTAAATCTCTGCTTTAGAGGCCCAAACCATTTCATAACATTGCTTCCTGGAAGTTTTGCTCTAAAAGCCATTAACACTACTATTGTTTTTCCCAAAATGCAGGAGATACAGAGGACGAAGGTGATCCCAAATGCTGTATGACGGAGCATACAGGACCACTCAGATGGCTGACCAATGAAAGTAAGAGAAGACAGAAAACATAAAGTAAGAGAGAAGAGCAATAGGAAGCTCAGCACAGAGTTATTTGCTCTAACAATTGGGGTGTTTCTGTGACAATAAAATATTAATATGGTTACAATTGTGAATAAAACCCCTATTAAAGAAAAGAGTGCAAGCAATAGTCCCATTATATCCTCATATGACAGAAATTCAACTTCTTTTGGGATACAGGCATCTCCTCTTGTGTTGGACCAATACTGCACAGGGCATTTCAAACAAATGAGTGAATCTAAAAACATAAATTGAAAATAAATTACACAATAGCAATTTGAATAGATGTCTTTTTAAATTCACATTATATTGTTGTTATTTTCTTGCTAATCATTTCACAATAAGCCAATAAAAAGCTCATTTTTTAATCTTTTATAACTACCTGTTGTGTTGCTAATTTCTCCAGGTGCACACTGAATGCAGTCAAAGCAGCAAATAGGCCTCTCCTTCTGAATAGCTCGTCTGGTACCAGGAGGGCAACCTTCACTGCACACAGACACTGGGACCTTTACCATACAGTTAAAAATAACACACATTTTGTCAATTAATTGCTTTCTGTGGACATGTAAGTATTAATTAATGTAATAAAAACATTACTGTTGTGCTTCCTCCTTTCCAAACGACTTCAACACTGTTCATAGTGAACTGCTGGTCTTTAGGCAAAGTTGCATCATAATATCCTATAGTCACTACCTTTATTGTGCCGTCTGAAAACCTTTGCAGGTTTATTAATTCATATTTGGCTGGTATATCTCCATTTTCATTAAAAAAGACATTTTCTCCTTGAGGTGTGATGAAATTTACATTTTGTAAAAACTGTAAAACCTTAAAAAGACAAGCAGAATTAAAACATGTTAGTGATGAAACATTTTTCATTGCATAATGTGTATTCTTTTATTATTATTATTATTATTATTATTATTATTATTATTATTATTATTATTATGTCATTAAAAAGTCATTGTTTTCTCTTACCTCCAAAGGCTGGATTTGCAAAATTTCACTGTAGTTTACATTAGGGATCTGATTTTTAATTTTTTTTAATATTAGATCATGCAGAGCATGTGCCACTGCATATACAGCTTTATAGACATTGTTTGTGAATCTTAGATCAGAAACATCAATGAAAGAGTTTGTTATGTCTTTTAAATTTTCTGAGCCGCTGCACATGTTCAGGTGTTTTTTAGGACTTAGTGAGCAGTTGAAGACATTCTCCCAAAATTCTTTAAGGAACTTGCTGTTTGGGAATTGTAATGGGTTAACATCTTGCAGAAAAGGAAGCAAACCGGGAATTTTAGCTCTTGGTACGGTGAAACCTACAGAGCCAACTAGCGCAGCATGCTCCAGACTTTCTATGACAGAGCTATCTGTGATCCAGGCATCACTACCAACCCACTGCAGCCCTGTGATGTTCTGTTTGTCTAAAACCTCTACCAACACTTTTATTTCTCTGTGAGACATAAAAGCCACTATTACATTTGATGTAGCCTGTTTGATAGTGTTTGCAACTTGGAGAACCTTTTGTTGTGGCGTCGTGGTCTCAAAACTTTCAAAATATTCTATACATACACCCTCTTCATGTGCTGCCTTCATAAACATGGCAATTCCATTCAAACCATAGTCATTTTCATTGCTAATAGCTCCAACCCATGTCCAGCCAAAGTGTTTGACCAACTGAACCAGGGCTCTACTCTGATAGTAATCACTTGGAATTGTTCTGAAGAAGGAAGGAAAATCTTTTCTGTTGCTCAGACAAGCACAGGTTGCAAAGTGACTGATCTGTAACACACATTCCATGTAATGATAACGTACATGTGTCTTACATGGATAAGATTATACACATCAGCACTTACTCACCACTGGTATGTGGAATGGTCCGACAGTTCTTGCGATAGCCATGGTTGGTGTTGACCCAGAGTGACCGATAATTACTTGAACCGTAGCAGGCTTGCACATTTTACTCGAGTTTTCCTGACCATTTAATAAAGCCATTGAAGATCTCAGTATGTCCATAGATCCACAACTATTATATATTTTGTATCCCAGAGAAAAACCAGGAAGAATGTTGGGATTTTTATTAATTTCTTCGACTGCAAAAATAATCGTCTGAGCAAACTGGAATTCTCTGAAACTGAAACTTTAGACAATAAAAAATACAAATGTTTTAAAATATTTAGAAATTAACAAAAATAATAATTAGGAATCATCTAATTAAATTAGCATAACGTAACATAATATTTGTAGACATACTCTCTGCAAATTCGTACTGCTGGCATTCTTTCGAAGGTGTCTATGTAGGCATCTTGCCTAGTACGAAATGAGAAAACTCCACCGATAATTACATCCCCATCTACATAAAATTCAGGCTGTTCCACATAAGTGTGTAGCATGCAAGCAGGCTCTAGTGCCTGAGACAGCAGGGCCATTAAGAGTACAAGAATTAGAGGCATGGTAGAACATGTAAAATTTCAACTTCCTTGGCATTTATGTACTTTGAACAGATCATCAGTTGCCTCACGTCATAGTAATTCATGAGTCATTGGTTCCCCCAGGAGGAGCTGTCTAAATCACTAGATTTTGGAGCAATAATTAAAATGTAATGTAATTAAAGATTTGCTTTCAATAATATTTTGTTTTTGGCATGTTCTTTTGTCATTGATATTGATATTGAAAAAAAAATAAAAAATAAAAAATAAATAAATAAATAAATAAATAAATAAATAAATAAATATATATATATATATATATATATATATATATATATATATATATATATATATATATATATATATATATATATGTGTGTGTGTGTGTGTGTGTGTGTGTGTTTTGGGTGCTGTTAATGTTTATTTGCAGTCTTTCAGAACAATAACCCATCCAGTTGCAGATTTGGAGAAGATCCTTAGGTCCTCTCTATTTTACTATGGAAAATAAAGCATGCCCTGCTTATTGAAATGTAACACTGCATAGCATGTTGAATAGTATGACTGGGTGAGTGTGATGGGTATAAACTCACTTGCCTGCCATCCAAATCTGTGTCTGACCTCACAAATTCTCTTCTGGATTAATGGAAAAGAAATTCAACACACTTCAAAAACTGCTAAAATATATTAGGAAAATTAGAAAGCGATGTCAGTATATCACCTGGGGTGTAACTATATAGGTTTCCTAATACATTTATTTATGTATCTTTATATTTGATATAATGCTATACATATGAGGGCGGCACGGTGGCTTAGTGGTTAGCACGTTCTCCTCTCAGCACTAGGGATTCCTGGTTCGAATCCCCATCTGGGTGGAGATTCCATATTCTTCCCGTGTCTGCATGGGTTTCCTCTGGGTTCACCGGTTTCCTCCCACAGTCCAAAAACATGGATCAAGTCAATTGAGTTCTCAAAAATTGCCCCCTATAGAGTGTGTTTGTGTGAGTGAGTGTGTGTCCATCCAATGGTTTGGCGCCCTGTCCTGGGTGTATCTGCCCAGCGCCCGAGACGTTCTCCCCTGGATGCTCATGGGGAACCCCACCGCGACCATAATAGAGGATAAAGCGGAAGGTAATGAATGAATGATATACAGTACATATGATACTTAATATATTATTAAACTGACCAATGTCAAAAATACATAAACAAACAAATAAATGAATAAAAGAAAACATTTTTATTAAGGAACTAATTTATTTTAGTTTTATTTCTGTCTACTGATATGATGATACTGAGGCGAACCTGGTTTTATATCAATGCAGCATTAATTCTTTATGGTTAGAATGGGAGCTGATGTACAGTGTGCAGTAATAAGACTGGTTGAATTTTGCATAAATACTGAAGATAATAAAATTACAAAGTAGATTTAAATGACAAATAGTTAGAAATACTCAATGAGCATCAGAAAAATTATCACAATTTTTATTGAATGCCACCCTTATAGAAATATTGACATGTATATATATATATATATATATATATATATATATATATATATATATATATATATATATATATATATATATATATATATATATATATATATATATATATTTAAACATTGATTCTGCTTCTTTATCCTACTTGCCCATCACATGTTTTTTGGAATTTTTCTCAGGTTTAAGTAATATGATATAACATTTTGGTAGGAATATGCAAAAGAGTAGAGCAAAGCTTGAGGCCAAAATAGCAAAGATCTCCACAGCTACAGTGAATTTTCCAGGAGAACTGACATAAGCTGGAATGAAGGTAATCCAGACTGCACAGAAGATGATCATGCTGAAGGTGATGAATTTAGCTTCATTGAAATTATCTGGCAGCTTCCGGGCCAAAAAAGCCAAAATAAAACACAACAGAGCTAAGAGTCCTATATAACCCAGGACAGCCCAGAACCCTAAACTAGATCCCAAATGGCATTCTAAAATGATTTTTTCTTTGTAGTGCTTTAGATTTTTAAAGGGAAAAGGAGGGGATGTGGTTAACCAAATCACACAAATAAGAACCTGTATTAATGTGAAGCCAAGGACACTGAGTCTCTGCTGTGGAGGTCCAAACCATTTCATCACATTGCTGCCTGGAAGTGTCGCCCTAAAGGCCATTAACACTACTATTGTTTTACCCAGAACACAGGAGATGCAGAGAACAAATGTGATTCCAAACACAGTGTGACGCAGCATACAGGACCACTCAGAGGGCTGACCAATGAAAGTAAGCGAACAGAGGAAACACAGAGTCAGAGAGAAGAGCAGGAGGAAACTCAGCTCAGAGTTGTTAGCTTTGACAATTGGGGTATTTTTATATTTAAAGAAGATGATTGAAATCAATATAGTAATAGATGTACCAATTACTGAGATAGATGTAAGTAAAATTCCCATAATTTCGTTATAAGAAAGATATTCAATTTCCTTCTTCACACACTCATCCCTTTTTAGATTTGACCAATAATCCTGCTGGCACTGGTAACATGAAATAGAATCTGTAATTGTCAGAAAACACAAGTTAAATATAAAAAAAATTCATAATATCAATGCCATTGTAGCCAATTTATTTGATATTCTGATTATTTTATACCTGTTATGTTACTAATCTCTCCTTCAGCACAAGGTATGCAGTCAAAGCAGCAGAGCGGTTTCCCCTTCTGCACGGCCTTCCTGGTTCCAGATGGACAACTTTTACTGCACACAGATATGGGCACCTGTAAGAATAATAATAATAACAATAACAATAGTTATAATAATAATAACAATAACAATAGTTATAATAATAATAATAATAATAATGAACAATATTATATAGTGTTGTTATAATAATAATAATAATAATAATAATAATAATAATAATAATAATAATAATAATAATAATAATTATATTATTATTATTATTGTTATTATTAATTTATAATTTTATTTTTTGTATTTTTGTATTTCTAAAACAGTTTATATAAACATTTTAATTTTGTTTATTGAAAAACAAATTGTACCTTATTGCTATTTTGTGCCCAGTTAATTGAAGTCATGTTGACAGACAATCTACTGTGGACAGGATAAGAGGAGTCGTAAAGTCCAACACTCACAAACTCATACTGGTGCAAGTTACCTGTTTGCCAATTTATTATTTCATATTTTGCCGCAGGGTCACCATTTTCATCAAAGTAAACTTCTTCAAATTCTTTGGTTTTAAAATGTACTCTTTTGAGGTGTTCTAAAAACTGAAAAGACATAATAAGACCTCAAATGTATGCGCTATGTATAAACTGTTATTTAAAACCTCAAAGAATTACTGACTGACAGAAAATGTACTCACTGTAATAGGATCTGGCTGAATAACTGAAGGACAGGTTTCCTTGCAATCAAGAAGTTGATGAAGTGTATGCGCAACAGCATATACTCCTTTATAAACATTAGTAAAAATAGGTAGCAGCGACATATCTGTGAATGTGTTTTCCACATCGGACAGTTTTTCTTTGCCCGTGCATATGGGTATATCAGCCGAATCAGGCTGCAGATCGTATCTACACTTAAATAAAGCTTCCCAAAATTTGGTAAAAATGACACTTCCTGCTGATTTCAATGGATTTATATCAAGAATAAAATCCTTGAGACCCATCATTGCTGTTTTGGGAATGGCTAGTCCTATAGCCCCGTGCAATATCTTGTGCTTGTCCAGACTGGCTACAGCTGAGTCCGAGATCCATCCCTCGGTTCCCACCCACTGGTATCCAGTTATGTTGTGCTCATAAAAAACATGTAGTAAGAGCTCCAGGTCCCAATGTGCCAGAAAGGCAACAATTACTTTAGAAGTAGAACTTTTAATTTGCTCAATAATTCGCAGCAATTTTTCCTGGGAGTAGGTTCGAAAAAATGGAAGGGAATATTCTAAGCAAACACCCAGCTGTTCAGCCACTTTTGAGAAAGTAGCCATGCCGCTGTTTCCATAATCATCATCGGTTCTTAATGCCCCCACCCAAGTCCAGCCAAAATGCTTCACCATTTCTGCCAGGGCTCTGCTCTGGTGGTAATCACTGGGAATAGTGCGCAGGAATGAAGGATATTTCCTTTTGTCACTGAGACACTCACATGTGGCATAGTGGCTGATCTAAAAGGATATGACAGATATAACCAAATGCAAGCAGAAGGCTTATGATGTACTACACATTAAAACACTTTGATTTAACTTAATTATGCTAAAAATTGTTATACGTAGGTTATACACATACAATGGGAACACTTAAAGGTCCAATACTCTTTGCAATAGCCATGCATGGGGATGAGGCAGTGTCTCCAATAATGGCTTGCACCTGGGATGGTTTTGAACATGGCCCATCTGATTCTGATGTCTCTTGCCCATTTATCAATGTCATTGCCACTTTTACCCCCATTGCCATAGAACTACATGTATCATAAATCTTGTAACCCAGGGAAACTCCTGGCAGTAAAGATGAGCTGTTGTTTATCTCCTCCACTGCAAAAATCAAAGCCTGTGAATACTGGAAAGCCCTAAAATCAAGACTGAATGCAGAAAAGGTCAGATGTAGAAGGTAAATAGGATCACATGAAGTTAAAATAAATACATCAGATATGTTCTGATAATATTTGTTGTTGTTGCTTACCTCATGCACTTTAGTGGAGGTGGCATTGAGACATAGGACAAGTCGGTGACATCCCAACTGCTATGAAAAGGAAAAATTCCTCCAATATTAATGTCACCATTTTTCCATATTTGTGGGTGGACTGGTTCTCCTTGCAGTTTACATGCAGTCTCATTAGCCAAAGCAAATTTAATAAAATATATAAATTGAAATAGTGCATGGACAAGCTCCATCTACCTAAGACACACAAACAGATTTTCATATGCACAAATAGGTTTTACTGAGAGGGGTTTACTGAGAAAAGCTTGGACTTGGACTACGGATATTTATGAAGAAGCAAATGCAAATCATCCAATGTAATGTCACGCTGGAGTGTCATAGAAAAAAGAGGTGTGACCTTTTGATATTATGGCTTATTAAGCACTTTTAGCATTAAAAAAATAACAGAAGTGCTTTAACAATGTTAAATAATATATTTTTGAATAATGTAGAACCAAGCATATTAACATGACAAGGATCATATAATCCAAATTAAAAATATATATATATAATAATTTCGGCGGCACGGTGGCTTAGTGGTTAGCACGTTCGCCTCTCAGCGCTAGGGATTCCCGGTTCAAATCCCCATCTGGGTGGAGTTTTCATGTTCTCCCCGTGTCCGCGTGGGTTTCCTCCAGGTTCTCCGGTTTCCTCCCACAGTCCAAAAACATGGATCAAGTCAATTGAGTTCTCCAAATTGCCCCATATAGAGTGTGTTTGTGTGCGTGTCTGTGAGTGTGTGCCCAGCGATAGATTGGCGCCCTGTCCTGGGTGTATCTGCCCAGCGCCGGAAACGTTCTCCCCTAGATGGGCATGGGGAACCCCCCGCGACCCTAATATAGGATAAAGTGGAAGATAATGAATGAATGAATGAATAATAATTTCATTCAATTTCTAAGACTCACAGGACAAAGGCGTGTAAAATTTTTGAATATATTGCCAACCCATCACACAGAGAATTTGTAGTTAGGGTAAATTAGCTTATAGATCTTATATTATAACAAAGATGTTCCAGCATGACTGTGTTCCTGTGCACAAAGAGAGGTCAATACAGGTATGGATGGGTGAATTGGATGTAGTGAAATTGCCCTTTGGTGAATCATTCTAGGATCTACAGTTACACATACACATTATAATTTTAAATATATATATAATCCTACAGTATATACCTATGAAACATACTACACTTGTCCAGTGTACATAAAACTCAATCCTGATGCATTAAGTAAGAAGTCTAGTTCCAAATGTCCAAAGAGCTTCAAATGACACAAAAGGATGACAAACTCTGTTTAATAATTCACAGCTCATTGTCCTTTAATGAGTTTCCAAAAGATAAAAAAAAAAGAATATTCGGAGCAAACATTCAAAATTTGGTAATATACATATTTAGTATTTTTATATTATGAGATTATTTTATGATTATATTTGGTTGGTCTTTGTAGGTCTTTAGTGGTTATCTGTACATTTGTATATATTAAGGGAGTGTAAATTTAACTATTGCAATGAATCTGCTATGAATTTCCAGTCAGTTTAGGAAGGGATTAAATCAATTATGCAGGTTTGCTCTGTATTGACATGATCCTTCTTCAAAATGTTATGAGTTCAAGACCCACCTTGGAACTAATCATACATAGGTGAGAATCTGTCTTTCACTGAGAGATTTTTAAGCATTGTGTTTTTATAATCTTAACGTTATTATAGACCCTATTATTGTAGGTTATGATAATGCATCTGTGCTTGACAGTGCTTGACATTAACATGTAAGGTTATTGGTTATATGACAATGAATCTGCTTTTGGGATGATCTTTTTTGCACCTTTAGAAACTTAAAATTCTTCTTTATTGTTGAAACATCACATTATAAAATATAATTGTTTGGAGGTAACAGTTGTAACAATGTTGTAATCAGAATTTGAATTATTTCATACAATTTAAATATTATTAATATTGTTAAAAACAAATGACGTTAAGGCATTTACCACATAATTCCACAGAACTTTAATTATGGGCCTTTACTCATCATTTGTTTTTTTGTGTTTCTTTCTGGTTTTAGTACTATGATATAACACTTTGGTAGAAATATACAAAACAACAATCCAAAGCTTGAAGCTAAAATAGCAAAGATCTCCACGGCTACAGTGAATTTACCAGGAGAACTGACATAAGCTGGAATAAAGGTGATCCAGACTGCACAGAATATGATCATGCTGAATGTGATGAATTTGGCCTCATTAAAATTATCAGGTAACTTTCGAGCCAGAAAAGCTAAAACAAAACATAGCAGAGCTAAGAGTCCTATATAACCCAGTACAGCCCAGAACCCTATCACTGAACCCAGATTACACTCTAAAATGATTTTCTCTTTATATATTTTTAAATTCTTGAAAGGGAAAGGAGGAGAAACTGATAACCATATAACACAAATAAGAACCTGTATAAGGGTGAAGACAAGGACACTGAGTCTCTGCTGTGGAGGACCAAACCATTTCATCACATTGCTGCCTGGAAGTGTCGCCCTAAAGGCCATTAACACTACTATTGTTTTTCCCAGAACACAGGAGATGCAGAGGACGAAGGTGATCCCAAATGCTGTGTGGCGAAGCATACAGGACCACTCAGAGGGCTGACCAATGAAAGTAAGTGAACAGAGGAAACACAGAGTCAGAGAGAAGAGCAGGAGGAAGCTCAGCTCAGAGTTGTTGGCTTTGACTACTGGGGTATTTTTATACTTAAAGAATATGATTGCTATTACCATTGTCAAAAATGCACCAGTAACAGAAACAACTGTGAGCAATATCCCCATGGTTTCCCTGAATGATAAATATTCAACTTCCTTTTTTGTACATTCATCCCTCTGTAGGTTTGACCAGTATTCTTCAAAGCACTGATTACATAATATGGAATCTGTAATTTAATGGGATAGGACATTATAATAAGATAAACACACACACACACACACACACACACACACACACACACACACACACACACACACACACACATATATATATATATATATATATATATATATATATATATATATATATATATATATATATATATATGCCATTGTATATTAAGCACCGTCGAACATGCATGATTTCCTGTTGTTATGTTTGTACCTGTCACATTGCTGATCTCTCCTTCAGCACATGGAATGCAATCAAAGCAGCAGATTGGTTTTCCCTTCTGCACTGCTTTCCTTGTTCCAGGAGGACAACTTTCACTGCACACAGACACTGGCACCTATGATTTACACAAAAGTGATCAATTCTTCATTTAAATAAGAACAGTATTTTCATTCTGATTTGTTGGAAGCTTAACTTCATTCTCACCTGATTGCTATTTTGTGACCAGTTGATAGAATCCATATTTACCACTAGTCTATTGTGACCTGTCATAGAGGCATCGTAAAGTCCAACTGTTACAAACTCATGTTCATGCTCTTTATTTAAATGCCAGTTTATTATGTCATATTTTGCTGGCGGATCACCATTTTTATCAAAATACACTTCTTCACCTTCTTTGGTTTTAAAATGCACTCTTTTAAGACGTTCCAGAAACTAATAATATAAAAAAGTATTCAAAGTTAGGTTAAGTTACATTATAAATAAACTTAAGAATTTCAGTGCAGCTCTGCTCACTCACTGTAAAAGGATCTGGCTGTTTTTTTGTTGGACATGTTTCTTTGCAGCCAAGAAGCTCATGTAGAGTATGGGCAATGGCATATACACCTTTATACACATTATTAAAAATGGGCATTAGGGTCATGTCCGTAAAGGTGTTTTCCACTTCAGAGAGCTTCTCATCACCTGTACACTCAGACATATTTCTTGAATTGTTCTGCGCTCTATATTTACAATTAAATAAAGCCTCCCAGAATTTCTGAAACACTGCACTGCCTACCGATTTCAGTGGATGAATATTTAAAATGAATTCTTTCAGACCGGCCACATTTGTCTTAGGGATGGCTAATCCTATAGCTCCTTGTAGTAGGTGATGTTTATCCATAGAGGCGAGTTCAGAATCAAAAATCCATGCCTCAGTTCCCACCCATTGGTAGCCGGTAATATTGTACCTAATAAACACAGGCAGCAAAGATTCCAGATCCCAGTTGTCTAGAAATCCCACTATTACTCGAGAAGTAGAGCTCTTGATCTGCTCAATGATACGAAGCACTTTTTCTTGTGAGTATGTTCGGAAATATGGCAGGGAATACTCTACACAAATCCCCAGCTGTTCAGCAGCTTTGGTAAATGCAGTCATCCCACTGTTACCATAATCATCATCACTTCTTATTGCTCCCACCCAAGTCCACTGAAAGTGCCTGACCATTTCTGCCAGTGCTCTGCTTTGGTGGAAATCACTGGGAATAGTGCGAAGAAAGGAGGGATACCGCTTTTTGTCACTGAGACACTCACATGTAGAATAGTGGCTGATCTGAAATCAACAAGATTAAGATTAGAAAACATATAAAGTAAAAAACAATGGAATAGAGCTACAACATTCAAAGCTGCATTTATAACTTTTTGTTTCTAGCTACTAAAACAACTATAAAAAAAAAATAATTCTTACTAATGGAATGCTGAAGGGTCCTATGCTCTTTGCTATAGCCATAGACACTGACGAGTATGTTTCACCTATTATGGCTTGAACTTGAGCTGGAACTGTACATGGCTCCTCCAATGTTGAGTCCTTATTTTCATTAACAAGTGCCATGGCCACTTTAACACCCATTGATATTGAACTGCAGGTATCAAAAATCCTGTACCCCAGTGAGACCCCAGGTAATAACAAGGAACTGTTGTTTATTTCTTCTAGTGCGAAGATCAGTGACTGTGAATACTGGAAGGCTCTGAAATCAAGACTAGTTAATTGAAGAGATAGATCTTTGTTAATTCATAAATTTATATCTGCGTACAAATCTGCGTACTGCGTACTTTCATCACTTTTATCAACAGACATGTTTCTTACCTTGTGCACTTCATTGAATGTGGCTTGACCAAATAGGACATATCTGCAATCTCCCATCCACTATGAAAAGGAAAAGCACCACCGATTATAACATCGCCATCCTTCGATAGCTGTGGAAATACAGACTCCCCTTGTAGGATACAAACTGTCCCATTAGTTCTGGAAAAATTGAAAGTGATCATTAAAACTTGTAAAAGACTCATTATTAAGTCCATTTACCTGATCAGATTTTATCAAATTAATAATCATTAGAAATAAATCTGCTTGATCTAGTGCCTCAGCTTTTGTTTCTGTTATATTTATACATGTGTAAAGGCATTACTGCGACGAAGGAGGTGTGACCTACATGCAATTGTAAGCTAAACACACATGGTCTGTTCACATTGCATTATTAATTATGAAATACCATAATTGTTACAAAACCATGTTGCTGCTAATATGTTAGAAAGATTGGATTGGGTCCTTGATAGGATGTCAAGTCCCTTCATAATGTCTAATAGAAAATCTTTATACCTCTTTAAAATTGTTTATTGATACCACCTGAAATAAAAAGCCTATAAAAATATATTGTTCAAAGCGTTCAGATCACAAAACACTTCTGAAAGTCAATAACAAAGAAATAGAAATAACAGGGTGGGAAAGAGACACTTTACCTGTTGAGATGTCTTTTATTCTGAAAAATAACATGACATGATCATGTTTTTATGGTATTAATCTTTTAATAATGCTTGGATTCTCCCAAGTAATATTATATCTATATCTGCCTAAAGGAATAAACTTTGACCTTCATATATACATTTTTCCCAGCTGATCATCTAGGTCTGTTTTTTTCTTGTTATATAATAGTTTAATCAAAATTAACCAACTTAACGTTTTTTAACATTTGTTGTGCTAAACGTTGTTTCTCTATTCTAACGAAAGTGCTACTTATATTTACTTTTGAAAAAACAATAACTTAGACCTGTATAATGGGTAATTGAGATTTATTGCAACAGGCATATCAACATGGTTGCTCATAAAATAAATAATATTTTACAAAGAAGTAAATTATATACATGAAGTAAACAATAATAATGAAAAAAATATATCACTGAGTTTAATTGCCAACCTATTGCAAGTTTGCATGGGTCAGATGCATTATTTACTTTACTTTTTTTTACACTTTATGTAACAATGATTAAAGTGACAGTCTTACTTAGGCACAACTTTCCCCATTACTTGCTTTTTGGTGTTTCTCTCAGGCTTCAGAATTATTACATAACACTTAGGAAGGAAAATGCAAAACAGCAGGCCAAAGCTTGAAGCTAAAATAGCAAAGATCTCCACAGCAACAGTGAATTTTCCAGGGGAACTGACATAAGCTGGAATAAAAGTGATCCAGACTGCACAGAAGATGAGCATGCTGAATGTGATGAATTTGGCTTCATTAAAATTATCAGGTAACTTCCGAGCAAGAAAGGCCAGAACAAAACATAAAAGTGCCAGCAGTCCAATGTAACCCAGCACAGCCCAGAAACCAACAGCTGAACCCAAACTGCATTCTAGAATAATTCTCTCCTTGTAATGACTCAGGTTTTTGAAAGGGAAGGGAGGTGATGTTGTTAACCAAATCAAACAGATAAAGATCTGTATCAATGTGAAGCCAAAAACACTGAGTCTCTGCTGTGGAGGTCCAAACCATTTCATTGCATTGCTGCCTGGAATTGTAGCTCTGAACGCCATTAACACCACTATGGTTTTCCCCAGAACACAGGAGATGCAAAGGACGAAGGTGATTCCAAACACAGTGTGACGCAGCATACAGGACCAGTCTGAGGGCCGGCCCATGAACGTCAGGGAACAAAGGAAGCACAACATCAATGAGAAAAGTAGAAGGAAGCTCAGTTCAGAGTTGTTGGCTTTGACAATAGGGGTATTTTTATATTTAAGGAATATGCTTGCTATCACTATTGTCAGAAGTGCACCAATGATGGAGACAGCTGTAAGCAAAATCCCCATTGTTTCCTCATAGGATAAATATTCAATGTCTTTTTTTATGCACTGGTCCTTTAGAGGGTTGGACCAGTACTCCTGCTGACATTGTTCACATCCAATGGAATCTGTCACAATTTTCCACAAAAAAAGAAAGAAATGTAAAATATGCTAAATATATATCTTTAATGGTATGAAAACACAACTGATGTACAGACCTGTTAGATTACTGATCTCTCCTGCAGCACAGGGCACACAGTCAAAACAGCAGATAGGTTTTCCTTTCTGCACTGCTTTCCTTGTACCAGGAGGGCAACTCTCACTGCATACAGATTTTGGTACCTATCATGTTTCAAATAAAAAAGGGTTTAAATGTACAAGTTTACTAGAATATACAAGATATATTTTTGTTATGTACCTGACTGGTATCTTTTGCCCAAATAATAGAGGCCATGTTTACAGCTAAACGATTATAAACCGGCAGAGAAGAGTCATAAAGTCCAACAGTGATAAATTCATGTTGTTTTTTTTTGCTTGTTTGCCAGTTTATTATTTCATATTTTCCAGGAGGGTCACCGTTTTTATCAAAATACACTTTTTCTCCTTCCTTTGTCTCAAAATTCACCTTTTTTAAATGCTCCAGAAACTGTTTGAACACAACAAGCTTTACGTTGTAATAAAGAACACTTTTAGTACTGCATGTATAACATTCAATAATGTGATATTCAAACTTACTGTAAGGGGATCTGGTTGTTTTCTTATAGCACATGTCTGTTGACAGTTAAAAAGGTCATGTAGAGTATGTGCAATGGCATAAACTGCTTTGTAGACATTATTAAAAATGGGCATGAGGGTCATGTCAGTGAAGGTTTCATCCATCTCAGATAATTTCTCATCACCCGTGCACATTGGTGTATTCTCTGTGTTCTCCTGCTTTGTGTATGTACATTTAAAAAGGGATTCCCAGAATTTTATAAAAATTTCACTGCCTACTGATTTTAAAGGTTTTATATTTAAGATAAACTCTTCTAGACCCGTCACTCTTGTTTTAGGAATAGCTAAACCTATAGATCCCTGCAGTATGTTGTTCTTATCCGCTGTGGCCAGAACTGAATCAGAAATCCAGCCTTCCGTTCCCACCCACTGATAGCCAGTGATATTGTGTTCAGCAAACACATGCAGCAAAATATCTAGGTCCCAGTGAGAAAGAAATCCAATTATAACTCGAGAAGTGGATCTTTTGATTGTTTCAACGATTCTCAGCACCTTGTCTTGAGAGTAGGTTCTGAAAAAAGTCAGGGAATATTCTAAACAGATGCCCAGCTGCTCTGCGACATCAGTAAATGCAGCCATTCCATTGTTACCATAATCATCATCTCTTCTGAGTGCGCCAACCCAGGTCCAGCCAAAATGCTTCACCATCTCTGCTAGAGCTCTGCTCTGATGGTAATCACTGGGAATAGTGCGCAGAAATGAAGGATATTTGTTCTTGTCACTGAGACACTCACATGTGGAGTAGTGACTGATCTAAAATCAGATTGGTACAGTTATTTCAGGTATCTTCAGTCAGTTTAGCTGTTTGCATGTTGATGATGATAATGGTAGTAGGAATAATGTGATCTTACTAAGGGCATGCTGAATGGCCCAACACTCTTTGCTATAGCCATAGACACTGAGGAATATGCTTCTCCTATGATGGCTTGCACCTGAGCTGGCTTTGTACAGAGCTCATCTGAGACTGATTTCTCATTTCCATTAAGAAGTGTCATTGCTGCTTTCACTCCCATTGCTGTAGAACTACAGGTGTCATAGATCTTGTAGCCCAAAGTGATACCAGGCAGAAGAAGTGAACTGTTGTTGATCTCCTCGATTGCAAATATTAAGGACTGTGAATACTGGAACGCTCTAAAATCCAAGCTGTATGAATAAAATATATAAAAGGATACATAGGCAGATGCATTTTGAAGCATTATGTATAGTACATGTATTTTTAATCCTTTTTATCAGCTCCTTGTTATATTTCTTTATTACTGTGATCAAAGCTATTAATGGTAGTTTTCTGCTTACCCCATGCACTTCAGTGGAGGTGGTTCAACGGAAAAGGACATATCTGTGATCTCCCAGCTTCCATGAAAAGGGAAAATTGCCCCAACTGTTATATCACCATGCTTCCACAGATGTGGGTTTGCAGCATCTCCCTGAATCAAACATGTAGTATCATTTGCTCTGGAAAAATTAATAATGGTCATTACAACATGAAACAGTGTAAAAATAGACTCCATTTACCCACAGAACATTAGATAAGAGATAGTTGTTGGGATATGTTCATGCCTTACCTGTTGTATTTATACAGGAGGAAATGCAAATCCTCAAAGATTAATTGACACTTGTGGGCTGCTATCAAATGAGGTGTGACCTTTCAAACTTAAGATGACAGTCATCTATTTATTTTGGTTTTGACCTTGTTTATCCCTGTAAAAATAACATTAAATTAAAATGTCTAAACTTGTCCACATTTGAACTATTACTATATTTAAAATACAATTTTTGTTGTCTTTTTATAGCATAATATTTGTGTAATCATGTTGCATATCATTAGATCATAGATTCTGTTGATTATTTATTAGATGTATGTGAAATTATTTACCAATAAATCCAGCATATTAAATGTGAGGTCAGGCACTGATTTTGGGCGAGAGAGCAGTACTTAACATCTCTGTTTTAGTTTCTACCAAAAGTTTCAAGAAGGTTTGAATTTAGGAATTTGCTTAGTCTAGTCATCTTCGTATATGTATATCCTATCAAGTCTTTATGAACTCTGCTGTGGACAAAATATATGGATGGCCTACCTGCCTGACCTACCTGTCTAACTACACACCTTTCCTAAAATCGACTACCATGATTCAAATGAGGTCATTATTGTCTGTAATACTTTCTACGAACACGAGGTGGCAGCAATTGAAAGGTGTGAAAGTTAGACCAAAGCTGATTTTGCTTTATCTTTAAAGTAAACATTAAAATTATAACATTATAATTATAACATTAAAAAGAATCATTACAACATTTTTGATAATATTGTCCAACTCCAATACTGACTATAACATAATTTATAACATATAAAAAACACTTTGGAAAAAAAAAGGGAAAAAAAAAAAAAAAAAAAAAAAATATATATATATATATATATATATATATATATATATATATATATATATATATATATATATATATATATATATAGTTCAATAACTCAAAAACTTTAACTAAAAAAATTTTACTCAGAATGCTGTCAAAATATAAGGCAAAAACTGTGCACTTTAAAATAAAATTTGGAGATTTGTGTAAAGTGCTAATACTTGTGTATGTATGAACTCAAGTGAGGGCCACTTGCATTCCAGTGTCTCTTGATGCCACTGTGCAACCACGATACTAGTTGCACTCACTCAACCAAAGTACAGTCATAAATCACAGAATTGCCCTGGGATATTACAAGTGAACTTTAAGTTAAACTTCACACAATACCGTGCACCTGTCTTTTGCTGCTTGGCAGAAGCATTCCTCACCAAGTCAAGCCCATAAGAAGGAACATGGGAAGTGATATCCAGAATGTTTTTTTTTTGACGCAGTGTTAATTTGTGCACATCATATTGTGTAGAAAAAAACACAGCTTAATTAATTGATTTTTAAAATCATTTTGTTAAATCATAAGATACAATATTGTTCATTCATTCATTCATTATCTTCCGCTTTATCCTATATTAGGGTCGCGGGGGGGTTCCCCATGCCCATCCAGGGGTGAAAGTTTCGGGCGCTGGGCAGATACACCCAGGACAGGGCGCCAATCTATCGCTGGATACAATATTGTTTATTATTTAAATATTTATATTTATTATTTTTTATTGTTTATGGTGACAGTTAAAATAAAGAAAAAATAACAAAAAGTCACATAACTTTAAACGTCTTCTTTATTGCAAATCAATGTTTAATGGGAGAAAAAAAGACTTTGGAAATAAATGCATTAAGAATGCTATGGGTTTTGCTAAGCTCATTGCAGACTGGTTTTAATTTCTAATTTCTGGCTAGTTTTGAGGTTACATGGTTCAAAAGCATAAAGGAGGACTATACTACTGACATTTATTATTATTATTATATAATTTATTATTATTTATGTCAATTTAGTTAACTGCACCTTTCCCCATTACTTGCTTTTTGGTGTTTCTCTCAGGCTTCAGTATTATTACATAACACTTAGGAAGGAAAATGCAAAACAGCAGGCCAAAGCTTGAAGCTAAAATAGCAAAGATCTCCACAGCAACAGTGAATTTTCCAGGGGAACTGACATAAGCTGGAATAAAAGTGATCCAGACTGCACAGAAGATGAGCATGCTGAATGTGATGAATTTGGCTTCATTAAAATTATCCGGTAACTTTCGAGCAAGAAAGGCCAGAACAAAACATAAAAGTGCCAGCAGGCTAATGTAACCCAGCACAGCCCAGAAACCAACAGCAGAACCCAAACTGCATTCTAGAATAATTCTCTCCTTGTAATGACTCAGGTTTTTGAAAGGGAAGGGAGGTGACGTTGTTAACCAAATCAAACAGATAAAGATCTGTATCAATGTGAAGCCAAAGACACTGAGTCTCTGCTGTGGAGGTCCAAACCATTTCATTGCATTGCTGCCTGGAATTGTAGCTCTGAATGCCATTAACACCACTATGGTTTTCCCCAGAACACAGGAGATGCAAAGGACGAAGGTGATTCCAAACACAGTGTGACGCAGCATACAGGACCAGTCTGAGGGCCGGCCCATGAACGTCAGGGAACAAAGGAAGCACAACATCAATGAGAAAAGTAGAAGGAAGCTCAGTTCAGAGTTGTTGGCTTTGACAATAGGGGTATTTTTATATTTAAGGAATATGCTTGCTATCACTATTGTCAGAAGTGCACCAATGATAGAGACAGCTGTAAGCAAAATCCCCATTGTTTCCTCATAGGATAAATATTCAATGTCTTTTTTTATGCACTGGTCCTTTAGAGGGTTGGACCAGTACTCCTGCTGACATTGTTCACATCCAATGGAATCTGTCACAATTTTCCACAAAAAAAGAAAGAGAATGTAAAATATGCTAAATATATATATCTTTAATGGTATGAAAACACAACTGATGTACAGACCTGTTAGATTACTGATCTCTCCTGCAGCACAGGGCACACAGTCAAAACAGCAGATAGGTTTTCCTTTCTGCACTGCTTTCCTTGTACCAGGAGGGCAACTCTCACTGCATACAGATTTTGGTACCTATCATGTTTCAAATAAAAAAGGGTTTAAATGTATGAGTTTACTAGAATATACAAGATATATCTTTGTTATGTACCTGATTGGTATATTTTGCCCAAATTATAGAGGCCATGTTTACAGCTAAACGATTATAAACCGGCAGAGAAGAGTCATAAAGTCCAACAGTGATAAATTCATGTTGTTTTTCTTTGCTTGTTTGCCAGTTTATTATTTCATATTTTCCAGGAGGGTCACCGTTTTTATCAAAATACACTTTTTCTCCTTCCTTTGTCTCAAAATTCACCTTTTTTAAATGCTCCAGAAACTGTTTCAACAAAACAACATTTCCACTTCAGTTAGACTGTATTGATTCTGAAATATGATTTCTTATTCATTAATTTCTGTTTCTGTATAAATATTTAACATCAGACAATATTGTCGAAAATTCAGATTTAGGTGCACATTTCACTTACTGTAAGGGGATCTGGTTGTTTTCTTATAGCACATGTCTGTTCACAGTTAAGAAGGTCATGTAGAGTATGTGCAATGGCATAAACTGCTTTGTAGACATTACTGCAGATTGGCATGAGGGTCACATCAGCAAAGGATTTATCCATCTCAGATAATTTCTCATCACCCGTGCACATTGGTATATTCTCTGAATTATCTTGCTTTGTGTATTTACATTTAAACAGAGCTTCCCACAGTTTTGTGAAAATGGCCTCACCTACGGATTTTAAAGGTTTTATATTTAAAATAAACTCTTCTAGACCCGTCACTCTTGTTTTAGGAATAGCTAAACCTATAGATCCCTGCAGTATGTTGTTCTTATCCGCTGTGGCAAGAACTGAATCAGAAATCCAGCCTTCAGATCCCACCCACTGATAGCCAGTGATATTGTGTTCAGCAAACACAGGCAGTAAAATCTCTAGATCCCATGGAGTAAAAAATCCAATTATAACTCGAGAAGTGGAGCTTTTAATTGTTTCAATGATTCTTAGCACCTTTTCTTGTGAGTAAGTTCTAAAAAATGGTAGAGAATATTCTAAACAGATGCCCAGCTGCTCTGCGACCTTAGTAAATGCAGCCATTCCATTGTTACCATAATCATCATCTCTTCTGAGTGCTCCTACCCAGTTCCAACCAAAATGCTTCACCATCTCTGCTAGAGCTCTGCTCTGGTGAGCATCACTGGGAATGGTGCGCAGAAATGAAGGATATTTGTTCTTGTCACTGAGACACTCACATGTGGAGTAGTGACTGATCTAAATCAGATTGACATGGTTATTTAACATGTGTTAAATTAGAAAGCTGTGCATTTTAGCTAAAAATGTATATATTTATAAAATAAATAAAGTATGTTAACTTACTAAAGGCATGCTGAACGGCCCAATACTTTTTGATATAGCCATGGATACTGATGAATATGATTCTCCTATGATGGCTTGCACTGAGCTGGCTTTGTACAGAGCTCATCTGAGACTGATTTCTCATTTTTATTAAGAAGTGTCATTGCTGCTTTCACTCCCATTGCTGCAGAGCTACAGGTGTCATAGATCTTGTAGCCCAAAGTAATTCCCGGCAGAAGAAATGAACTGTTGTTGATCTCCTCAATTGCAAATTTAAGAGTCTGTGAATACTGGATTGCTCGGTAATCAATGCTGTTTCAAAACAAAACAGAAAAAATTGATTTTTTTTTTAATTAATATGGAATATTAATTCTATATAACACATTCCAACAGTATTTCTGTAAAAAAAAGTTTGCCATTTAGTATTGTTATTTTGCTTACCTCATGCACATCAGTGGAGGTGGCAGCATCGAAAAGGACATATCTTTGTACTCCCAGCTGCCATGGAAAGGAAAAATTGCCCCAACTATTATATCACCATCTTTCCACAGCTGTGGGTTTGCAGCATCACCTTGAAGTGAACATGTAGTTTCATTTGCTCTGGAAAAATTTATAACAGCCATTATCACATGTAAAAGAGTAAAGATAGACTCCATCTACCCACAGAACATTAGAGAACAGATTATTGGTATGTGTGTATGCATTGTCTAATGTTGGTATTTATACAAGAGAATGGACAAATCCTCAAAGATTACATGACACTTGTGGGCTGCTGTCAAAGGAGGTGTGACCTTTTAACCTTAACAAACAGTTTAACTTATTTTTTTATCTGCTGTCTCTCTGTATTATGGAGCCCCTAAAGTTGTTTTAAAAAAATGTTTTAAAAAATTCTTGCAAAAGTTTTATTTACGTTGATGCATTTCCAGGTCCATTTTTAATCCAGAATTTCTGTTGTATAAATTTAAGCTTTAGTATATTCGTACATGTCTAATTAAATATCATAAATAGAAAACCAAATTTAATATCAATATTGTCACGTGCCAATAATTAAGGCATTTTGTTCAGTTGACTGCAACAAATCAAAACCTTCATCGATTTATAAACGCAATTGAACAACAAGTGTGTGTGCACAAAGGCATCACAACCCCTTACACATTTCTTTTAAGGCCGAATATCGAAACCTATTTCCAGAAAAAATTTATCAACTTGACTTTGCGAGCATGTTTATATGTTTCAGAGTTTATTTAGCAGACGTGAGATTTATTTTTTGTTGAATATATATTTCGCAGTCATTTAAAAAATTTAGACCTCTGTTTAACACATCATAGTTTCGGGGCATATCATGCTGGTACAAATATGTGTGCAAGCCAGACCCAACCACATAAGATAGAACAAAAAGACGAATAAATGTTGTGGCGGTGCACATGCCGATCATCTTCTCCCTTCATCACTTCAAGATTGGTGAGGGGCATGGTCAAATAAAAAGTGTGGGTGCCCTAATATTTTAAATAGAACACCACATGACTTCTGGATTGAAGGATGAGGTTCAGCATATAGTTGGCAAAATTAAATTATTTACTAATCTGTTTTTTTTTTTTTTTTAATACACTTGTCTTGCAATTTTTAAATATACAGTTTAATCCACTTTGCTTTATTAAATCTGCATATGGCTGTTGATTTTAATCAGTGTTCTTGTTCTACTTAAAAAATGCACTTCACATTTTTATAGAGTAAACAACTAAACACACATTGTAAGAGGGCACTGGTTACCCATCTATGAAAATAAATAAATAAATAAAACAAAGTGAATTTTGCTTCAGTTATGATGGCAAGATTTATTTAATATTAGAGAAAATTTTACAGTGTTTTTGCTTTAAAAAAATTTAAACCATTACTAAGGTGTATATTGCTATTAGAATAATTACTTAACATTTGTTCAGCTGATGTTGAACTGATTTTTTTATGATTTTATTTTATACTACAAATGAATTTATGGCAATAGAAAAAAAAAAAAAAAAGATTTCAGAAATTACTTTATTGAGACTGGTTTGTAAATATTTTGCAGAATGTTTTCTTCATTTTCTAAATGGGTTTGAAGCAAGAGGGGCCATACATAAAAATAAAGCTTGACCAGACTTACTTAACTGCACCTTTCCCCATTAGCTCCTTTTTGGTGTTTCTCTCAGGCTTCAGTATTATTACATAACACTTAGGAAGGAAAATGCAAAACAGCAGGCCGAAACTTGAAGCTAAAATAGCAAAGATCTCCACAGCAACAGTGAATTTTCCAGGGGAACTGACATAAGCTGGAATAAAAGTGATCCAGACTGCACAGAAGATGAGCATGCTGAATGTGATGAATTTGGCTTCATTAAAATTATCAGGTAACTTCCGAGCAAGAAAGGCCAGAACAAAACATAAAAGTGCCAGCAGGCTAATGTAACCCAGCACAGCCCAGAAACCAACAGCAGAACCCAAACTGCATTCTAGAATAATTCTCTCCTTGTAATGACTCAGGTTTTTGAAAGGGAAGGGAGGTGACGTTGTTAACCAAATCAAACAGATAAAGGCCTGTATCAATGTGAAGCCAAAGACACTGAGTCTCTGCTGTGGAGGTCCAAACCATTTCATTGCATTGCTGCCTGGAATTGTAGCTCTGAATGCCATTAGCACCACTATGGTTTTCCCCAGAACACAGGAGATGCAAAGGACGAAGGTGATTCCAAACACAGTGTGACGCAGCATACAGGACCAGTCTGAGGGCCGGCCCATGAACGTCAGGGAACAAAGGAAACACAACATCAGTGAGAAAAGTAGAAGGAAGCTCAGTTCAGAGTTGTTGGCTTTGACAATAGGGGTATTTTTATATTTAAGGAATATGTTTGTGATGACTATTGTCAGGAGTGCACCAATGATAGAGACAACTGTAAGCAAAATCCCCATTGTTTCCTCATAGGATAAATATTCAATGTCTTTTTTTATGCACTGGTCCTTCAGCGGGTTGGACCAGTACTCCTGCTGACATTGTTCACATACAATGGAATCTGCCACAAAAAAGAAATATGATATAAAGTAAATTACCTTTACCTAAAATCACAATTGGTTCTTGAATCCAACTGCACTGCCAAATATTTTCTTTCTTTATTTTTTTCTTTAATTATCATTAATTCAATTATTAAAATAAATTGATGTACAGACCTGTCATATTACTAATCTCTCCATCAGCACAGGGCACACAGTCAAAACAGCAGATAGGTTTTCCTTTCTGCACTGCTTTCCTTGTACCGGGAGGGCAACTCTCACTGCATACAGATTTTGGCACCTATCATTATGATACAAGAAAACACACAGATAAATAACCTTATTAATAAGAACATATATAAACATTTTCAAATATTGTAGATGGTACATTAATGATGTTTTAATTAATTTATTCCTAATATGTACCTTATTTGTATATTTTGCCCAAATAATAGAGGCCATGTTTACAGCTAAACGATTATAAACTGGCAGAGAAGAGTCATAAAGTCCAACAGTGATAAATTCATGTTGTTTTTCTTTGTTTGGATGCCAGTTAATAATTTCATATTTTCCAGGAGGGTCACCATTTTTATCAAAATAAACTTCTTCACCATCTTTGGTCATAAAATGCACTTTTTTGAGGTGCTCCAGGAACTGTTTGGACAGAACAAAAATAATAATAATACTATAAGAAATATTATATTTTATTGTTTCAGTTTTTTAATTTTCATAATTTTTATATACTATTGGGATGAGAAAGCAAAAACTGATTTATTTGGCATATTTAACTTACTGTAAGGGGATCTGGTTGTTTTCTTATAGCACATGTCTGTTCACAGTTAAGAAGGTCATGGAGAGTATGTGCAATGGCATAAACTGCTTTATAGACATTAATAGAGATTGGCAAGAGGGTCATGTCAGTAAAGGTTTTATCCATCTCAGATAATTTCTCATCACCCGTGCACATTGGTGTATTCTCTATATTCTCCTGCTTTGTGTATGTACATTTAAACAGGGCTTCCCACAGTTTTGTAAAAAAATCACTACCTACGGATTTTAAAGGTTTTATATTTAAGATAAACTCTTCTAGACCCGTCACTCTTGTTTTAGGAATAGCTAAACCTATAGATCCCTGCAGTATGTTGTTCTTATCCGCTGTGGCCAGAACTGAATCAGAAATCCAGCCTTCCGTTCCCACCCACTGATAGCCAGTGATATTGTGTTCAGCAAACACAGGCAGCAATACATCCAGGTCCCATGGAGTAAAAAATCCAATTATAACTCGAGAAGTAGATATTTTGATTGTTTCAATAATCCGTAGCACCTTTTCTTTTGAGTAGTTCCAAAAAAATGGTAGGGAATATTCTAAACAGATGCCCAGCTGCTCTGCGACCTTAGTAAATGCAGCCATTCCATTGTTACCATAATCATCATCTCTTCTGAGTGCTCCAACCCAGGTCCAACCAAAATGCTTCACCATCTCTGCTAGAGCTCTGCTCTGGTGAGCATCACTGGGAATGGTGCGCAGAAATGAAGGATATATGGTCTTGTCACTGAGACACTCACATGTGGAGTAGTGACTGATCTAAATCAGATTGACATGGTTATTTAAGATGTGTTAAATTAGAAAGTCATGCGTTTCAGCTACAAAATAATGTGTTTGTAATATTAACTACAATATGAAAATCAATAGTTCTTACTAAAGGCATGCTGAACGGTCCAATACTCTTAGATACAGCCATGGATACTGATGAATACGTTTCTCCTATGATGGCTTGCACCTGAGCTGGCTTTGTACAGAGCTCATCTGAGACTGATTTCTCATTTCCATTAATAAATGTCATTGCTGCTTTCACTCCAATTGCTGCAGAGCTACAGGTGTCATAGATCTTGTAGCCCAAAATGATACCAGGTAGAAGAATGGAATTGTTGTTAATTTCCTCAATTGCAAATTTTAATGACTGTGCATATTGGAATCCTACAAAATCAATGCTGTTTCAAAACAAAAAGCAGAAGCATTTTTAAAATAATATGGAATATTAATTCTGTATCACATATTAAAAATGTAGTATTTCTGTAAAAAAAAAAATGTTTGCCATTTAATGTTGTTATTTTGCTTACCTCATGCACGTCAGTGGAGGTGGCAGCATCGAAAAGGACATATCTTTGTACTCCCAGCTGCCATGAAAAGGGAAAATTGCCCCAATTATTATATCACCGTCGTTCCACAGCTGTGGATTTGCAGAATCACCTTGAAGTGAACATGTAGTTTCATTTGCTCTGGAAAAATTGATAATGGCCATTATCACATGTAAAAGAGTAAAGATAGACTCCATCTACCCACAGAACATTAGAGACAGATTATTGGTATGTGTGTATGCATTGTCTAATGTTGGCATTTATACAAGTGGATGACGAATTCTTAAAGATTGCGTGACACTTGTGGGCTGCTGTCAAAGGAGGTGTGACCTTTTAACCTTAACAAACAGTTTATACCTTATTGCATCATTCATGTATCAAAACAGTTTATTCATTGTTGCATCATCTATTTATAAAAACAGAAGTCTAGTTTAACTTTATAAATCATGAAAGTTGCAATGAAAGTTTAAATGTGTATTTCTTTTAGCGTGCCCTGTGATAAATATGGAAGGTTCAAGGTTATGTCCCAGCATCTTAACCCAAGAGTCTTGTAAAGAGATTCTACCTCCTCTTTTACCTTAATAAAAATCACACATAACTGCTGTTTAAAATCAAAAAGATTTATTTAATGTTAAAGAAAACTTTCCAGTATTTTGCAATTAGAATAATTACTTAATCTTAGTTCAGATGATGTTTTAACAGAACAGAAAGAATATTGGAATTTATTTTATACATTAAAATGTCAAAAAATATATATTTATATACATTTAAGAAATTTCTTTATTGAGACTTATTTGCAACCTTTTTGAAGAATGTTTTCTTAATTTTCTAAATGAAGTTGAAGTTACAGGGGCCAAACATAAATATAAAGCTTGACTAGCCAACTGACATTTAAAATGTCACTCACTTGATCGCACCTTTCCCCATTACCTGCTTTTTGGTGTTACTTTCAGGCTTCAGTATTATTACATAACACTTAGGAAGGAAAATGCAAAACAGCAGGCCGAAACTTGAAGCTAAAATTGCAAAGATCTCCACAGCAACAGTGAATTTTCCTGGGGAACTGACATAAGCTGGAATAAAAGTGATCCAGACTGCACAGAAGATGAGCATGCTGAATGTGATGAATTTGGCTTCATTAAAATTATCTGGTAACTTCCGAGCAAGAAAGGCCAGAACAAAACATAAAAGTGCCAGCAGGCTAATGTAACCCAGCACAGCCCAGAAACCAACAGCAGAACCCAAACTGCATTCTAGAATAATTATCTCCTTGTAATGACTCAGGTTTTTGAAAGGGAAGGGAGGTGATGTTGTTAACCAAATCAAACAGATAAAGATCTGTATCAATGTGAAGCCAAAGACACTGAGTCTCTGCTGTGGAGGTCCAAACCATTTCATTGCATTGCTGCCTGGAATTGTAGCTCTGAATGCCATTAACACCACTATGGTTTTCCCCAGAACACAGGAGATGCAAAGGACGAAGGTGATTCCAAACACAGTGTGACGCAGCATACAGGACCAGTCTGAGGGCCGGCCCATGAACGTCAGGGAACAAAGGAAGCACAACATCAATGAGAAAAGTAGAAGGAAGCTCAGTTCAGAGTTGTTGGCTTTGACAATAGGGGTATTTTTATATTTAAGGAATATGCTTGCTATCACTATTGTCAGAAGTGCACCAATGATAGAGACAGCTGTAAGCAAAATCCCCATTGTTTCCTCATAGGATAAATATTCAATGTCTTTTTTTATGCACTGGTCCTTTAGAGGGTTGGACCAGTACTCCTGCTGACATTGTTCACATCCAATGGAATCTGTCACAATTTTCCACAAAAAAAGAAAGAAATGTAAAATATGCTAAATATATATATCTTTAATGGTATGAAAACACAACTGATGTACAGACCTGTTAGATTACTGATCTCTCCTGCAGCACAGGGCACACAGTCAAAACAGCAGATAGGTTTTCCTTTCTGCACTGCTTTCCTTGTACCAGGAGGGCAACTCTCACTGCATACAGATTTTGGTACCTAACATGTTTAAAAAAAATTAAATATTTAAATGTACAAGTTTACTAGAATATACAAGATATATTTTTGTTATGTACCTGATTGGTATATTTTGCCCAAATTATAGAGGCCATGTTTACAGCTAAACGATTATAAACCGGCAGAGAAGAGTCATAAAGTCCAACAGTGATAAATTCATGTTGTTTTTCTTTGCTTGTTTGCCAGTTTATTATTTCATATTTTCCAGGAGGGTCACCGTTTTTATCAAAATACACTTTTTCTCCTTCCTTTGTCTCAAAATTCACCTTTTTTAAATGCTCCAGAAACTGTTTCAACAAAACAACATTTCCACTTCAGTTAGACTGTATTGATTCTGAAATATGATTTCTTATTCATTAATTTCTGTTTCTGTATAAATATTTTACATCAGAAAATATTGTCGAAAATTCAGATTTAGGTGGACATTTCACTTACTGTAAGGGGATCTGGTTGTTTTCTTATAGCACATGTCTGTTCACAGTTAAGAAGGTCATGTAGAGTATGTGCAATGGCATAAACTGCTTTGTAGACATTACTGCAGATTGGCATGAGGGTCACATCAGCAAAGGATTTATCCATCTCAGATAATTTCTCATCACCCGTGCACATTGGTATATTCTCTGTGTTCTCTTGCTTTTTGTATTTACATTTAAATAGAGCTTCCCACAGTTTTGTGAAAATTGCCTCACCAACAGATTTTAAAGGTTTTATATTTAAGATAAACTCTTCTAGACCCGTCACTCTTGTTTTAGGAATAGCTAAACCTATAGATCCCTGCAGTATGTTGTTCTTATCCGCTGTGGCAAGAACTGAATCAGAAATCCAGCCTTCTGTTCCCACCCACTGATAGCCAGTGATATTGTGTTCAGCAAACACAGGCAGCAAAATCTGCAACTCCCATGGAGTAAAAAATCCAACTATAACTCGAGAAGTGGATCTTTTGATTGTTTCGATAATCCTTAGCACCTTTTCTTGTGAGAAAGTGATCAGATATGGCAGGGAATATTCTAAACAGATCCCAAGCTGCTGTGCAACCTTAGTAAATGCAGCCATTCCATTGTTACCATAATCATCATCTCTTCTTAGTGCTCCAACCCAGGTCCAGCCAAAATGCTTCACCATCTCTGCCATTGCTCTGCTCTGGTGGGCATCACTGGGAATGGTGCGCAGAAATGAAGGATATATGGTCTTGTCACTGAGACACTCACATGTGGCATCATGACTGATCTAAAATCAGATCAGCTTATTCAGAATGCTTTGAATCTTAGCTAGAAATAAAAAAAAATGTTTATAAAGACAGTGGTTATAAAGATAACATGAAATCTTACTAAAGGCATGCTGAATGGCCCAATGCTCTTTGTTACAGCCATGGATACTGATGAATACGTTTCTCCTATGATGGCTTGAACCTGAGCTGGCTTTGTACAGAGCTCATCTGAGACTGATTTATCATTTCCATTAATAAGAGTCATTGCTGCTTTCACTCCCATTGCTGCAGAGCTACAGGTGTCATAGATCTTGTAGCCCAAAGTGATACCAGGCAGAAGAAATGAACTGTTGTTGATCTCCTCAATTGCAAATATCAAGGACTGTGAATACTGGATTGCTCTGTAATCAAGACTGTGTCAAGACAAAAGCAGATTCATTTTCTTCTAAAATAACGTTCATTGATCCTAAATCATATAATTTACTATAAAATATTCACAAATGCCATTAAGTTTAGAATTCTGCTTACCTCATGCACGTCAGTAGAGGTGGTGCCACTGAAAAGGACATATCTGTGATCTCCCAGGTACCATGAAAAGGGAAAATTGCCCCCACTATTATATCACCATCCTTCCACATCTGTGGGTATGTTTGATCCCCCTGCATTAAACATGTAGTTTCATTTGCTCTGGAAAAATTTATAATGGTCACTACAACATGAAACAGTGTAAAAATTGACTCCATCTACCCACAGAACAGATTAGTGAGAATAGACTATTCTAAAAAGTCATTTAAGCATGTTGTTTGTTTTTATATATAAGGATATGCAAATCCCCCCAGATTAAGTGACATTTGTGGGCTGTTATCAAAGAAGGTGTGACCTTTTCAGGTAAAAGATATTATTAATGCATTCATTTTTGACACATAGCTATTTCATTTTAAAATATTAAGAAAACAAAAGAGTTGCTCATATTTGATATGTTTGTATAAACACAATAATTGGATATCTAATTAATGAATTGGTAGTGATTCTTTTTTTATTTAATTGTAATGTTTTCATGATGTGTCTACATCATATCAAATCTACATATTACCAACTTGAGACAATCTGTAACAACTAAACAAAAAAATAAAAATGCAGTAATAATTAATGACACAATGGTTAATATTAGAACTACAAAAAAAATGTAAAACATTTTTTATTCCACAGCATTTTTTTCCTCAATGATTTATTTTCTATAAAAGCATTCAATTATGTGCATCGTCAAATATGAATCAGTCAGGTTCCTCATGGGCCTTCCTGTCTATTTAATTTCCTGCCTCTCAGAGATTAAATCTGGAATTCCTCTAAAAGTCTAAAACAGCTGGTAGAAATTGTCTGTATTGCTTCCCTGACCGCTAGGTGACAGTACAAATAAGTAATGCCAACGATGCAGGGTATTCAAATGCCTGGAAAGGCAGAAGCATGATTCATTTATTCACTAATGAGAAATTCACCGAAGCTATAAAACTTATCACTGAAATTGAATATTTCAAACATAATTATCAAACATTAAAATTACTTTAATTCATATTGGAATATGCAATAAACGTATCACATCACACATATCAAGCTTTTTGTCAATAATATCCAGTCACTGGAACACACACAATACTTTTTTTTTTATCATTACATACCTATAATGCTGTTATTGCTCTTTGATTAATATTTGTGATGTTGTTTTTATAAAAATCTCTATGTGCCAAAAGAATAAATAAACAAATTAAAGTGTATTTATATATATATATATATATATATATATATATATATATATATATATATATATATATATATATATATATATATATATATATACACACACACACACACACACAGGTAAATTGGTTTATGAAATATTCTTAAATGTTTTGCAGCATGTCCATATCATTTGCAGTTTATGTAATAATTAAAGAAATGTAAATGTTCCATTCACCCCACTAAAGTTCATAGTCAATTAATTGGGGGGAAAAAAAAAAAAAAAAAAATGCTTTGTTCACCCTCCACCTTTCCCCATTATTTGCTTTTTAGTGTTCTTCTCTGGTTTTAGTAAAATAATGTAACATTTTGGAAGAAAAATGCAAAACAGCAAACCAAAGCTTGAAGCTAAAATAGCAAAGATCTCCACAGCCACAGTGAATTTTCCTGGTGAGCTGACATAAGCTGGGATAAAGGTGATCCAGACTGCACAGAATATGATCATGCTGAAGGTGATGAATTTGGCTTCGTTAAAATTATCTGGTAACTTCCGAGCAAGAAAAGCTAAAATAAAACATAACAGAGCCAGCAGTCCAATGTAACCCAGCACAGACCAGAAACCAATGGTTGAACCTAAATGGCATTCTAGGATAATTTTTTCTTTGTAATGTTTTAGATTTTTAAAGGGGAATGGAGGAGATATTGTTAACCAAAGCACACAGATGATGACCTGAATGAGAGTAAAGGCTACAACACTAAGTCTCTGCTGTGGAGGCCCGAACCACTTCATTACATCACTTCCAGGTAGTGTGGCCCTGAAAGCCATTAATACCACTATTGTTTTCCCGAGAACACAGGAGATGCAGAGGACAAAAGTGATTCCAAAGGCTGTATGGCGAAGCATACAGGACCAATCTGATGGACGACCGATAAACGTAAGTGAGCAAAGGAAACACAAAAGCAGAGATAATAGCAGGAGGAAGCTTAGTTCAGAGTTGTTGGCTTTGACAACTGGAGTGTTTTTATACTTGAAAAATATCATAGCTATAACCACTGTCAACAGTGCTCCAATGATAGATACTGCTGTTAGCAAAATTCCCATCGTTTCCTCATAGGATAAATATTCAATTTCCTTCATTACACATTCATCCTTTTGTGGATTTGACCAGTGATCTTGATTACATTGTTCACATTCAAGGGAATCTGTCAGAGGAAGAGCAAATTAATAGTTACATAGCTAGTGAAATAATACAGTACACATCTGTTTAAATGCTGACTTTAAATGCTTGGTTTTAGAGATAAAGATATACTATTTACCATATCTATATTTTGTACCTGTCACATTGCTAATCTCTCCTGCTGCACATGGAATGCAATCAAAACAGCAGATAGGTCTTCCTTTCTGCACAGCTTTCCGGGTTCCAGGAGGACAACTCTCACTGCATACAGATACAGGCACCTATTGCCAGGATACATCAATTAATTTTTTTAATAACTTGTGAGCCAATATTTCTTTCTAATAATTAAAACACACAATATTTTTATGAACCAAAATTTAAGAGTAAAGTATTTTATTAGTATATTAAACTCACCTCGTAAGTGTTCTTTACCCAAACAATAGAAGTCTTGTTTACAGCTAATCGACTGTGATCAGGAAAAGAGGAGTCATAAAACCCGACAGTAACAAACTCATGCTGATGTTCTTTACTCGTTTGCCAGTTTATGATGTCATACTTTCCAGCAGGGTCACCATTTTTATCAAAAAAAACTTCTTCACCATCTTTTGTTTTGAAATGCACTTTTTTGAGGTTCTCTAGAAACTGATTAAATGAAAACCTGATTATTAAAGCCTGTGACATCAGATCATTTAATGCATTGTAGCTTGAGATTAAAAAACGGTTCAACTTACTGTAAGAGGACCAGGCTGCTTTTGTGTGACACATGCATTATCACAGCCAAGAAGGTCATGCAGGGTATGTGCAATTGCATACACTCCTTTGTACACATTACTGATAATGGGAAACTGGGTCATGTCTGTAAATGAGTTATCCATCTGAGAGATTGTTTCTTCACCTGTACACACTGGTACATCTTCTGTATTATTTTGCTTAGTGTATTTACATTTAAACAAAGCTTCCCAGAATTTTATAAAAATGTCATTACCGACAGATTTCAATGGCTTTACATCCAAAATGAAATCTTTTAAACCTGTAACTCTTGTTTTAGGAATAGCTAAACCAATAGCTCCCTGCAGTATGTTGTGCTTATCCAAAGTGGCGAGTACTGAATCAGAAATCCAGCCTTCAGTTCCCACCCACTGATAACCAGTGATATTGTGTTCAGCAAACACATGCAGCAAAATCTCCAGGTCCCAGTGAGCAAGAAATCCAACTATAACTTGAGAAGTGGAGCTTTTGATTGTTTCAACAATCCTCAGCACCTTGTCTTGAGAGTAGGTTCTGAAAAATGGTAGGGAATATTCTAAACAGATGCCCAGCTGCTCTGCGACCTTAGTGAATGCAGCCATCCCTATGTTACCATAATCATCATCTCTTCTTATTGCCCCCACCCAGGTCCAGCCAAAATGCTTCACCATCTCTGCCATTGCTCTGCTCTGGTGGAAATCACTGGGAATGGTGCGCAGAAATGAAGGATATTTTGTCTTGTCACTGAGACACTCACATGTAGAGTAGTGACTGATCTAAAATAAAATTAACATGAGTAGCTCAAGCTATAACCTTTGCATATATATTTACTTTTTAGTTTGTTTTTTAAACTAATGCTTTTAAATAATGTAAGGAACTTGGTATCAAAATGTACCTATTTAAATAAAATTAAAGCAGTGTTAACAATTGATTAAAAATATTGTACAAATTCTTACTTGGGGCATGTTGAAAGGCCCAATACTCTTTGCTATAGCCATAGACACTGATGAATAGGCTTCTCCAATAAGGGCTTGTGCCTGGGCTGGTTTTATGCAGGATTCATTTAAAACTAAGTTTTCATTTCCATTAACAAGTGTCAATGCTAATTTAACACCCATTGCTGTAGAACTACAGGTATCATAGATTTTGTAACCCAGTGTCACTCCTGGAAGCAAGGTGGAACTGTTGTTTACCTCCTCTATAGCAAATATCAAAGCTTGTGCATACTGGAAAGCTCTGAAATCCAGACTGGTTAAATCACAAAAAAATAATATATTTTAACAAATTCATCGAGAAATATAAATGTGGATTATTACATGGCGATGTAAAGACTTGCGCTTCTTACCTCATGCATTTCAGTGGTGGAGGTATGACTGTAAAGGACATGTCTGCAAACTCCCAGCTACTATGAAAGGGAAAAATTGCTCCAACTATAATATCACCATCCTTCCAGAGCTGTGGATATGCGGCCTCTCCAAGCAGGCTACATGCAGCAGTCTCATTTGCTCTGGAAAAATTGATCATCGCAATTAATACATGTATTAGAGTAAATATAGACTCCATTTATCTATATTGCTTATGCAAATAATTTAGCTTGTTTGAGCAAGTGTGCACTGTGTAATATGTACACAGCTTAATCAGGAAGGATTTGTGGTATTTATACAGAAATGAACAGAAATCCTCTATGGTGGTTACACCACGTGTGGGAGGAGGTAGGACTCGAGATGAATCAAATAATTGGATTTATTTAAATATCTTTTAGATCTTTAGTGGTAAACTGCATTTGTATACTATACAATTAAATATATTATGAATATTGTGAAACACATACAATAATTTTTATTTATTTTTTTTTTTTTTTTAAATTTGAGCTACTTTAAAAGTTGATCCGTATAACATTGGGATGTTTTATGTTTCAGAGTCATTTTTCTCAAAGTGGAACATCACCTTTTCTTTTAAATTACTTCTCGTAATAAATACATTAGATGCATCTTCTGCTGCTGAGAAATGTGAAATTCCCCCAGTGTGGGACCAATAAAGGATTATCTTATCTTATTAATGGCACCTGCACACATATTTAAGTAACTTATAAGAAGGGTAATCCAATAATAGATGTTTACTTTTGCAGCTTTTGCTGAAATTGACTTGGATATCTTTTGTCTACCTTGTGGTCCAACAGAATAAAAAAGATAACAAAAGGATACTTATGGCACTAAGGGTCCTTAGCCTTATATTTTATACCTTACAAACTACACAAGGTCTCATGTACCACATGTGATATAAATGATAACAAAATTTTCTTGAATCTTGAAGGTGAGTTCTCACAACTTCTGCCTGCATTGTTAACAATGGTGCTTACAAATATATCTAAGCAGATGGAGGTATTGGTCTTGAATGAGGTGTGTTTTGGTACATTTCTAGCATATGCATATCTAGCATATCTTGGCAACAGAAAACACAGGTACACCACTGACTTAACACAAATTAGACTCATGTAATTAGTTAGATGTTTATTGCTATCTTGGCAGTAAATCTTCAACACAGGAACATGTAGAATGATACTGAACACTATTAAATCTCAGTGCATTTTTACAGAACATGCAAAAAGCCTACATTGTCTACATTATACTGTGTTCTCCATTTACTTAAAAATGGAATACCTCACGGGCAGACACAATAAGTCCAGCCAATCTGCCAATGCTTACTCCATAACTGGGTTTTCGGCTTTTAGTTAGCAGGCATAGCATTATTAGTAGCATCTGACAAAGATTACAAACTTAAAAGTCTGCTTAATTACAGTATAATAAAGTAAAACTAAATAAGTCTTATCAGAGCCTTGCACCAGGTAAAAGGACAAAGTGTGTGCAGAATAATAAAAACATTGCACATTGTATTTTTTTTTCAGTTTAAACTTTAAACATTTAGTAAATAACATTAAATATAAATATTACAATTTAGGACAGATGATCTTCCTCTGATGACCAAAGAAAGACATTTTAAATAATGTTCTCAAAACACTGTATACTTTATATTATTATCAGCCCAATAACACAATATCAATATTATTATTAGAGTTGCTCCCAGTTCTAAGGTTAACTGCACATTTAAACCATTAATTAAACTACAAGGTAAATGGTTTATGAAATGTTCTTAAATGTTTTGCAGCATGTCCATATCATTTGCAGTTTATGTAATAATTAAAGAAATGTAAATGTTCCATTCACCCAGGTCTAAAGTTCATAGTCAATTAAGTGGAGAAGAAAAAAAAAAAACTTTGTTCACCCTCCACCTTTCCCCATTATTTGCTTTTTAGTGTTCTTCTCTGGTTTTAGTAAAATAATGTAACATTTTGGAAGAAAAATGCAAAACAGCAAACCAAAGCTTGAAGCTAAAATAGCAAAGATCTCCACAGCCACAGTGAATTTTCCTGGTGAGCTGACATAAGCTGGGATAAAGGTGATCCAGACTGCACAGAATATGATCATGCTGAAGGTGATGAATTTGGCTTCGTTAAAATTATCTGGTAACTTCCGGGCAAGAAAAGCTAAAATAAAACATAACAGAGCCAGCAGTCCAATGTAACCCAGCACAGACCAGAAACCAATGGTTGAACCTAAATGGCATTCTAGGATAATTTTTTCTTTGTAATGTTTTAGATTTTTAAAGGGGAATGGAGGAGATATTGTTAACCAAAGCACACAGATGATGACCTGAATGAGAGTAAAGGCTACAACACTAAGTCTCTGCTGTGGAGGCCCGAACCACTTCATTACATCACTTCCAGGTAGTGTGGCCTTGAAAGCCATTAATACCACTATTGTTTTCCCGAGAACACAGGAGATGCAGAGGACAAAAGTGATTCCAAAGGCTGTATGGCGAAGCATACAGGACCAATCTGATGGACGACCGATAAACGTAAGTGAGCAAAGGAAACACAAAAGCAGAGATAATAGCAGGAGGAAGCTTAGTTCAGAGTTGTTGGCCTTGACAACTGGAGTGTTTTTATACTTGAAAAATATCATAGCTATAACCACTGTCAACAGTGCTCCAATGATAGATACTGCTGTTAGCAAAATTCCCATCGTTTCCTCATAGGATAAATATTCAATTTGTTTTAGCACACATTCATCCCTTTGTGGATTTGACCAGTGATCTTGATTACATTGTTCACATTCATGGGAATCTGTCATTGGGGGAATCAAGCAACATACATAGTTAGTGCTTTATATAATTTAAACTACATTTAAAATGATATGCTCCATATAATAAAGTAATTTTCCATTTGAAATTATAATCTAGAGAAAAGTATCAATACACATCTACATTTGATCTACAAGGGATCAGTCTTCAGCCCAATTTCCGAGCTAAAATAACTACATCTGTTTTTGTATTTCTATTATGCGAGTTCTTTTCAACAAGATGCTCCATACCTGTCACATTGCTAATCTCTCCTGCTGCACATGGAATGCAATCAAAACAGCAGATAGGTCTTCCTTTCTGCACAGCCTTCCGGGTTCCAGGAGGACAACTCTCACTGCACACAGATACAGGCACCTATTGCCAGGAAAAATGAAATAATTTTTAAAATGCATAGAATAAAAAATTATTTTGAAATGTACAATAAATACAAAGTAATAACTGTAAAAATAGGTAGGCCTACATAACTCACCTTGTAAGTGTGATTTACCCAAATAATAGATGTTGTGTTTACAGCTAATCGACTGTGATCAGGAAAAGAGGAGTCATAAAACCCGACAGTAACAAACTCATGCTGATGTTCTTTACTCGTTTGCCAGTTTATGATGTCATACTTTCCAGCAGGGTCACCATTTTTATCAAAAAAAACTTCTTCACCATCTTTTGTTTTAAAATGGACTTTTTTGAGGTTCTCTAGAAACTGATTAAATGAAAACCTGATTATTAAAGCCTGTGACATCAGATCATTTAATGCATTGTAGCTTGAGATTAAAAAAAGGTTCAACTTACTGTAAGAGGACCAGGCTGCTTTTGTGTGACACATGCATTATGACAGCCAAGAAGGTCATGCAGGGTATGTGCAATTGCATACACTCCTTTATACACATTATTGATAATGGGAAACTGGGTCATGTCTGTAAATGAGTTATCCATCTGAGAGATTGTTTCTTCACCTGTACACACTGGTACATCTTCTGCATTATTTTGCTTAGTGTATTTACATTTAAACAAAGCTTCCCAGAATGTTTCAAAAATAGCATCACTTACAGATTTTAATCGTTTTACATCCAGCATGAATTCTTTCAACCCAGTTACTTTTGTTGCAGGAATAGCTAAACCTAAAGCTCCCTGCAGTATGTTGCTTTTATCCATTGTGGCGAGTACTGAATCAGAGATCCAGCTTTCAGTCCCAACCCACTGATAACCAGTGATATTGTGCTTGACAAACACGTCCAGCAAAATCTCCCAGTCCCAAGATGAGATAAATCCAACAATAACCCGAGATGTGGAGCTTTTGATTGTTTCAACGATCCTCAACACCTTTTCTTGTGAATAGGTTTTAAAAAATGGTAGCGAATATTCTAAACAGATGCCCAGCTGCTCAGAGACTTTAGTAAATGTAGCCATCCCACTGTTACCATAATCATCATCTCTTCTTAGTGCTCCTACCCAGGTCCAGCCAAAATGCTTCACCATCTCTGCCAGGGCTCTGCTCTGGTGGTAATCACTGGGAATGGTGCGCAGGAACGCAGGATATTTTGTCTTGTCACTAAGACACTCACATGTGGCAAGGTTACTGATCTAAAATTAAATCAGCATGAAAATTATATGCATTAAATAATTTAAATCATATATTAGATAATGTTACATAGCAGTTAATGCTGCATAAACTCTTACTTGGGGCATATTGAATGGCCCAATTACTTTTGCTATAGCCATTGATGCAGTTGAATATGCCTCTCCTATAATAGCTTGAACCTGGGCTGGTTTTGTACAAGGTTTGTTTAAATCTACATTTTCATTTCCATTAACAAGCGACATTGCTGTTTTAACACCCATTGCTGAGGAACTACAGGTGTCATAGATTTTGTAACCCAGTGAGACTCCAGGCAGTAAGATGGTACTGTTGTTGATCTCTTCGATAGCAAAGATCATGGCTTGTGCATACTGCAAACCTCTATAATCCAGACTTGTAAAACCATTAAAAATATACATTACTGATATAATCCAGAGTACCATTGCAGATCATAACCTGGCGGAGTT
Source organism: Corydoras sp. C115 (assembly GCA_019802505.1). Taxonomy (NCBI): domain Eukaryota; kingdom Metazoa; phylum Chordata; class Actinopteri; order Siluriformes; family Callichthyidae; genus Corydoras; species Corydoras sp. C115. The sequence continues at coordinate 2,637,354 of JAFMOC010000019.1, read as the reverse complement.
AAATTTGCTTCTTACCTCATGCATTTCACTGGAGGTGGTATGACTGTAAAGGACATGTCTGAAAACTCCCAGCTATTATAAAAAGGAAAAATTCCTCCAATTGTAATATTACCGTCTTTCCAGAACTGTGGGTATGCACCCTCTCCAAGCAGGCTACATGCAGCAGTCTCATTTGCTCTGGAAACATTGATAATTGCCATTAATACATTTAAGACAGTAAAGATTGACTCCATTATGTTATACAGATTATACGGGTGCTTAAGCTTGTTGTGGAGTCAAGAGCGATTGATCACTGTATTTTGTCTCTGCTACCTGAACAGGAAGGATTTGTGATATTTATACCGAAAGGAATGTAAATCCTCAACGGCAATTACACCACAAGTAAGGAGGTGTGACATTCAAATCCAAATATATTGCAGTTGGTCCAAAACATCCAAAAATTTACAGAAAAATAATTGACATTAAAAATATTATTAAGTAGACTTAAAGTTATTCTAAGGTCCCTTATAAAAATAATTCAGTTCAAAACTTCATGATTATTGACAGCTTTAGAAATAATAAAATGTAACGTGTATATAAATGAAATAAAACTAAACAGATGATAAAATCACACAGACATCTTAAACCAAATTTGCTTCTGTTGGCATGGCACTGTAGTTGAATGTGCTATTTTCTTTTGATAAGAAGAACCTGTTTGAACTTTAGGTTGACTCCTCATGTTATGTTTCTTGTGTGTAAGACGAAGTGGTTCCACATATCATTGTACAACTTTTAGTAAACTTATATTTGCATCAAAACATTTTCATTTAGCCATGTTGGTACACATTCCAAAGTATGTTTCATTAGGATAAGTACTGATGCATCGCTTCTTAGTTGTAGCATCCACCCTGATGTATCATATTTGAATAAAAGTTTGGTCTTCGTTTTAATGTAAACTGTAGTTACTGTCTGTGCCATTTGTGGAAGTGACATGCACTTTGCCTGGATTTAATTCTGATCTTTGGAAATATTATTATTTCAATCTTATTCGGTTTTCTAAAGACCAGAACCCCCACAGGACAACCAAACAGGAGGTATTATTTGGGTTGTTGATGGTTCTCAGCACTGAATTGACAGTAACATGGTGGTGGTGTTTTATTTTGTTCTGCATTGATATATGTGAGTCAGATACAGCAGTGATGCTACAGTTTTAAGCACTTTAGTAACACTATTATACTGACAATAATCCAAAGATATACAGGCACCAGTATACTGTTTTACATTTATAATGTAAAGCAATAAGATGTACAAACATTAAGTGATATAAGTGACATTATCTTAAAAAAACTTCGGCAGCATTGCAGTGTCTGATCTGTAATAGTACAATGCCAACTGAAGTGGTAAGAATCATCCACCACAGAAATAAAAACATCTGCACTATTTGAACTGAGGAATAGGACTAACAAAGTATGCAAAAACAGATTTACTGTAGTCTGTTATTGTAACATTGTAAGTTCATCTGTACAGTAAGTGGAAAATAGAAGTATGTATTTGAGTAGTCTGAACTTGTTCAGTAAAATCTGTGAGTAGTTACTTTTTGTAAAATGAAATATCTAGTTTTCTACCTAGAAGATCCATCTTATGCACTGCCCTCCGGTGAATAATTTCTGAATTGCAAAACAAGCGTTGTCCTAGGTATTTAGCCATATCCTTATGTTCAAGATGACCAACACTGTAATATTTAATAGAACAATTTATTGCATTTTTATTTAATATGGTATGAACAGTATGCATCATTTACTCATTAACTGTTTTTTGGTGTTTTTCTCTGGTTTAAGTATGATTATGTAACACTTTGGAAGAAATATACAGAATAATAAACCAAAACTTGAGGCTAAAATAGCAAATATCTCTACAGCTACTGTAAATTTTCCAGGTGAGCTGACATATGCTAAAATAAATGTGATCCAAACAGCGCAGAACATGAGCATGCTGAATGTGATGAATTTAGCTTCGTTAAAATTGTCGGGTAACTTTCTTGCCCGCGAAGCCAAAATAAAACATAAGAAGGCCAAAAATGCAATGTAGCCGAGTACAGACCAGAAACCTATGGGTGAGCCCAAATTACATTCGAGAATAATCTTCTCCTTGTAATGATTTAAGTTTTTAAAAGGAAAAGGGGGCGATGTTGTTAACCAAAGAACACAGATAAAAACCTGTATCAGAGTGAAGCCAAGGACACTGAGTCTCTGCTGTGGAGGTCCAAACCATTTCATTACATTGCTGCCTGGGAGTGTGGCTTTGAAGGCCATTAACACTACTATTGTTTTCCCCAGAACACAAGAGACGCAGAGGACGAAGGTGATCCCGAACACAGTGTGGCGTAGCATACAGGACCAGTCTGAGGGCTGACCAATGAAAGTCAAAGAACAAAGGAAACAGAGAGCCAATGAGAAGAGCAGCAGGAAACTCAATTCAGAGTTATTGGCTTTGACGACAGGAGTGTCTTTATATTTGAAGAAAATGCTTGCTATTATAATTGTAATTAATGCGCCAAAGATAGAGGCCACTGTTAGCAAAATCCCCATTGTTTCTTCATAAGACAAATATTCAATTTCTTTCTTCACACATTGATCTCTATAGGCATTTGACCAATATTCCTGCTGGCACTGTTCACATTCGACAGAATCTGTTAGAATATAAATAATTTAATAATTTAATATAATAATAATAATAATAATAATAATAATTATAATAATTATAATTATATATATATACACACACACACACAACGAACAAATAAATTATGAATTAATTAAAAGAAAACAAGGTATCTGTATATATCACATGGACAAATGTATTGGGACACACCTCTTAATTAATTAATATGTGTTTCAATCAATTAATCCACTTAATTGATTTTTTTGGGAACAGTCCGGGGACGGTCCTTCCATGAATATGTCTCAGTAAACAAAGTTGTTTATCGAGGATCTCACAAATTCATATTTAATTTCATTTCAAACCTTAAGGATGAACTAGAACAGAGAGTGTAATAAACTTCTACCCATCTAACATCCGTGTCTAACCTCACAAAGACTCTGTTGGGTAATTAGGCTTTTTTTTCAGAAAGGTAGGGCTTTCATAGCTACAAGAGGTGGATCAACTTATAATTACATGTCACAACAGCTGTTATAGGTTTCATATGTAAAGCTCCCAGTACTTTTGTTCATTTATGTCCTTTGTTTTATTATTACAAAACAGGTAGGTGTTTATGCAACTAACATTAACGCCGTCAGATGAGTCTGTACCCCAAACTTACCCGTCATATTGCTGATCTCTCCAGCAGCACATGGAATGCAGTCAAAGCAGCATATAGGTTTTCCTTTCTGAACAGACTTCCTGGTTCCTGGGGGACAGCTCTCATGGCATACAGATACAGGGACCTATGATCAATAGGTACAATTATTATATACAGCAATATTAATCTAAAATAAAAAATAACATATTTAATTAAATAATAATTAAGTAGCATTACTTATGTACTTAGGAAAAATAATTATAAGTTAAAAAACACAGATATGTATATTTACCTGTTTGCTTTTTTGTGCCCACACTATAGCTGCTGTGTTTAATGACAGCCTTTCAAGTTCAGGAAATGAAGTGTCATAAAATCCGACAGTGACAAATTCATTTTCAAGTTGTTCATTCAGTTGCCAGTTTATTATGTCATATTTTGCAGGAATGTCATTATTTTTATCAAAATATATTTCTTCGCCCTCTTTAGTTTTAAAATGCACTTTCTTGAGATTTTCTAGAAACTTAACAAAGATAATACAGCTATTAAAAAAACATTGGAATCAGATACTGTGTAGATAAAACAGAGCTGCTGTAAACAGTTTTTCTATTTCTTGCTTACTGTGTAAGGATCAGGCTGATTCCTAGTAGCACACATTTTTTTACAGCCAAGAAGACCATGCAGGGTGTGAGCAATGGCATATACACCTTTATATACGTTGTTAAAAATAGGCATCAGTGACATATCCCTGAAAGTGCTGTCCATTTGTGAGACATTTTCTTCACCTGTACACACTGTAAAGTCCTTTGAATCATTTTGCACTGTATATTTACAATTAAACAATCTCTCCCAGAATGCAGTAAAAATGTCATTGCCAAGTAATTTAAAAGCCTTTACATCCAGAATGAAGTCCTGCAGTCCCATCACATTTGTTTTGGAAATTGCTAAACCTATGGCTCCTTGCAGAATATAATGCTTATCTAAGTTGGCCACTGCTGGATCACTGATCCAGCCTGCAGTTCCCACCCACTGATAGCCAGTTATGTTGTGCTCAGAAAAGACACGTACCAAAATATCCATGTCCCACTGAGTCAGGAATCCCACTATCACACGAGAAGTTGAGCTTTTAACAGTTTCAACTATCCTCAGCACTTTTTCCTGTGAGTATGTTTTAAAAAATGGGAGTGAATATTCCAGACATACTCCCAAGTCCTCTGCAGCTTTAGTGAATGCAGCCATACCACTGTTACCATAGTCATCGTCTCTTCTTATTCCTCCCACCCAGGTCCAGCCAAAATGCTTCATCATCTCTGCCATTGCTCTGCTCTGATAGTAATCACTGGGAACAGTGCGGAAAAATGTAGGATATTTGCTCTTGTCACTGAGACACTCACATGTGGAAAAGTAACTGATCTAAAATCAGATGTACATAAGATATTTAGGCATTTCTGTGCATCTATGAATAATCACTTATTATTTAACCTAATTTGAATTGTATTTAAGAATTGTATAATTATTCTGAACAATAGACAACGTTCTTACCAAGGGCATGTTAAAAGGTCCAATGCTCTTTGAAACAGCCATAGACACAGTTGAGTAATTTTCTCCAATTATGGCCTGAACCTGAGCTGGTTTTGTGCAGACATTATCTGAGACTGAGATCTCAATTCCATTCACAAGTGCCATGGCTGCCTTCACTCCCATTGCTGTTAAACCACAGGTATCAAAAATCGTATAGCCTAAAGACACTCCAGGAAGTAAAGAGGAACTGTTGTTGATCTCTTCTATAGCAAAGATCATACTCTGGGAATACTGGAAAGCTCTGAATTCCAGACTGGATGAAAATTACAGAGAACATAAAGATTATTTTAAAATGAGTCATTAATTATTTTATTATATGCCCACATCATTTTATGATTTATACTAACACAAGCCTGCTTACCTCTTGCATTTCATTGGAGGTGGCATTGCTGTGTAGGAAATGTTGATTATTTCCCATGTACTATGAAATGGAAAAAGTCCCCCGATTATTATATCACCATCCTTCCATAGAAGTGGGTTCAAAGGCTCTCCATGAAGTCTACAAGTAGTCATGTTAACTTGTGAAAAATTCATGATGGCTATTACTACATGCAGTAATGTAAAGAAAGACTCCATCGACCTAGAGCACTGAACAAGCTTCAGCAAGGCTTCAGCAAGGCTTCAGTGAGGGAGGAATGGGGATATTTATACAGTTCAAAATGCAAATCATCTGCTATGAGCTATAGTCAAAGGAGGTGTGACTATTTAAACATCTGATTAAACAAACATTATTATGCTATATGTTTTATCCTAAGTGTTTTTTTTTTTTTAATAAAAATGTTTCAAACTTTTCAAATTTAAATACAAGAAATCTTACAACTTCTTACAACTCTCTGATTTATATCCAAATAAACTAAAATGAGTAAAACCAAATTTTTTTTCTACAATACAAAACTAATATAGAATAATAGTGACTTTTTAATAGCCAAGGGATAGATACATGATAGGTGTTTCATTTAGTCTTACTGTCACCTTTATATAAAATCTATCAACAAGCTATGCATTTTGTACAATTGCATGACTTCAGATTCAGATTTGAAGTGATCCCTTTCTGTTTTGAGACTAGATCCAGAAAGGAATGATTGTGTGAGTTTAAAACTGATATTGCCTGCAAAAAACTTTTACTTTAACTGTATTAAACAGCTTTTGTATTTTGTATTTTGTATTGTATTTTTTGTATTAACAGCTTTTTTTTCAAGGATTGAAAATATAAGCCAGACCTCTTCTAAATTTGCTGGCTGTTCTCACAAGTACTTTTTTTTAATGCACACTTGAAAATCGAGTAGAACTATAGTGTAATATAGTGTCATATAATATTCCTTATCTTATAAATGTGCAGGTCTCCCAATACATTTACCATTGATTGGATTTTATTGTTAAGAATCATGAGCATTATGATGACTAGTACATATATGACAAAAATGATGAAATTAGAGTATTTAAGCATAACATAATGTATTCTGTGTGTTTAGTGCATATTTTATTAATTTATAGTCAATCTAACCGTAAGGAAATAATCATTAACATTACTTAACAGGCAATTTACCCATTATTTGCTTTTTGGTGTTTTTCTGTGGCTTCAGAATTATTATGTAACATTTTGGAAGAAATATACAGAACAGTAGCCCAAAGCTTGAAGCTAAAATAGCAAATATTTCCACAGCCACAGTGAATTTTCCAGGAGAACTGACATAAGCTGGAATAAAGGTGATCCACACTGCACAGAACATGATCATGCTGAACGTAATGAACTTGGCCTCATTAAAGTTATCAGGAAGCTTCCGAGCCAGAAAAGCTAAAATAAAACATAAAATCGCCAGAACTCCTATATAACCCAGCACAGCCCAAAAGCCTAGACTTGACCCTAAATTGCATTCCAGAATTATCTTTTCTTTGTAATAAACAAAGTTTTTAAAGGGAAAAGGTGGGGAAGTTGTTAACCAAATCACACAAATAAGAACCTGTATAAAAGTAAAGCCAAAGACACTAAGTCTCTGTTGTGGAGGCCCAAACCATTTCATGACATTACTACCAGGAAGTGTCGCCCTAAAGGCCATTAACACTACTATTGTTTTTCCCAGAACACAGGAGATGCAGAGGACGAAGGTGATCCCAAATGCTGTGTGGCGAAGCATACAGGACCACTCAGAGGGCTGACCAATGAAAGTAAGTGAACAGAGGAAACACAGAGTCAGAGAGAAGAGCAGGAGGAAGCTCAGCTCAGAGTTGTTGGCCCTAACGATTGGAGTATTTTTATACTTAAAAAATATAAGGCCTATTATCACTGTCAGAAGGAAACCAACAACAGAAACAGCCATCAGCAAAACTCCCATAGTTTCATCAAAGGATAAATACTCAATTTCCTTTATTATACACTGATCCCTGTGTAGATTTGACCAGTAATCTTGCTGGCATTTTTCACATTCAATGGAATCTGTCCAACAGTGAGAAAGAAAATAAAACAGTCATGTCAAGTTGGTTGCTGAATTGTAATCTAAATATCTATTACTAAATGATAAATGAATATAAGAGAACAGTATTAGAGTATGTTGTACCAGTCATGTTACTGATCTCGCCTGCAGCACATGGAATGCAGTCAAAACAGCAGATGGGTTTTCCTTTTTGCACAGCCTTCCTTGTTCCCGCAGGACAGCTTTTACTACATACAGATTCTGGTATCTGTAACAACACAGAAATAAAATAATACTTTAATATTAAGTAATATTAAAATGACACTACGACAACCTTATATAATATAATATATATATATATATATATATATATATATATATATATATATATATATATATATATATATATATATTACACTGTACCAACCTTACTGGCGTTCTGTGACCAGACAATAGAGGCCATGTTCACTGCTAAACGATCATTGCCAGTTGCAGATGAGTCATAAAGTCCAACAGTTATAAACTTATGTTGATGTTCTGTACTTCTTTGCCAGTTTAAAATTTCATATTTTGCAGGTGGGTCACCATTTTCATCAAAATAAACTTCTTCCCCATCCTTAGTCATGAAATGTACTTTTTTGAGGTGTGCAAGGAACTTAAAAAGACATAACTATATTACATAAATGTTACTTAGCTTGATCTTAATGACAATAAAAAACACAATTGTTTTAATAAAATGAAAAGAATTTACATACTGCTTACTAAACTTACTGTATTAGGATCAGGCTGCGTTTTTGTAGGACATGTCAGCTTGCAGCCAAGAAGGTTGTGCAATGTATGGGCAATTGCATATACACCTTTATATACATTATTAAAGATGGGCATCATGGACATGTCTGTAAAAGTGTTTTGCAAATCAGAAACATTCTCATCACCTGTACACACTGGGATGTCATTAGAATCATTTTGCTTTGAATATTTACAGTTAAATAAAGCCTCCCAGAAGGTGATAAATGTGGCACTGTCTACTGATTTCAGTGGTTTAATATTAAGGATAAATTCCCTTAGTCCTGTGACTGTCGTTTTTGGAATTGCCAACCCTATGGCTCCTTGCAGAATATTGTGCTTATCCAGTGTGGCAGCGACTGGATCAGCGATCCAGCCCTCAGTTCCCACCCACTGATATCCAGTAATATTGTGCTTAAAGAAAACATCCAGTAAAAGCTCCAGATCCCATGGAGTGAGAAAGCCCACTATCACACGAGATGTGGAGCTTTTAATTTGATCCATGATTTTCAGGACTTTTTCCTGTGAGTATGTTGCGAAAAAGGGAAGGGAATATTCTAAGCAAATGCCTAATTGCTCTGCAACTTTAGTAAATGCAACCATTCCACTGTTGCCATAATCATCATCTCTTCTTATTGCTCCGATCCAGGTCCATCCAAAGTACTTGATCATCTCTGCAAGTGCTTTGGTCTGATAATAATCACTGGGAATGGTGCGGAGAAATGAGGGATATTTTTTCTTGTCACTGAGGCACTCACAGGTGGAGTAGTAACTGATCTAAAATGAAATAACAGTAATATACATCTTATTCAAAGCCATGAGCACAGTTCAATATAAAACTTAAAACAAATATATAAATGCCAATTCCTACTAAGGGCATGCTGAAGGGTCCTATAGTCTTTGCTATAGCCATGGACACAGATGAGTATGTCTCTCCTATTATGGCCTGGACCTGAGTGGGCTTTTTGCATACTTTATTTGCCGTTGAATTTTCATGCCCGTTAATAAGTGCCATTGCTACTTTCATCCCATGTGTTGTCGAACCACAAGTGTCATAAATTCTGTAGCCTAACTGAACACCAGGCAATAGGTAAGAACTGTTGTTTATCTCCTCTATTGCAAATATCAATGTCTGTGAATACTGCAGAGCTCGAAATTCCAGACTGTAGGTAAAAATAAAATAAAACAAAATAAATTTAGGACATATAGATTGTTTTTTGAATAAGTAATAACATGCTTATTTTCTTATGCTTCTTACCTTGTACACTTTATTGGCGGTGGCATGGCCAAATAAGACATGTCTAAGATTTCCCATTTGCTATAAAAGGGAAAAATTCCTCCAACTATGATGTCCCCATCTTTCGAAAGCTGTGGAAATGGAATTTCTCCAAAAAGACTGCAAGTGGCCTCAAAGGCTTGAGCAGAATTAATAATGGCCATTATTACATGCAAACAGATAAGAATACAATCCATCTATATATAACCCTCTATACAAAAGAGGGAGTAATAAAAAAGTATTCTGTGTCACCAGCAAGAATACGAGTATTTACAAGGTGCCTGTGTTATTTATAGGCTAATTAATGTAATGCAAACTCTATTGTCTAATTACAATTTGTTAATGCAATTGAGGGAGGTGTGACTTTTTTTCTGTGTTTGCATGACATAGTATCATGTTTGGTTTAACCCTTTGGTTTGACAGATTAACAGTTAGTGTTTTTCTGTTTTATATTGATTATGATCTGAAGATAAAATGTGATGTAACGTAATTTCAGTAAGGTCAGAAATGTTAAATTAAATTTGACTATGTTATCTGTTAAGTACATTTACTCAGTTCATAAGAACAAACACTGTAAAAACTATCTGGATGCATCCATACATTATCTTCCGCTTAATCCTTTACTAGAGTTGCGGGTGGTTACCCATGCCCATCGAGAGGGAGATCATTTTGGTGCTGGGCAGATACACCTAGGATGCGATATGGGGAAATTTGAAGCATTCAATTTACCTTGATCCATGTTTTTTGGACTGTGGGAGGAATCAGCATAAAAAAATAGCATTGTGACACAATTTGATAGTTGTAATTTAAAGAAATGTATTTATTTTTTTATTTGCAATGGTGGGAACTAAGGGTTAGTTTACACTTGACATTAAGTGCATTCAGCTCCCAGCTTTACATGCAAATGAATACACACAGTTCATAAATAAATACATGCAGCTCATAAATAAATATATACAGTGCAGTATGTACCAGTTTATACATTGCCAACATTATATGTGTAATAAATTTTGTACTGTATGTACCACACTTAAAAAAAATAAGAGAAAATTGAGATCTAGGTTATTGTATTTTATTTTTTCATTGGGTGCGGGGTGTATAGTTGCAGGAACGCTTAAATCACACTTAGTAACACAAGGTCACACAGCTTAATAAATATTGTATATGTGTGATGTACAAAAATGTAAGAATACATTATGGCTGGCCTAAAATGTCTACTGAAATCAAGTGTCTACTGAAAATAAATAAAATAATAATTGTTATATTCAATAAGCTTTTAATATTATTATTACTATTGCTTGATATCCAGATTTTTAAGAATGACGTTAAAGGGCCTTAGAGGAATGTTTTCCCATTATATGTTTTTTTGTGTTCTTATCTGGTCTTAGTAAAATGATGTAACACTTAGGCATAAATATACAAAACAGCAAACCAGAACTTGAAGCTAAAATAGCAAATATTTCCACAGCTACAATAAACTTTCCAGGCGAACTGACATAAGCAGGAATGAAAGTGATCCAGACTGCACAGAATATGATCATGCTGAAGGTGATGTATTTAGCCTCATTGAAATTATCAGGCAGTTTTCTAGCCAGAAAAGCCAACAGGAAACATAAGAATGCCAAAAACCCTATATATCCAAGCACTGCCCAAAACCCTATGATTGATCCCACATGACATTCTAAAATGATTCTGTCATTGTAATGATTCATATTTTTATATGGAAAGGGAGGAGACAATGTTAACCAAAACCCACAGATGACAACCTGAACAAAAGTGAAGGCAAGAACACTGAGTCTTTGCTGTAGAGGCCCAAACCATTTCATTGCATTGCTACCTGGAAGCGTTGCTTTGAATGCCGTTATAACCACTATTGTTTTGCCAAGAACACAAGAGATGCAAAGGACAAATGTAATGCCAAATGCTGTGTGGCGCAACATGCAGGACCAATCAGAGGGCTGGCCTATAAAAGTAAGTGAACAGAGGAAACACAGAGTCAGAGAGAAAAGTAGCAGGAAGCTCAGCTCAGAGTTGTTGGCTCTAACAATAGGCGTCTGTCTGTAATGAAAGAAAATCAACCCAATAGTGATTGTGAGACATCCACCCAAAAGAGAACATGCCATCAGCAGGATGCCCATGAGTTCATTAAAGTTCAGGAATTCAAAGTTTTTCAGATCACATCGAGTCTTGTTTCCATTTGACTTGTACTCGAGAGGGCATGCCTGACATGTCACAGCATCTGAAATCAAAGACATGTTAAAAATGCGAAATGCAGACAATCCAAGATGAGATGAAACCTTGTGAGCCTGTAGTGGACAATATAACAATGCCAACAGCATAAGAATGGGTGTAAATAAGAGCAACCCGGTCTTCTCACTTGTAGTGTTACTGAATTCTCCATCTGCACAAGCATTACAGTCAAAGCAGCAAACTGGCTTTCCCTTAATGAAGGCCCTGCTGGTTCCAGGAATACAGTCCTCACTACATACTGACCGGGGTACCTGCAAAAAAAAAAACCCATAAAGACTCAATAATAATAATAATAATAATAATAAAAAAAAAAAAACATTTTTAATTATTTTTAAACATTAAAAAAAATCAACAGCAATATCAAAAAGCATTTGTGCTTTGCTTACTGTCCACTTTTCTCCTGCCCAGACTGCACTAACATTGTAAATTACAAACTCTTGACCATCTTGCCGCGATGCATCATATAGACCAATAGTCTCAAATGTTATTGCTCCTCCGTTCTTCATCTGCCAGTTAACAATGGCATAACGTGCAACAGGGTCACCCAACTTGTCAAATAAAACATTCTCTCCAGTTTTTGTAGTAAAACTAACTTTTGTCAGGTAATGGAGAACCTAAAATATACATATACTGGGCTCAATCATTTAATTATTGACTGTTAAGACCTATATATATAAATGCAGATAAATATGTCTTCACATTACCTGCCATGGCTCTATTCTTTCTTTATTTGCACATGTACCATTAGGAAATGGCCCCTTCCCTTCCTCACAGATCAGCAATTTATCCACTGCATATGCCACTGCATATACAGCTTTGTAAATATTGTTCAGTAGGCTAGCATCTGACACATCTGAGAAACTTGTACGTGCATTTGCAAGAGATTCTTCCCCAGTACAGGTTTTTGTAACCTCCTGTATTTTAGGGCTGAATGTGCAGTCGAACACACTTTCCCAAAGTTCAACCAGCCCAGTATTACCTGGTTCTGTAGAAGGCCGACTAGCTAGAATAAATTCCTTCAACCCAGGGATATAAGCATTAGGCACAGCAAGACCGACTGCCCCACCTACCACAGCATAATTCATTTCATTAGCTAAGTGTTTATAGGTGATCCAGCCTTCACTTCCAACCCACTGGAAACCAGTAACATTTTCATTGTAAAGCTCCTTAAAAAGGATGTCGAGATCATTCCCATCTGCAAAAGCTACAATGACCCTGGAAGTAGAAGTCTTGATAATATCCACCACATCTAGAAACTTGGCTTTAGAATCAGTCCTGTAAATAGCCACTGAATACTCAATGCACACGCCTTCTTTCTCAGCCGCTTGTAGAAAACTGCTCATTCCATCATTTCCATAGTCACTCCTGCTTCGGACAGCACCTACCCAGGTCCAACCAAAATATTTAACTAGCTTTGCCAAGGCTCTGCTCTGATAATAATCACTGGGTATAGTTCGGAAGAAGGAAGGATAATTGTTTCTGTTGCTCAGACATGCACATGTAGCTGAGTGGCTAAGCTATAAAAAACAGCAACAGTGATAAACATTAAAAAATATCAACAATAAGACTATTACAACAAATATTAATAATGATAATCTTAACATTAATGTATTTTATACGGCTATTCCTTTAAACACATTATATCCATTAAGATAATTAATAAATATCATGCCTTGTAAAATACCTGTACGATTAATATTTTACCAAAATATATACATTTGCTATATATATATATATATATATATATATATATATATATATATATATATATATATATATATATATATATATACACATAGTTCATTATTAATAGTTTATGCTTTTGCTGCAGTTTACTCACCACAGGTATTTTAAATGGGCCCACAGATTTTGCAATGCCAATAGTTGCTGTGGAAGTTGTCTCACCAATAACAGCATGTACAGTAGCTGATGTGGAACAGTTTTCTTTCTGATCTCCAGGTGCATTCATGAGAATCAGGGATGCACTTACTGAAAGAGGAATACTGGGACATGATCCATATATCCTATAGCCAAGAGTAAACCCAGGCAGGATATCTGTCCTACTATTAATTTCTTCAATGGCAAATATCATTGTAATGGCATATTGCAACTCTCCTGGATCAAGCCTTGAACAAATAATGGTACAAAACAGATCTTTTCTTCATCATAGTGCTTGAGAGTACTGTAATATCATGGTACATATTTCTTATTGTGGTTTCTAAAACAAGTTCTAATTTTAAACAAGCATTTTGTATAGTTAAATGGAGATTTTAGCTCGATAATATGTCCCATCTTACCCATAACATCTCATACTTCCAGGGTTGATCTGCAGGGTTGGATTCATACCAACAGGATACTGATGAAATGAAAAAATCCCTCCTATTGACACATCACCCATTTTAGAAAAATGGAGGAGTTCATCTGCTCCATAGGCTGTGCATTGTTGATCAATAGCATTAGCACTAACAAACATGATCAGTAAAATATAAAGTTGCATGATGGCTTATGCTAAACTATTCCCCTATATAAGCCATCAGAAGTGCCAAACCTATCCTTTTATGTATTTCTACAGACAGTGGAACATGAGACCTGATATTATGCTCATTAACTTGTTTACTGATTCTGTCCAATGACAACAAGCATATGCAGCCATTGACATTGATAAGTCATTAGATTAGATTAGAATAGATCCAATCAAACTAAAACAAAACACTGTGAAAGTGAGCATCACTGTGTATAGATATAATTTATGTTTATAATAAGTTTACAAAAACATAGTTTATGTAAATGTTCTTAATATTTTACATCTTTCAGAATTTAAAATGTTTCATATATGGATTCTATGGAAAGCACCATCACAATACATCCCTATGAGTTTATAGTGCCTTTACCCAGCAGGTGTTTCCTAGTATTCTTTTCTGGCTTAAAAAGAATGATGTAACATTTTGGAGTGAAAATACAGAACAGTAAAGCAAAACTTGAGGCCAAAATGGCAAATATCTCAACAGCAACAGTAAATTTTCCAGGAGAACTGACATATGCTGGAATAAAAGTGATCCAGACAGCACAGAATATGATCATGCTGAAGGTGATAAATTTGGCTTCGTTAAAATTATCAGGAAGCTTCCGAGCCATGAAAGCCAACAATAAACATAAAGCTGCTAATACTCCCACAAAGCCCAACACTGCCCAGAAGCCTATAGTTGATCCTAAATGGCATTCCAGGATTATTTTATCAATGTAGTGAGCCATATTTTTGTAAGGGATTGGTGGTTCTAAAGCTAACCATATTGCACATATAATGACTTGAAACAAAGTGCAACAGAAAACACTCATTCGCTGTATAGGCATTGAACACTGAGGAAGGCTGTTTCCTGGTACTGTGGCGTTAAATGCCATAACCACAGCTATTGTTCTTGCTAGAACACAGGACATACAAAGTGCAAAGGTGATCCCAAAAGTAGTGTGGCGAAGCATACATGACCACTTGTATGGTTTCCCAATAAATGTTAGAGAACAAAGAAAACACAAACTAAGAGAAAAGAGCAGAAGCAGACTCAACTCAATGTTGCTTGCCTTTACAAGTGGCGTGTTTTTAAAATAAAAAAACACAAGTCCTACAGCTACAGTAAGAGAAACCCCAGTTAATGAAACCACAGTTAAAAGGATTCCCATGTTCTCATCAAATGAGAGGAATTCCACTTTCTTTGAAATGCAGACACTTTGGTTTTCATTTGACCAGTCATCTGATGGGCATTTGATGCAATCAGCTGAATCTAAAATAGAAATGAACATGGTTTGTACAGTGACGCCAACCATACAATAATATTTACATTTTAATTTCTATTTTCTGTGTCCAGTGTCTATTACCAGTCTCATTGGTAATTTCACCCAAGGGGCACTGTATGCAGGCAAAGCAGCAAGGTGGTCGTCCTTTGATTTGTGCTTGCCTAAAGCCAGGTCGACAGCTCTCACTGCACACAGAAGTCGGCCTCTGACGGACATTGTAACTCGGTTATATCCTCAGAAAGAACAACATATTGTGAAATATTTTGTTTATACCTTAATTTACCTACCACGTCTGCATTTCCAGCCCAAACTACATTTACAGGATTCATTACAAACTGCTCATCATGTGGACGTGAGGCATCATAGTAGCCAACAGTCACAAAAATTATTTCTCCAGCTCCATTTTTTTGCCAATTTACCAGCTCATATTTTGCAGTCGGGTCTCCATTATGATTAAAGTACACCCATTCACCAGATGGCATAGTAAAGTTCACACTTCGTAAGAAATACAGAACCTATAGACAGAAATTACAGGTTATTTCCCCACCCCCACACACACACACATGTTATAAAATAGAATGTATGTATGGAAAATATTACCTGTTCTGGAACCAAACTCTGTTTTGTCATGCAAAATCTGTTTCCAGCAGTACTATCAGCATTGCAATTCAAAGCGCTGTGTATGGCATGAGCAATTGCGTAAACTGCTTTATACACATTGTTTGAAATTCTTAACTCTGATACATCTGTAAAAGTGTTATTCACTGATTTAAGATCTTCAAATCCAGTGCAGAGCTTCACATTCTCAGTTTTTGGAACAAACTGACATCCAAATATTGTTTCCCAAAACTCTGTCAAAATGGGATTTGAAGGACCCTGAGATGGATGCACTTGCAAAAGGAAATTTTTAAGACCTGGAATTTTTGACTTGCTTATTGTGAAACCTATGGCACTACTGATAACTTTTGAAGTTATTTCAGTAGCTAAGTATTTGGCAGTTATCCATGACTCACTGCCCACCCACTGAAGTCCTGTCACATTTTGAACCAGGGCCTCTTCTAACAAAACATCCATTTCATTTTGGGCCAGAAATGCTACCAACACCTTAGATGTGCCTTTTTTAATGATTTCCACAACTTTAGCAATGCTGTCCTTTGAATAAGTTCTTAGGATGGCCACCGAATATTCAATACAGACTCCTAATTTTTCTGCGGCCTCCACAAATGTAGCCATGCCATTGTTGCCATAATCATTATCACTTCGTATTGCTCCTACCCATGTCCACCCAAAAAATTTTACTAACTGAGCAAGAGCATTGCTCTGGTAGTAATCACTAGGGATTGTTCTGAAGAAGGACATATATTCTTTTCTGTTGCTTAGACATGCACAAGTTGCAAAATGACTGATCTGCGGAAAGAGAGAAACACATTAAATGTATGTGTATTTTCGATTAAATACACATACATACTTTAGAATAACCAAAAAAGTTCATGCACTGTACCACTGGAATCTTGAATGGTCCTGTTGCTCTTGACATCACTATGGTGGATGAAGACTCTGACTCTCCTATAATGGCCTGAACTGCTGATTGCCCAGAACAGGTTTCTTGTGCTGTTAACTCCTGTCCATTTACCAAAGCCATTGCTGATCTCATAGAAGCTAATGTAGAGCCACAGCTATCAAATATTTTGTATCCAATGGTAATATTTGGGAGAAGGTCACTATTATTTATTTCATTAATTGCAAAGATCATGGTCTGAACAAAACGGAATTCTCTAAAGTTCAAGCTAGATGAGGATACATATGTTTGAATAAAAAAATGTTTACAGATTCAATACACATCTATTTAATACAAAGCTTTATGATATCTGCATCTTGTAATATTGGAGGGAAATAAGAGGTTACAAACCTGCTGCAGATTAAACGTTGTGGTTTCTCAGTAAATGACAGCGCTTGTAAATTAATTTTGCTGTGGATTGAAAAAGCACCTCCAATTATAATGTCTCCATCCTTAAAAACCACTGGATACTCTGGATTTCCAATCATTTGACAAATTGTCTTTTCACCATTAGTGCATAAAACACACAGGAGCAACAATACAAAGGGATACATCACAAATGCTCTGGGGCACTGCTTTTCTTGAGATCATTAAATCTCAAACAGCATATTATATAGGTCCTGATAACTCATACTGGTTGCATATTTAATCATGTGATCATGATTTTAAACATGTGATCTTCAAATATGACTCAACTATATTATTGACCATTATTTTGGTATTAACCAGTTAATTTGAGTTATACTCTTATTTGTTTATAAATATTCACATAAATCTATTGTGGCTTCTTATTTGTTGTTGTATTTTGAAATTAATTTCATAATATAATTAAATATCCATATTTACAATTATTTGATATTAATAAAATGTGTATAAGTTGGGAGATAAGTGAATCTGTTATAACAAATTTTTGTCAGTGTTAGAGAAATGATAGTAAAATCCATATTATTTAGCTTTTTTTCACTTTAAAAAAAAGTCTGGTCAAACTTTAATTCTTAAGAGGTTTAACAAACTTTTCTCAATCAGACTGCTGTTTATTAAACATATATTTATATATTACATTACATTTTTTATATGTATATATAAGTAAATGCATTGTTATTGGTCAATTTAAAAAGCACAAATTGTCATTTGTGTACATAAACATTTTATTTTAACATCTTCAAGTTTAAGTCAATTTTCTTATTTTAAAATAATGCAGTTTAAGATTTTAAATATAACACCAGACACATTTACAGTTATTCTTAATTAGACATTTTTAATTAGCCATTTTTCCCATCATGTTTTTCTTTGTGTTGAGTTCAGGTTTAAACAGTATGATATAACATTTTGGTGTAAATATACAGAATAATAAAGCAAAACTGGAAGCTAAAATAGCAAAGATCTCCACAGCGACAGTGTATTTTCCAGGAGAACTGACATAAGCTGGAATAAAGGTGATCCACACTGCACAGAATATGAAGATACTGAATGTGATGAATTTAGCTTCATTAAAATTATCTGGCAGCTTTCTAGCTAGAAAAGCTAAAACAAAACAAAAGGAAGCCAGAACACCTATGTAACCAAGAACGGCCCAGAAACCTACAGCTGAACCTAAATTACATTCTAAAATGACTTTTTCCTTAAAGTAGCTCGTGTTCTTGTAGGGAAGAGGAGGAGAAACTGTTAACCAAAGAACACAGATGATAACCTGTATGAATGTGAAGACAAATACACTGAGTCTCTGCTGTAGAGGCCCAAACCATTTCATGACATTGCTGCCTGGAAGTGTTGCTCTGAATGCCATTAACACCACCACTGTTTTCCCCAGAACACAAGAGATGCATAGAACAAAGGTGATTCCGAACGCTGTGTGGCGCAGCATACAGGACCACTCAGAAGGTCGACCGATGAAAGTAAGTGAACAGAGGAAACACAGAGTCAGAGAGAAAAGCAACAGGAAGCTTAACTCTGAATTATTGGCTCGAACAATTGGAGTGTCCTTATTTATTAGAAACAGAATAGAAACTAAAACAGTTAATAAAACTCCAAACACAGAAAAACAAACCAGTACTATTCCCATAACCTCAGTAAATGTAAGATATTCTATCTCCTTTAACACACATTTATCTCTCTCAGCATTAGACCAGTATTCTCCTGGACACTGCTCACAGTTATTTGAATCTGTAAAGTAATCAGATTAGGACAAAAAACAACAGTTTTCACACATCCATGGTATTAATTAGGAGCTGTATCCTGAATAACAAAAAAACAATACAGAGTATACAACAAATGCATGCTTTTTGCAGATTACTGATGCTGAATTTACCTGTTTCATTACTGATCTCTCCTTCTGCACATGGTATACAGTCATAGCAGCAGACAGGCCTTCCTTTCTGTGCGGCTTTTCTTGTTCCATGTGGACAACTCTCACTGCATACAGATCTTGGTTTCTAATAGTAATAAGAAATAGTATTGCTCACTGTACAATTCCGGTTTAATTAAAAAAAAAGACATTTGCTTCAAATTATATATATATATATTTTTTACTGCTTCAACATTTGGTCATATGTACCTCTGACATCCCTCCAGCCCAAACTATAGATTTTGTATTGAGGACAATCTGCTGTCCAGTAGGTCTTGCAGCATCATAAAATCCCACTGCTTTAAACTCCACTTCGCCATTAGCATTCAGTTGCCAGTTTACTATATCAAATTTTGCAACTGTTGCCCCAGTGCTATCAAACCACACCTGTTCTCCAGATCTTGTTGTAAAGTGCACCTTTTTAAGAAATTCAACCACCTACAAAGGAATATATATATATATATATATATATATATATATATATATATATATATATATATATATATATATATATATATATATATATATATATATACACACACACACACATATACTCATGTGAAGATAATGCCTTTTTGTTATGTGCTACCTTTAGTGGCTGTATTTTTTGTTCCCTGTCACAACCTTGTGTTCTTGTACATCCCAACAGATTGTGCAGTGAATGTGCTACAGCATAAACTCCATTGTAGATGTTGTTGGCATATCTCAATTCAGCAATATCATCGTTATAGTTTCTAAAGGGAATGATATCATCATATCTGCTGCAGTTCATAGTTTGAGATACATTTTCTTTTGCCTGCAAACAAGGGAAGGCAGTTTCCCAAAACTCATTTTGAACATATTTAGCAAAACCATCAATGTTGAGTTTTCCCACATCGAGTCCAATTGACCCAGCCAGCACATTATAACTTGTTGGAGTTATTAGATTGACTGCAGTTATCCAAGATTCAACACCTATCATCTGGTAGCCAGTGACGTTTTTGGCCATTAGCTGGTCTATCAAGATGTTCATCTCAACATGAGAAAGAAAAAGAATGATAACTTTTGCTGTGCTTCTCCGAATTATATCTACCACTTGAATTACTTTTGCTGTATCTGACCGGTCAAATTTTTCTGAATACTCCACACAAATTCCTTCTTCTTCAGCTGCGCTTAAAAAAATTGCTATTCCACTGTTCCCATAGTCATTGTCACTGTTTACAGTTCCCACCCAAGACCAGCCAAAGTGCTTCACCAAAAAGGCCAAGGCTCTACTCTGGTAGAAGTCACTTGCAATAGTCCTGAAGAAAAAAGGGTATTCATTTTTGTTGCTTAAACAGTCACAAGTGGCTGCATGACTTATCTGAGGAAATAAATGGTGAAAATATTTAATATATATTTATATATATATAAACACACATTCACACATATTGAAATAATATATATTGTTTGAAATTTAATTATTCCTTTAGACATATATTAATGTCCTTACCACTGGAATCTTGAAAGGTCCAGTAGTTCTTGCGAGTACCACAGTGGGAGAGGACTCTGATTCCCCAATGATGGCTTGCACCACTGCTCCTCCAGAGCAGGAATCATTTGCTGTTAGGTCCTGTCCATTCATCAAAGCCATTGCAGCTTTCATAGAGAATAATCTCGAGCCACAGTTGTCAAAAATCATGTAACCAACTGAAATATTTGGAAGCAGATGGTTACTTCTGTTAATTTCTTCAATCACAAAGATCATGGTCTGTGCGAAGCGAAACTCTCTGAGGTTAAAACTGTGGGGAAATGTTTATAAATTAATAGCCCAGCATATAAAATAAAGAATGTGTTCTGTGTGAAAGTTTTTTTCTGCAACCACTATAAACTGTCACTAAAACAAACCTGGTACAAGTTAGATGTTGAAGTTTTTCTGTAAATTGCAACGGTGGCAGCATTATACTACTGTGTATTGAAAAAAGACCTCCAATGATCACATCGCCATCTTTAAAAAGCAGAGGATACTCTGGGCTTTGCTGAATATGACAGATTTCTCCTTTTGCAAGGTTTAGGAAAAAACAGAGTATATTAAAAAGCATGACAGATATTGTTAAACTGATTCACCTTGTAATTCTTTATCAAATACAAAATTCAAGCTTTTATATACATTGCAAACCCTCTAATTTAAAGCTGTATGGCTCAACAAATCAAAGAGGGTGGGATTTGTGATGTCATTTTAAGGTTAATATTTTTCACAACTTCAGTTATTTACCTCAATCCTAATGATACTATTATTATTTTTTATTATTATTATAAATAATGTGGTGTTATTTCCAGAGAAGTAAGTTTTTGAGGTTCAGGTTGACAAGACTAAACATTATTTGAATGATTGGTCACATTATTTAAAGTTCCTAATTCTTCGCAACTCAATATTGTGTCTTTAAGCAAGAATATTAATAGCTTATTAAACTTAAACATTTTTAAAGGACTTAAAATTATACGTGTTGGTAAAAATGCAATGCTAACACAAAACAAAGGCCTCAAAAAGCCTATAATCCTATATCCAATGTTTTATGGCAGGGACAGGCCCTCCAATCTCCAATCTACTTTATTTTAAAGGTGTTGGCTAATATCAGGCCTCTGTGCAGAGCGGAAAGGTTCTTTGACACCAAATCCATTTAAACATCCTTTTATTGAGCTTGTGTCGTGTAATTAAGGAGAAGTAATGCTGAGACATAACCACTGTTTAAATAAAGTTAAAAGCATCAATTGTCCAACACACATTAGGTGCTTAATTTTATATATTTGTGTCCTTGTAATACATGCATCATCCACAATAAATAATGACCAGCAGCTTTTCTGTGGTAAATTAAATACATTTTCATTATTTATTTTTTTTAAACTACTTATCCCAGTAAGGCTCACAAGATGAGATGGAGCAGGAAATCAACCAGGACAGCACAAATAGATTGAATATTTAAATTCACTATTTTACATTTGGCATACTGTAAGTAATCATCAGTACATTAGATTCCTCATCATATGAATCATCAGTTTAGTAGTCTTTGGAATAGAATAGAATCCAGAGCTGCCATATTTAATTATGTACTCTTGTAAGGATATAGAAAGTATTTGTTCAAAACTTTAACAAACAGTAAATGCAAAAGAAATGTTTATATATTTTTTTTGTTTTTGTTTTTGTTAGCTGAGTATGCTGTGATTTGGAAAAATGTTTACTAAAATATTTTTATTATTACTTATGTATTATATATTATGATTATTACTATTATATTGGGAAAATTAATTATTAGAATATATCTATTCATAAGTTTTTATTTTAAGGGTTTTTTAATGTGCTTGTTGTGATTTGTTTTATAATAACAATATGGCATTGTAGTTAGTAATGACACTTGTATGTTTAAGTTGATGAAACGTGTCACAATAACAAATTTTACAGACCTTACAAACTTAATTATTATTGCACCTGACACAGAGGAAAACATTTCCACCAGAATCACCTGCATCTTGCATCATGCTGTGTACTTCATGTTTTGTTGTTCGGAGCAAATTAAACCCTGTTGGTGGCTGCTGCCAGCTCAGGGCTTATTATTATTATATAATTCCGTTGTTTGAAGTACACCCATGAATAAACAGATTCCCTTTGGAGTGTTTGGTCTGTTCGGTTCTCAAGTCCTAACAAGTCATACACTTAATCCCCAAGAGGTTTCATTCATCCTTAACAGCAAGGTCCCAGCTATTCTCTTTCTCTAAAATATCCACCTGCTAAAGACCCATAATTATAATATTAATATGACGTATTATATTTATATAAAAAACATATGAATTTATAAATAAATATATTGTTTTCTATTAAATTATGATTGCTATTTTAATAAACTCTCTCTTAACAATGTAATTGTTCCAGTCAACATAATGTTGATTATTTTGAATTGGTGATTAATTGCAGACATATTTTTCTATGTTAATAAGCAACCGTAAAAAGTATATGTTTGTTTTAAGTTTTAAACTTTTATTTCAGATTGTCTGTTGTTTGTGGCCTCCCTCGTTTGGCTTAGTCTGCAAGTCTTCAGTGCCCTCTGCTGATGCAATATTAGCAGATACAGTAAAACAATTGTATAAGATTGAGTATGAGTATTTATTGTATTAAACAATTAAATTTATAGAAACATTTTTACTATGACAATACATGTATGGATACATATATAATAAATATTACAAGTATATTATATAATATATGGTATATCTACTTTGAGGCCATTTTCACCATCATATGTTTCTTAGTGTTGAGTTCAGGTTTAAACAGTATGATATAACATTTTGGTGTAAATATACAGAATAATAATCCGAAACTGGAGGCTAAAATAGCAAAGATCTCCACAGCGACTGTGTATTTTCCAGGAGAACTGACATAAGCTGGAATAAAGGTGATCCACACTGCACAGAATATGAAGATACTGAATGTGATGAATTTAGCTTCATTAAAATTATCTGGCAGCTTTCTAGCTAGAAAAGCTAAAACAAAACAAAAGGAAGCCAGAACACCTATGTAACCAAGGACGACCCAGAAACCTACAGCTGAACCTAAATTACATTCTAAAATGACTTTTTCCTTAAAGTAGCTCGTGTTCTTGTAGGGAAGAGGAGGAGAAACTGTTAACCAAAGCACACAGATGATAACCTGTATGAATGTGAAGGCAAGAACACTGAGTCTCTGCTGTAGAGGCCCAAACCATTTCATGACATTGCTGCCTGGAAGTGTTGCTCTGAATGCCATTAACACCACCACTGTTTTCCCCAGAACACAAGAGATGCATAGAACAAAGGTGATTCCGAACGCTGTGTGGCGCAGCATACAGGACCACTCAGAAGGTCGACCGATGAAAGTAAGTGAACAGAGGAAACACAGAGTCAGAGAGAAAAGCAACAGGAAGCTTAACTCTGAATTATTGGCTCGAACAATTGGAGTGTTCTTATTTATTAGAAACAGAAGAGAAACTAAAACAGTTAATAAAACTCCAAACACAGAAAAACAAACCAGTACTATTCCCATAACCTCAGTAAATGTAAGATATTCTATCTCCTTTAACACACATTTATCTCGCTCAGCATTAGACCAGTATTCTCCTGGACACTGCTCACAGTTATTTGAATCTGAAAAAATAATCATGGTTATTCTCATTAGCAATAAAATAAACAACATTATTTACTGATACCAGCATTCAGGACCTGAACCCTAAAGAACAGAAAAAATATACAAAATGCACAAAAAACATATTCAGTTTGTGATTTAACAAGTTTGAATTTACCTGTTTCATTACTGAGCTCTCCTTCTGCACATGGTATACAGTCATAACAGCAGACAGGCCTTCCTTTCTGTGCAGCCTTTCTTGTTCCAGGAGGACAACTCTCACTGCATACAGATCTTGGTTTCTAATTGTTGCAGAAGATCATGATTCCAATAACGTCATTTCAACCATTCAAGTGAAGTAAAGTAACCAAAAATAACTTACTTTTTTTTTTTCTCCAGCCCAAGTTATGTTATTTGTATTTAGGACAAACTGCTGTCCAGGAGGCAGAGAGGCATCATAATAGCCCACAATCTTAAACTGCACTTCTCCATCAGGCCCACGCTGCCAGTTTATCACATCATACTTTGCTGCCGTTGCCCCAGTGCTGTCAAACCACACTTGTTCTCCTACATTTGTAGTGAAGTTGACCTTTTTTAGAGCCTCAACAATCTTTTGTGAAACACAGAAAAGTTCTTATTAGTTTTAGTACTTTAGCAATCAGAGGTCATGATTTTACTTTAGATTTTGAACTGATTGACCTGAAGTGGTTGTATTTTCTGGTTCTTCTCACAGCCTCGAGTGCTGCTGCATCCCAACAGGCTGTGTAAAGAATGTGCCACGGCATAAATCGCATTATAGATATTGTTCACAAATCTCAATTCAGCTGTATCTTCATTGTAGTTTCTAAAAGGGAGCATTTCCCCGTACCTCTCACAGTTTTTAGTTTGGGAAATATTTCCACTCCGGTTCAGACAAGGAAAGTCTCTATCCCAAAACTCTTCAAGAACATATTCAGAAAAACCTTTAATGTTGGCTTTGCCCACATCAAGTCCAACTGACCCAATCAATACATTGTAGCTTAAAGGAGTTACGAGACTGAATGCAGTGATCCATGACTCAACACCTATCATCTGATAGCCAGTTATGTTCTTTAAAATTAGATAATCTATTAAGATGTTCATTTCAACTTGTGCAAGAAATAAAATGATTACTTTTGCTGTCCCTTTCCTAATAATGTCTGCTATTTTCAGGAGCTTTATTGTGTCTGATCTGTCAAACTTCTCAGAGTACTCCACACATATTCCCTCCTCTTTTGCTGCACTTAGAAAAATGGCCATTCCATTGTTTCCATAGTCATTGTCACTGTTTACAGTTCCGACCCAAGACCAGCCAAAATGTTTCACCAAGTATGCCAATGCTCTACTTTGGTAGTAGTCACTTGCAACAGTCCTGAAGAAGAAAGGGTATTCTGTTCTGCTGCTTAAACAGTCACATGTGGCACCATGACTTATCTGTGGAACAAAAATAAATAACATTGCAGAACTGTGTTTCCTGAAAAAGTTAATCTTTCTGCGAATTGCAAAGTCTCCTAATAAAAAAACTGAAAAGTGAAATAAAACAATGTTTATATGTCTTTAAAGAAGTTATTGATTGTTTTAAAGCTTAAATATAAAAACATATTTTGTCCAATATACTGATGAGCAAAATATTGTACATAATTTAAAAAATACATTGGTTTGTAAATATTATTGTAAAAAAACTACAAAGATAATAGAATCATCGACATTTTACAGCCTTTTGACTTATAATGTGACATTAATAAAGCCTTACCACAGGAATCTTGAAAGGCCCTGTCGTTTTTGTGAGGACTATAGTTGGAGAGGACTCGGATTCCCCTATGATGGCTTGGAT
This sequence comes from Corydoras sp. C115, assembly GCA_019802505.1. Taxonomy (NCBI): domain Eukaryota; kingdom Metazoa; phylum Chordata; class Actinopteri; order Siluriformes; family Callichthyidae; genus Corydoras; species Corydoras sp. C115. Next base: position 2,611,123 of record JAFMOC010000019.1, on the reverse strand, counting down.
TGCTGGTGATCCGGAACAGGTACCATCTGCAGTTTCACCATGACCATTCAGTAAAGCCATTGCAGCTTTCATTGATAATAATCTCGTGCCACAGTTATCATAAATCCTGTAGCCCACTGAGACATTTGGAAGCAAATTGCTACTTCGATTAATTTCTTCAACAACAAAAGTCATAGTCTGAGCAAAGCGTAATTCTCTGAGGTTAAATCTGTGTAGAAACAAACACATGTATCATTAAATGGCACATAATTTGCAAATCTACATAAAGTACAATAATTATTTCATAGATATACTTTACAAACCTAGTGCAGATTAAAGGTTGGGGTTTCTCTGTATATGGCAGTGATGGTACTACTATACCACTGTGAATTGCAAAAACAGCTCCTATTATCACATCTCCATCTTTAGACAGAAGAGGATACTCTGGGTTCTCCTTAATATAGCAAATATCACCCTTCACCAAAGTAAGAGAAAGTAAGAGTACATGAATCATAACTGTTTACTTCTTTTGTTAAGGACCAATGCATATCTTTCATAGTACAAACTTTTATAGACTGAGAACCATTCATCTGATCTAAATATCTGATGTCATTATTGACCAAACAAATAGCTGGGTCCCATGTGTATTACCCAAATATTATTAATTTTAAGATGCATATGCAGAATTACACAGATTGTACTGTGTATATATATATATATATATATATCCATTATCTTCCACTTTATCCTCTACTAGGGTCGCGGGGGGTTCCTCATGCTCATCCAGGGGAGAACATTTTGAGCGCTGGGCAGATACACCCAGGACTAATGGTAATTAAATGCTAATTATGAAATTGAAGTGAGCATTTTATTTGCACAGTTGATCTGCACAGACATGAGGCAAAAGTTTATAGTTAGTTTTGTTTTTGGTTATTTGTATTCTACCAGTATTATATGAAAAGTAACAGCTCCTTTCTGTGATGCATCCACTTTCGAACAACATTCTAGGAAATGTCTTTTTGGGTTACATGTTGACTTTTTAGTTTCACATAATGACATTGTTATGTTGCTAAAATATTTGATTTCATCATGCTACACTCACGAAGAAATTAACATAACATTGTTTTGAATACATTTATGTTAATATGACTTTTAAAGTATCCCTATTAAATGACAGGAGTGAGTGCACAGATTTAACTCTCACTCAGGATAATGTGAGCAATGAGTGTTAGGGGCTCTGCTTCACGGCCTACAGTTTTAAGTTAAAACACTTGAGGATAAAACACTTAACCTTTAGATTGATAGCCAAACTCTCTAATCACTGAGCTACCACTCCCACTTTTGTAGATTGAAGACTGTGCTATTGTTTGATAGGGCATGTTTTGCACTTCCTGGACTCTTTTGTTTAGGATTTTTAGACAGGCTTTGCTCATAATAATAAGGCAGGTTGGTGTTCAGAGTTAATCAGTGTAACTGCTGCTTACTCTAGATACCAATGTAGACACAAATCCCACATAATCAGAATTTAGAAAAAATATTTTAACCTACTCATATGGCATTAAAAATCACAACAGAATATAATGATACTGATTGTAAGGCATTTAGCTCCATTGAAATTATTTGGCAGCTTTCTAGGTAGAAAAGCTCATTTAAAACAAACCACTACACAGCTACATGTTTCAGACAAAATTATTAATAAGCCAAGTTAGGAATCAATCAGTTAGATAAATCAAAGGTAGTGATTTGTAATGTCATCATGGGTCATCATCTATGTTTTGTTTAATAATTGATCACATTTCAAATTAAGTGTCAACCAACTGATTTAATGAAACATATTTATTACTTTCAACAAGACATGAAGTAATAAATTAACAAATAGTAAACTTAGAAAAGTTTTTAGTTTTCATAGTGATTGATTGTGTTTAGCGTTAAATGTTTACTTCACATTAGTTACCCATTGTTAATAAATTCATGTCTCATTTATGTTAACTAAAGCATTATTTCATGTTAGACAACACTGAATTCAAAGTTTTACCAATAATGCTATCTAAAGGAAAATACAAAATACAATACCAGGAAATACATGACTTCGTTGGGACTGTAAAATTGTTTATATTAACTTTTTTCAGTCATGATTGTATATTTAGCACAATGTGCTCTACAGAGACATGGCAACGATTTCTTAACCGATATTTGTCTTTGTACTAAGATTTTTAATTATTTGCTTTACTTATTCAATCAGTACCATAGGATAGCAAAAAAGCCCTCACTGTAATGTGTTTTACTTTAAATACCATGTTAGGTACAAAACGATATACGATTTTATTTTGCAGTTTTTTTTTCATCTAAAATGGCACATTGTGCTAAAATTTACTAATTATGTTAAATCTGAAAAGATTGCAACACCTTGACAGATGCTTCATTTATTAGAAACATTTTCACATTCACAACTTACTTTGTTCTATATAACCGTATGTGCCATTTAGAATTTTAAACAACATATACAAAAACATGTATAACACAAAGTCAAGGAAACGCACAGCATTGGGGTTTTACGATTCACTTTAACTAGTTTATAGTTAAATGTGTATATTGTTTAGGTTTTGTTGTTATTAAAATGTACACTTACGAACAAAAAACTCTACTAATGTAAACATGTATTATATTAGATGACTTAACACACAAATAACACAGTCATTTTGATGCCATTTTCCCCATCACACTTTTCTTTGTGTTGAGTTCAGGTTTAAACAGTATGATATAACATTTTGGTGTAAATATACAGAATAATAAAGCAAAACTGGAGGCTAAAATAGCAAAGATCTCCACAGCGACAGTGTATTTTCCAGGAGAACTGACATAAGCTGGAATAAAGGTGATCCACACTGCACAGAATATGAAGATACTGAATGTGATGAATTTAGCTTCATTAAAATTATCTGGCAGCTTTCTAGCTAGAAAAGCTAAAACAAAACAAAAGGAGGCCAGAACACCTATGTAACCAAGAACGGCCCAGAAACCTACAGCTGAACCTAAATTACATTCTAAAATGACTTTTTCCTTAAAGTAGCTCATGTTCTTGTAGGGAAGAGGAGGAGAAACTGTTAACCAAAGAACACAGATGATAACCTGTATGAATGTGAAGGCAAGAACACTGAGTCTCTGCTGTAGAGGCCCAAACCATTTCATGACATTGCTGCCTGGAAGTGTTGCTCTGAATGCCATTAACACCACCACTGTTTTCCCCAGAACACAAGAGATGCATAGAACAAAGGTGATTCCGAACGCTGTGTGGCGCAGCATACAGGACCACTCAGAAGGTCGACCGATGAAAGTAAGTGAACAGAGGAAACACAGAGTCAGAGAGAAAAGCAACAGGAAGCTTAACTCTGAATTATTGGCTCGAACAATTGGAGTGTTCTTATTTATTAGAAACAGAATAGAAACTAAAACAGTTAATAAAACTCCAAACAAAGAAAAACAAACCAGTACTATTCCCATAACCTCAGTAAATGTAAGATATTCTATCTCCTTTAACACACATTTATCTCGCTCAGCATTAGACCAGTATTCTCCTGGACACTGCTCACAGTTATTTGAATCTGAAAAAGAGTCAGATCAGGGCAAAAAAACAACATTGTGTTCACACATATGTGGTATTAATCAGGAGCTGTATCCTGAATAACAATAAAACAATACAGAATATACAACAAATACATGTTTTTTGCAGATTATTTATGCTGAATTTACCTGTTTCATTACTGATCTCTCCTTCTGCACATGGTATACAGTCATAGCAGCAGACAGGCCTTCCTTTCTGTGCAGCCTTTCTTGTTCCATGAGGACAACTCTCAGTGCATACAGATCTTGGTTTCTGAAGCAAGTAAAATTTTAGAACTGAATAACTAAATTTGCAATCATATTTACATTTGAGGTGAAATGAGCATGAGTATTTATATTACATAAATTTATAAATATATATTGATAAATTAAAAACAGCAAATGTAATCCATACCTGTGTTTCTCCTCCAGCCCAAATGATATTATTCACATTTAGGACAAACTCCTGACCAGCAGGTTTAGAGGCATCATAGAATCCAACTATTTTAAACTGTACTGCTCCATCAGAACCTCGCTGCCAGTTCACCACATCAAACTTTGCAGTTGTTGCTCCAGTGCTGTCAAACCAAACCTGATCTCCTGACTTTGTGGTGAAATTGACTTTTTTTAATGATTCAACCACCTGTTAAAAGAAAAGAAAGTAAATAAATAAGCATATTGTCTTATTAAATTGTCATTATTAATAACATTTATTTTGTACTTATTGTCTCACTTGCAGTGATTGAATCTTCTGTTTTTTCTGACAACCCTGTTTATTGTTGCATCCCAACAGGCTGTGTAAAGAGTGTGCTACAGCATAAACAGCTTTATAGATATTAGTACCAAATCTAAGTTCAGCAATATCTTCATTATAATTTCTAAATGGAAGCATTTCCTCATATCTGCTACAGTTATTTTCAGTTTTAGAAACATTTCCCACTTTCTGCAAACAAGGGATGGCTGTTTCCCAAAACTCTTTTTGTGCATATTCTAAAAAACCATCAATGTTAAGTTTTCCTACATCAAGTCCAATAGATCCAGCCAGTACACTGTAACTTGAGGGTGTAACTAGGTTGAAAGCAGTTATCCATGAGGTAACACCTATAATCTGGAATCCAGTGACATTCTTTAAAATAAGAAAATCTATTAAGACAGTCATTTCAGCCTGAGAGATAAATGCAATAACAACTTTTGCTGTGCCTTTCTTAATGACATCAGCCACTTTCATGAGCTTTGCTGTATCTGATCGATCAAACTTCTCAGAGTACTCAACACATATTTCCTCCTCCTTAGCTGCATTTAGAAAAATGGCCATTCCATTATTTCCATAGTCATTGTCACTGTTTACAGCTCCTACCCAGGACCAACCAAAAAATTTAACCAAAGATGCCAGTGCTCTACTCTGGTAGTAGTCGCTTGCAACAGTCCGGAAAAAGAAGGGAAACTCTTTTCTGCTGCTCAAACAGTCACATGATGCAGAGGGACTTATCTGAGGAAAGAAAAATACATCTGAAAACAGAATAAGACCAACAAAAAACTACAATTTTAAAATCAATGATAGTTTTGAGAAAGTTGTGGGAAAAAAATTGAATTGCAAATTTGATTAATATATGCATTTAACATTTATTTAAACTTATATACACACTCTACAATGCATTCATATGTTTTTTTTCTAGACTTTCTGCTTAGCTGATCCCACAAAATAATCTATGTAATTATAGCCCTTAAAATATCTACATGCCTCTTGTTTGCTTTACACAGGTAAATGTTTTCATATGTCTAAAATAAATGTATATAAACACACTACAATTTTCAGAAGGGTTCAGGAGAGTTTATTCTATAAAACTATGTTTAGATTCTTACCACTGGAATTTGTAAAGGTGTGGTGAGTCTTGTAAGTACTACTGTAGCTGAAGACTCTGCCTCGCCTATGATGGCTGTTACCAGTGATTCTCCAGAACAGGCTTGATCAGCTGTTAAATCATATCCATTGATCATAGCAATTGCCGCTTTCATAGATAGTAATTTTGAGCCACAGCTGTCATAAAATCTGTAACCCACTGATATATTTGGAAGTAAATTGCTATTCCTGTTTATTTCTTCAATAACAAAATTCAAAACCTGTATAGCACGGAGTCCTCTGACGTTAAATCTGTAAACATTAAACAGTGTGATTAAAAAGTAGACAAAATTGCCAAGTTGATAAATTAACTTAAAAACTGAGTCACAAAATGTGTAAATTCGGTTTAATATGACATACCTAGTGCAGATTAAAGGCTGGGGTTTCTCAGTATACAACAGTGATGGCAGCATTACAGCACTGTGTGTTGGAAAAACAACTCCGATTATCACATCTCCATCCTTAGACAGTAGAGGGTACTCCAGGCTCTCTGTACGATAGCAAATCTCCCCTTTCACAAGAGTAAGAGAGAACAAGATTACAGGAAACATCACTGGCCACTGATTCGTTTCAATTGTTTATCTCATGAACTTAACACTGTTAAAAAATTACAGACTTTTATAGATATTCTCTGTTGTGAATCATGTATAGAAATAAAGGAGGAAGGCTTTTGTGACATCATCATGGGTCAGGATACAACTATGCAAATACATTATACAAGTTTTTTTTTTTTTTTTTTTTTTTATAACACTGCTATTGCGGTTGTATAGGGAACTTGATTGATTAGACTGATTAGACTGCCTTCAAAGGCTCAGATTTTAATTTGAATGTAGATTTTTACCAGGCTATATAATATGCAAAATATCAATACGAAAGTTCAAACAATAAAATCATTTAGAATAGAAATTTAAAACTCAAAAACTGAAAAAAAAAAAAAAAAATTAAAAAATAAATATTATTATTATTTCTAAATATAGAATGTTCTTGTTCATAGATACACGTATTTACAATTAGTCTTGCATTAGATTCATTGAATTCTACCATTTTTATAAGAAAAGTAACTGTTCTGTTCTCTGGTGTGTCCACTTTCAAACAACATTGTAGGTAATGTCTTTATGGGTTATATGCTATCTTTTTTGTTTTATCAAAGAACATTGTTATGCTGCTAAAAAAAATTGGAACATAACGTTTCTTTGAAGACATTTATGTTAATTTGACTTTAAATTACCCCTTTTAAATGGCAGGTGCAAGTGCAAAGAATTAACTATTATTCAGGACCTTGTGAGCAATGAGAGTTAGGGGCTCTGCTTAATGGCCTACAGCTGCAAGTGAAGTCACTTACAGATTGAAACCTTAAACTTTAGATGAGTACCCCAACCACCGTACCTGCTAATGTTTGACAGGGCCTGTCTTGGTCTCTTTTGTTTAGGATTTTCAGTATTTGTTCATAAAAATAATGCAAGTTGGTGATGTGATCAGTGTAACTGTAGGTATTTGGTCAACTGTTAATTAAACTGCTGCTTACTATAGAGACCAATGTAGAAACAAATCCCACAAGACCAGCATTTTAAAAAATATTTTAACCTTAAAATCTATTCATTTCATAAGATCATTAATTACAATTCTTATAAAAAACATATTTTATTTATTATATTTTATGTTTTGCTCACTGCACAATTGCAGCTTTATATAGACTTTAAAATATGTTTTACTTGCTGAATTGTGTAAAAGATGAATCTGTGAAAATTGTAGTCTGAATTACTACCTTTCGTTATTTATTAATAGTGATTTTTAAATGGCATCAGTAAGGATTTGTAAACAAACTAATGTAATAAAAAAAACAATTATCAGAAGAGGATGTTTGTAAACATTCATATTTATATTATGAACTACACAAAACAGGACTACAAATAAGACATTACAATGATAAAGCAAGCAATATGAAATAAATACAGAAAACACATCACATTGTGGTTATCTGCAAGTCTAAAACCATAAACCATATATTATTTGGAGTTACTTTAAGGATATTTTCCCCATCACACTTTTCTTTGTGTTGAGTTCAGGTTTAAACAGTATGATATAACATTTTGGTGTAAATATACAGAATAATAAAGCAAAACTGGAGGCTAAAATAGCAAAGATCTCCACAGCGACAGTGTATTTTCCAGGAGAACTGACATAAGCTGGAATAAAGGTGATCCACACTGCACAGAATATGAAGATGCTGAATGTGATGAATTTAGCTTCATTAAAATTATCTGGCAGCTTTCTAGCTAGAAAAGCTAAAACGAAACAAAAGGAAGCCAGAACACCTATGTAACCAAGAACGGCCCAGAAACCTACAGCTGAACCTAAATTACATTCTAAAATGACTTTTTCCTTAAAGTAGCTCATGTTCTTGTAGGGAAGAGGAGGAGAAACTGTTAACCAAAGCACACAGATGATAACCTGTATGAATGTGAAGACAAAAACACTGAGTCTCTGCTGTAGAGGCCCAAACCATTTCATGACATTGCTGCCTGGAAGTGTTGCTCTGAATGCCATTAACACCACCACTGTTTTCCCCAGAACACAAGAGATGCATAGAACAAAGGTGATTCCGAACGCTGTGTGGCGCAGCATACAGGACCACTCAGAAGGTCGACCGATGAAAGTAAGTGAACAGAGGAAACACAGAGTCAGAGAGAAAAGCAACAGGAAGCTTAACTCTGAATTATTGGCTCGAACAATTGGAGTGTCCTTATTTATTAGAAACAGAATAGAAACTGAAACAGTTAATAAAACTCCAAACACAGAAAAACAAACCAGTACTATTCCCATAACCTCAGTAAATGTAAGATATTCTATCTCCTTTAACACACATTTATCTCTCTCAGCATTAGACCAGTATTCTCCTGGACACTGCTCACAGTTATTTGAATCTGAAAAAGAGTCAGATCAGGGCAAAAAAAACAACATTGTGTTCACACATCCATGGTATTAATCAGGAACTGTATCCTGAATAACAATAAAACAATACAGAATATACAACAAATACATGTTTTCTGCAGATTACTGATGTTGAATTTACCTGTTTCATTACTGATCTCTCCTTCTGCACATGGTATACAGTCATAGCAGCAGACAGGCCTTCCTTTCTGTGCAGCCTTTCTTGTTCCAGGAAGACATGTCTCACTGCATACAGATCTTGGTTTCTGAAAATTGTGAAAATTAAAACTAAAGCATGAGTATTAAAATGTACTTATATTACCTTGATAAATTAAAAAAAACAAATGTAATCCATACCTGTGTTTCTCCTCCAGCCCAAATGATATTATTTACATTTAGGACAAACTCCTGACCAGCAGGTTTAGAGGCATCATAGAATCCAACTATTTTAAACTGTACTGCTCCATCAGAACCTTGTTGCCAGTTCACCACATCAAACTTTGCAGTTGTTGCTCCAGTGCTGTCAAACCAAACCTGATCTCCTGACTTTGTGGTGAAATTGACTTTTTTTAATGATTCAACCACCTGTTAAAAGAAAAGAAATAAGAATAATTAAATATGTCTTGTTAAATTGACATGTTAATAATGTAATCTTATACTTTACTTATTGCCTCACTTGCAGTGATTGAATCCTCTGCATTTTCCGACAACCCTGTTCATCGTTGCATCCCAACAGGCTGTGTAAAGAGTGTGCTACAGCATAAACAGCTTTATAGATATTATTACCATATCTAAGTTGAGCAATATCTTCATTATAATTTCTAAATGGAAGCATTTCCTCATATCTGCTGCAGTTATTTTCAGTTTGAGGAACATTTCCCACTTTCTTCAAACAAGGGATGGCTGTTTCCCAAAACTCTTTTTGTGCATATTCTAAAAAACCATCAATGTTAAGTTTTCCTACATCAAATCCAATAGATCCAGCCAGTACACTGTAACTTGAGGGTGTAACTAGACTAAAGGCAGAATCCATGAATCAACACCAATCATCTGGAATCCAGTGACATTCTTTAAAATAAGAAAATCTATTAAGACGGTCATTTCAGCCTGAGAGATAAATGCAATAACAACTTTTGCTGTGCCTTTCTTAATGACATCAGCCACTTTCATGAGCTTTGCTGTATCTGATCGATCAAACTTCTCAGAGTACTCAACACATATTTCCTCCTCCTTAGCTGCATTTAGAAAAATGGCCATTCCATTGTTTCCATAGTCATTGTCACTGTTTACAGCTCCTACCCAGGACCAACCAAAAAATTTAACCAAAGATGCCAGTGCTCTACTCTGGTAGTAGTCGCTTGCAACAGTCCGGAAAAAGAAGGGAAACTCTTTTCTGCTGCTCAAACAGTCACATGATGCAGAGGGACTTATCTGAGGAAAATAAAATATATATGAAAACCTAGGCCTTGTTAACAGTGTAAAGACGTTAGAAACATAGAAATAAAATAAACACAATAAAACCAATGGAAGCTATAATAGTGTTGTGAAAGTGGTGAATACAACTTAAATAGGATTGCAAATTTGATAAATATATACCTTTACCATTTATTTAAAATGATATACACACACTCTACAATACATTCATATTTTTTTATAATTACTGCTAAATAAGCTATAATGTTAATGATTTTCTGTTAAACTATGTTTAGATTCTTACCACTGGCATTTGTAAAGGTGTGGTGAGTCTTGTAAGTACTATTGTGGCTGAAGACTCTGCTTCGCCTATGATGGCTGTTACCAGTGATTCTCCAGAACAGGCTTGATCCGCTGTTAAATCATATCCATTGATCATAGCCATTGCCGCTTTCATAGATAGTAATCTTGAGCCACAGCTGTCATAAAATCTGTAACCCACTGATATATTTGGAAGTATATTGCTATTCCTGTTTATTTCTTCAATAACAAAATTCAAAACCTGTATAGCACGGAGTCCTCTGACGTTAAATCTGTAAACATTAAACAGTGTGATTAAAAAGTAGACAAAATTGCCAAGTTGATAAATTAACTTAAAAACTGAGTGACAAAATGTGTAAATTCGGTTTAATATGACATACCTAGTGCAGATTAAAGGCTGAGGTTTCTCAGTATACAACAGTGATGGCAGCATTACAGCATTGTGTGTTGGAAAAACAACTCCGATTATCACATCTCCATCCTTAGACAGTAGAGGGTACTCCAGGCTCTCTGTACGATAGCAAATCTCCCCGTTCACAAGAGTAAGAGAGAACAATATTACAGGAATCATTACTGGCCACTGATTCGTTTAAATGGTTTATCTCATGAACTTAACACGGTTAAAACTTACAGACTTTTATAGATATTCTCTGTGGTGAATCAGTGAATCATGTATAGAAATAAGGGAGGATGGCTTTTGTGACATCATCATGGGTCAGGATACAACTATGCAAATACATAAAATACATGTTTTTGTTTTTAATTAACAGTCTCTCCTAGGTATATTTCTTAGTGACTTATGTTTACTTTGGTAATACAGTTGTATAGGGAGCTTTGATTAGACTGTCCTCAAAGGCTCAAATTTTTATTTGAATGTAGATTTTTATCAGGCTATATAATATGCAAAATACCAATGCAAAGTTCAAACAATAAAATCATTTAGAATAGATATTTAAAACTCAAAACTGATCAAAAAATAAAGACGTCACTTACAGATTGAAACCTTAAACTTTAGATGAGTAGCCCAACCACCGTACATGCTAATGTTTGACAGGGCCTGTCTTTGCACTTATTGGTCTCTTTTGTTTAGGATTTTCAGTATTTGCTCATAAAAATAATGCAAGTTGGTGAGGTGATCAGTGTAACTGTAGGTATTTGGTCAACTGTTAATTAAACTGCTGCTTACTACAGAGACCAATGTAGAAACAAATCCCACAAGACCAGCATTTTAAAAAATATTTTATCTTTAAAATCTATTCATTTCGGCGGCACGGTGGCTTAGTGGTCAACACGTTCACCTCTCAGCGCTAGGGATTCCCGGTTCGAATCCCCATCTGGGTGGAGTTTCCATATTCTCCCCATGTCTGCGTGGGTTTCCTCCGGGTTCTCCAGTTTCCTCCCACAGTCCAAAAACATGGATCAACTCAATTGAATACTCAAAATTGCCCCACATATAGAGTGTGTCTGTGTGAGTGAGTGTGTGCCCAGCGACGGATTGGCGCCCTGTCCTGGGTCTTTCTGCCCAGTGCCCGAGACGTTCTCCCCTGGATGGGCATGGGGAACCCCACCGGGACCCTAATAGAGGATAAATAATGAATGAATGAATGAATCTATTCATTTCATGAGATCATTAATTACAATTCTTATAAAAAAACATTTTATTTATTATATTTTATGTTTTGCTCACTGCACAATTGCAGCTTTAAATAGACTTTAAAATAGGTTTTACTTGCTGAATTGTGTAAAAGATGAATCTGTGAAAATTGTAGTCAGGATTACTTACTTTTGTTATTTATTAATAGTGATTTTAAATGGCATCAGTAAGGATTTGTAAACGAACTAATGTAATAAAAAAAACAATTATCAGAAGAGGATGTTTGTAAACATTCATATTTATATTATGAACTACACAAAACAGGACTACAAATAAGACAATACAATGATAAAGCAAGCAATATGAAATAAATACAGAAAACACATCACATTGTGGTTATCTGCAAGTCTAAAACCATAAACCATATATTATTTGGAGTTACTTTGAGGATATTTTCCCCATCACACTTTTCTTTGTGTTGAGTTCAGGTTTAAACAGTATGATATAACATTTTGGTGTAAATATACAGAATAATAAACCAAAACTGGAGGCTAAAATAGCAAAGATCTCCACAGCGACAGTGTATTTTCCAGGAGAACTGACATAAGCTGGAATAAAGGTGATCCACACTGCACAGAATATGAAGATGCTGAATGTGATGAATTTAGCTTCATTAAAATTATCTGGCAGCTTTCTAGCTAGAAAAGCTAAAACGAAACAAAAGGAGGCCAGAACACCTATGTAGCCAAGAACGGCCCAGAAACCTACAGCTGAACCTAAATTACATTCTAAAATGACTTTTTCCTTAAAGTAGCTCGTGTTCTTGTAGGGAAGAGGAGGAGAAACTGTTAACCAAAGCACACAGATGATAACCTGTATGAATGTGAAGACAAAAACACTGAGTCTCTGCTGTAGAGGCCCAAACCATTTCATGACATTGCTGCCTGGAAGTGTTGCTCTGAATGCCATTAACACCACCACTGTTTTCCCCAGAACACAAGAGATGCATAGAACAAAGGTGATTCCGAACGCTGTGTGGCGCAGCATACAGGACCACTCAGAAGGTCGACCGATGAAAGTAAGTGAACAGAGGAAACACAGAGTCAGAGAGAAAAGCAACAGGAAGCTTAACTCTGAATTATTGGCTCGAACAATTGGAGTGTCCTTATTTATTAGAAACAGAATAGAAACTAAAACAGTTAATAAAACTCCAAACAAAGAAAAACAAACCAGTACTATTCCCATAACCTCAGTAAATGTAAGATATTCTATCTCCTTTAACACACATTTATCTCGCTCAGCATTAGACCAGTATTCTCCTGGACACTGCTCACAGTTATTCGAATCTGTAAAGTAATCAGATTAGGACAAAAAAACAACATTGTGTTCACACATCCATGGTATTAATCAGGAGCTGTATCCTGAATAACAATAAAACAATACAGAATATACAACAAATACATGTTTTCTGCAGATTACTGATGTTGAATTTACCTGTTTCATTACTGATCTCTCCTTCTGCACATGGTATACAGTCATAGCAGCAGACAGGCCTTCCTTTTTGTGCAGCCTTTCTTGTTCCAGGAAGACATGTCTCACTGCATACAGATCTTGGTTTCTGAAAATTGTAAAAATTAAAACTAAAGCATGAGTATTAAAATGTACTTATATTACCTTGATAAATTAAAAAAAAACAAATGTAATCCATACCCGTGTTTCTCCTCCAGCCCAAATGATATCATTCACATTTAGGACAAACTCCTGACCAGCAGGTTTAGAGGCATCATAGAATCCAACTATTTTAAACTGTACTGCTCCATCAGAACCTTGTTGCCAGTTCACCACATCAAACTTTGCAGCTGTCGCTCCAGTGCTGTCAAACCAAACCTGATCTCCTGACTTTGTGGTGAAATTGACTTTTTTTAATGATTCAACCACCTGTAAAAAGAAAAGAAATAAGAATAATTAAATATGTCTTGTTAAATTGACATGTTAATAATGTAATCTTATACTTTACTTATTGCCTCACTTGCAGTGATTGAATCCTCTGCATTTTCCGACAACCCTGTTCATCGTTGCATCCCAACAGGCTGTGTAAAGAGTGTGCTACAGCATAAACAGCTTTATAGATATTATTACCGTATCTAAGATGAGCAATATCTTCATTATAATTTCTAAATGGAAGCATTTCCTCATATCTGCTGCAGTTATTTTCAGTTTGAGAAACATTTCCCACTTTCTGCAAACAAGGGATGGCTGTTTCCCAAAACTCTTTTTGTGCATATTCTAAAAAACCATCAATGTTAAGTTTTCCTACATCAAATCCAATAGATCCAGCCAGTACACGGTAACTTGAGGGTGTAACTAGACTAAAGGCAGAGATCCATGAATCAACACCAATCATCTGGAATCCAGTGACATTCTTTAAAATAAGAAAATCTATTAAGACGGTCATTTCAGCCTGAGAGATAAATGCAATAACAACTTTTGCTGTGCCTTTCTTAATGACATCAGCCACTTTCATGAGCTTTGCTGTATCTGATCGATCAAACTTCTCAGAGTACTCAACACATATTTCCTCCTCCTTAGCTGCATTTAAAAAAATGGCCATTCCATTGTTTCCATAGTCATTGTCACTGTTTACAGCTCCTACCCAGGACCAACCAAAAAATTTAACCAAAGATGCCAGTGCTCTACTCTGGTAGTAGTCGCTTGCAGCAGTCCGGAAAAAGAAGGGAAACTCTTTTCTGCTGCTCAAACAGTCACATGATGCAGAGGGACTTATCTGAGGAAAATAAAATATATATGAAAACCTAGTCCTTGTTAACAGTGTAAAGACGTTAGAAACATAGAAATAAAATAAACACAATAAAACCAATGGAAGCTATAATAGTGTTGTGAAAGTGGTGAATACAACTTAAATAGGATTGCAAATTTGATAAATATATACCTTTACCATTTATTTAAAATTATATACACACACTCTACAATACATTCAAATTTACTGCTTAGCTGATCCCACAAAATAATCTATATGTAATCATAGTCCTTAAAAAGATCTACATACCTCCTATTTGCTTTACACAGTAAATGTTTCGATATTTCTTTAACCTAAATGTATATGCACTGCTATTTTCAGAGGGGTTCAGGAGATTTTCTGTTAAACTATGCTTAGATTCTTACCACTGGCATTTGTAAAGGTGTGGTGAGTCTTGTAAGTACTATTGTGGCTGAAGACTCTGCCTCGCCTATGATGGCTGTTACCAGTGATTCTCCAGAACAGGCTTGATCAGCTGTTAAATCATATCCATTGATCATAGCAATTGCCGCTTTCATAGATAGCAATCTTGAGCCACAGCTGTCATAAATACTGTAACCCACTGATATATTTGGAAGTATATTGCTATTCCTGTTTATTTCTTCAATAACAAAATTCATAACCTGAATAGTACGAAAACCTCTGACGTTAAATCTGTAAACATTAAACAGTGTGATTAAAAAGTAGACAAAATTGCTAAGTACATAAATTAACTAAAACACTGAGTCACAAAATGTGTAAATTCGGTTTAATATGACATACCTAGTGCAGATTAAAGGCTGAGGTTTCTCAGTATACAACAGTGATGGCAGCATTACAGCATTGTGTATTGGAAAAACAACTCCGATTATCACATCTCCATCCTTAGACAGTAGAGGGGACTCCAGGCTCTCTGTACGATAGCAAATCTCCCCGTTCACAAGAGTAAGAGAGAACAAGATTACAGGAATCATTACTGGCCACTGATTCTATTCAATGGTTTATCTCATGACCTCAACGCTGTGAAAAATTACAGACTTATATAGATATGCGATGTTGTGAATCATGTTGAAATCAGGGAGGAAGGCATTTGTGACATCATAGGTCAGGATACAACCAGGCAAATACATTAATTACATTTTTTTTGTTTTTTAAATAGCAGTCTCTCCTAGGTATATTTATTTATGACTTATGTTTACTTAAGTAATACGGTTGTATAGACAACATTGACTGGACTGTCTTCAAATGCTCATATACATATAAAATGTTCTTGTTCATAGATAGTTCTCGCTTTGTTTTTAATTATTTAAATAGTAGCATTAGTATAAAAGAACCAACAGGCCCTCACTTTGATGATTCCACATTTAAAATCACATTTTTTGTGTGATATATGGCCTTATACTGAACAATTATATTATTGAAATGTGGCATATTTAGCAATTCTTCAAAATGTGATTACTATCAGTAATGAAATAAATCAATACTAAATTAATTATTTATTAATTATATTAAATGCAAGGAAGCCATTAACTAACTGGAATTGGAACTGGAAAAATGCACAAATGCAAAAGAGCAATAAAGAAATGCACTGAAAAGAGAATAAGAAACAATAAAAACAAAAATAAAATATAAAGATAATGGCCAGATTTAACGAAACTAGGATCTTATGTTTATTTTTAGGTTATTATTTTAAAGTTAATTCAAACAAAGATTTTTCAGTTTACATTGTTTTAACTAATTGTAAATAATAATAATAATAATAATAATAATAATAATAATAATAATACAGCATACAAAAAACAGATACACCAAGCAGAATGCATTTAGCTAAAGTTAGCACATCACACTGTGGGTGTCTGAATGCAATTTGTTTACCATTACATATTTATATATATTTAAATGAGATATAAATTATTTAATGTAACATTTTGGAAAAAATATATAGAACAATAAACTAAAAATTAAGGCTATAAGAATGCAATGATAATGAATTCTTATCACTTTAATTAAACTATAATGACTTTCAAAACAGACTACATTTGCAATTAGAATACATTTAACTATTCAGTATTATTTTATCAACAGCAACGGTCATAAATAATAATATAAAAACCTTTTTGATATAAATCATATAATCAATTAATACAATTGGAACGAAATTTCTTTTTCAGTTTATGAGAAACCATGTTTTGGTTTGTATATATACACGTATATAACAAAAAAAACAACTTGATTGGTATACATATTTATTGTTTTATATTACTTAATGAGCCATTTATATAAGCTAGGATTGTTTTGTTGCTGTTTTTCCCATCATGTTTTTCTTTGTGTTGAGTTCAGGTTTAAACAGTATGATATAACATTTTGGTGTAAATATACAGAATAATAAAGCAAAACTGGAGGCTAAAATAGCAAAGATCTCCACAGCGACAGTGTATTTTCCAGGAGAACTGACATAAGCTGGAATAAAGGTGATCCACACTGCACAGAATATGAAGATACTGAATGTGATGAATTTAGCTTCATTAAAATTATCTGGCAGCTTTCTAGCTAGAAAAGCTAAAACAAAACAAAAGGAGGCCAGAACACCTATGTAACCAAGAACGGCCCAGAAACCTACAGCTGAACCTAAATTACATTCTAAAATGACTTTTTCCTTAAAGTAGCTCATGTTCTTGTAGGGAAGAGGAGGAGAAACTGTTAACCAAAGCACACAGATGATAACCTGTATGAATGTGAAGGCAAGAACACTGAGTCTCTGCTGTAGAGGCCCAAACCATTTCATGACATTGCTGCCTGGAAGTGTTGCTCTGAATGCCATTAACACCACCACTGTTTTCCCCAGAACACAAGAGATGCATAGAACAAAGGTGATTCCGAACGCTGTGTGGCGCAGCATACAGGACCACTCAGAAGGTCGACCGATGAAAGTAAGTGAACAGAGGAAACACAGAGTCAGAGAGAAAAGCAACAGGAAGCTTAACTCTGAATTATTGGCTCGAACAATTGGAGTGTCCTTATTTATTAGAAACAGAATAGAAACTAAAACAGTTAATAAAACTCCAAACACAGAAAAACAAACCAGTACTATTCCCATAACCTCAGTAAATGTAAGATATTCTATCTCCTTTAACACACATTTATCTCGCTCAGCATTAGACCAGTATTCTCCTGGACACTGCTCACAGTTATTTGAATCTGAAAAAATAATCATGTTTAATTTATCTGATTAGCAAAGTAATGTTTGTTTTTATGACGTCATTTAACTATTTTATAGCTGAGGAGCTGTTTTCTAAAAAATAAAATGATAATACAGAACAAACAACAGATGTATTTTGTTTGGAGTTTGTTGAAGCTGAATTTACCTGTTTCATTACTGATCTCTCCCTCTGCACATGGTATACAGTCATAACAGCAGACAGGCCTTCCTTTCTGTGCAGCCTTTCTTGTTCCAGGGGGACAACTCTCACTGCATACAGATATTGGTTTCTGATATAAGCAGAAAATTGTTAATATGAAATACGCATTCTTTATTTACACTTCACTGTATTTTCCCCACTTTTTTGTAACCCATATATGCATTTTTAATAGTAGGTGTTGTACCTCAGTCTGTCCTCCAGCCCAAACTATTTTGTCCTCATATAAAATGAACTGCTGTCCAGGAGAGCGAGATGCATCATAACGTCCCACTACATTAAATTGCACTGTCCCATTAGAATCTTTTTTCCAGTTCACCACATCATACTTTGCAGCAGTTGCCCCAGTGGCATCAAACCAAACACGTTCTCCAGATTTTGTTGTAAAGTTGACCTTTTTAAGTGAATCAACAACCTTTGAAGAAAAAGAAAAGTTATTTTAATAAGATGAGAAATTCTTTGTCACACTTATTTTATACGACATTGTTACCTGCAGTGGCTGTAAACTTTGGTTCGTCAAACAGCCCTGTTCCTTTGTGCAACCCAACAAACTGTGTAGAGCATGTGCTACAGCATAAATTGCATTATAGGTATTAATAGCCATTCTAAGCTGGGGAATATCTTCACTAAAATTCCTGTATGGAAGCATCTCCAAATATTCATTGCAGTTTTTTTGTGATGTTCTTTTCTCTGTCTGAAAACAAGGAAAGGCTGTGTCCCAAAACTTATTCACTGCATATTCATAAAACCCATCAATGTTGAGTTTCCCCATATCAAGTCCAATAGAACCGGCCAGCACATTGTAACTTTTGGGAGTTATTAGATTGGCCGCAGTGATCCATGATTCAACACCTATTATCTGGTAGCCAGTAACATTTTTTAAAATGAGGTACTCTATAAGGACACTCATTTCAACTTGGGACAGAAATAAAATAAGAACTTTTGCTGTGCCTTTTTTAATAACATCAGTCACTTTCATGATTTTGGCTGTGTCTAGTCTGTCAAACTTTACAGAATAATCCACACATATTCCTTCATCTTCAGCTGCACTTAGAAAAATAGCCATGCCACTGTTTCCATAGTCATTGTCACTGTTCACAGCTCCAACCCAGGACCAGCCAAAGTGTTTCACCAAATAAACCAGTGCTCTACTTTGGTAGTAGTCACTTGCAACAGTCCTGAAGAAGTAAGGGTATTCTGTTCTGCTGCTCAAACAGTCACATGTTGAAGAAGGGCTTATCTACATTAATATAGAATAAATGTTAAAACATTTTTGTTAAGTGGGATGGGTATAAAATAAAGCTAACAAAATTTTCATACAAATGCACACCACTTTTAAGTATATAGTATGTGAGATTAAAGGTGTAAAACATATTTGGCTCATATGTTCATTACAACATTTAATGACATCAATTACACAGCATGACGGCAGGTGAAATGTTTCCTTTAAATCCATGTGTAAAATGTATTCCCTTAAATCAATGATATAAGGGTCTATAACTCATTTATAACAATGATTTGGAAATATAGCACTTCTTTAAAAATGAAGCATATTTTAAAGTGAACCAAAAATTTGAAATGCTATAATGTATAATAACAAATGTGTTTATGCAATACATATACTTAACTGCAAAAAAAAGTGTTATAATGCAAAATTCTAAGGATCTATTTGGTGGAATAGATCTTTATAATACGCATAATTACATTACATTTATTTGTTCACTCGTGTATAAAAGCCTAACTTTTTTTTTTAAATAATGTAAATAATTCGAATTTACAGTTACTCTAATCTTTGTAATTCAGAATAAATTATTGCATGTACATTTTAAATGTACAGATTTGTTTATAATGTGGAAATGAACTGTTTTTACCACTGGAATTTTTAATGGTGTTGTCATTCTTGTGAGCACAACTGTCTGGGAGGACTCTGATTCTCCTATAATAGCTTGTACATCTGCTTGCCCTGAGCAGGCGCCATCTGCTGTTACATCATAACCGTTCATCAAAGCCATTGCAGATTTCATAGATAATAATCTTGAACCGCAGCTGTCATAAATCCTGTAACCAAGTGAGACATTTGGGAGCAAGTTCCTGCTTTCATTAATTTCATCAATAGCAAAAGTCATGACCTCGGTACAATGGAGTGCTCTGATGTTGAATCTGGCAGACAAAAAAATAAAATAAATAAAAAATACTTAATAGAAATGAAACACTTGCATAAAATCCTAAAATGGTATAGCAATTAAAACAGATTGTTAATAAAATTGATGATATTTGTTATATTAAGAAAAAAATAACAAACCTAGTGCAGATTAAAGGTTGGGGTTTTTCTGTATATGGCAGTGATGGCAGTATAACACCACCATGTATTGAAAATACACCTCCAATAATCAAATCCCCATCTTTTGACAGCAAAGGATCCTTTGGGTTCTCCATAATGTAGCAACTTTCCCCATTTACCAAAGTTAAAAATAACAAGGACACATAATACATCATTTTTCTACTTCTCTCAGTTTGAAAGTACAGCACAGCTAAAAAACTCATACATTTATAGACCTGTTAAACACACAGCATAACAAATCAGAGAGATGGAGAACTGTGACATCATCAAAGGTCAAGGTAATAGCTGAGTTCAGCATGTATCACTGATATAATATTTACATTTGTGTACATTTCTTTATAGTGGCAAATGTTACTTTGGGTCTAATGCACATTCAATGAGCATTGAACAATATGGGTTTAACTAAATGAACTAGAGGGAGCAATATCTTTTTAAAGCATTCCTTAAATGTTATTTTTGTTGTATTGTGTAGATTTTCTATGATAAATATCTGCAAAAAGTGATTTTGTCACAGATTGCATACAAGAAATCCTTCATATGACTTTCCATGAAGCTTACATGTTTAAGCACTGCTGCATAGTGGAGTAGCATTTCTGCACTATAGTTGCTCAGTGTTCCTCATTAGCATATGCATTGTTCAGCAGTTTTCCACAGAGATATTTAAACATTTATATGTGTTATGACATTAAATAAAGTAATCTGTTAGGATGTTTTTAACATTGAGTTTTGACATTGTAGGATATGACTGGAGCTTCCACATGCAAACTTTACAGACTCAGTGATGACTATGACACAGACAGGCATACTGTAGCCACCCAATACCAGATTCTGCATCTTATTAACAATAAACAATTTAAAGGGGACATGAATATTGGTTTTGTGTTCACAACTATTTTATTCACAAAATAAATTGTTAGAAGCTTTACATAAAAGCAGTTTACATATTAAACTTTCATTTAATGCTTGTTGACATTTTTTATGTGTATAAAATAAAATATAAACACGAAAACAGTTGACAATATTAACAATCATTTAGATACCATTTTTCCCATCATGTTTTTCTTTGTGTTGAGTTCAGGTTTAAACAGTATGATATAACATTTTGGTGTAAATATACAGAATAATAAAGCAAAACTGGAGGCTAAAATAGCAAAGATCTCCACAGCGACAGTGTATTTTCCAGGAGAACTGACATAAGCTGGAATAAAGGTGATCCACACTGCACAGAATATGAAGATACTGAATGTGATGAATTTAGCTTCATTAAAATTATCTGGCAGCTTTCTAGCTAGAAAAGCTAAAACAAAACAAAAGGAAGCCAGAACACCTATGTAACCAAGAACGGCCCAGAAACCTACAGCTGAACCTAAATTACATTCTAAAATGACTTTTTCCTTCAAGTAGCTCATGTTCTTGTAGGGAAGAGGAGGAGAAACTGTTAACCAAAGCACACAGATGATAACCTGTATGAATGTGAAGACAAAAACACTGAGTCTCTGCTGTAGAGGTCCAAACCATTTCATGACATTGCTGCCTGGAAGTGTTGCTCTGAATGCCATTAACACCACCACTGTTTTCCCCAGAACACAAGAGATGCATAGAACAAAGGTGATTCCGAACGCTGTGTGGCGCAGCATACAGGACCACTCAGAAGGTCGACCGATGAAAGTAAGTGAACAGAGGAAACACAGAGTCAGAGAAAAAAGCAACAGGAAGCTCAACTCAGAATTATTGGCTCGAACAATTGGAGTGTCCTTATTTATTAGAAACAGAATAGAAACTAAAACAGTTAATAAAACTCCAAACACAGAAAAACAAACCAGTACTATTCCCATAACCTCAGTAAATGTAAGATATTCTATCTCCTTTAACACACATTTATCTCGCTCAGCATTAGACCAGTATTCTCCTGGACACTGCTCACAGTTATTTGAATCTGAAAAAATAATCATTTTTTATTTATCTGTTTAGCAAATTAAAAAAAAGTTTGTTTTTATGACATAATTTTACTATTTTATATCTAAGGAGCTGTATTCTAAAAAATAAAATGATAATACAGAACAAACAACAGATGTATTTTGTTTGGAGTTTGTTGAAGCTGAATTTACCTGTTTCATTACTGATCTCTCCTTCTGCACATGGTATACAGTCATAACAGCAGACAGGCCTTCCTTTCTGTGCAGCCTTTCTTGTTCCAGGGGGACAACTCTCACTGCATACAGATATTGGTTTCTGATATAAGCAGAAAATTGGTTATTTGAAAATAGATCATTAAAATATATTTTTTAACATATTTTACTTTGTCTGTGTTTTACCAAACTATTTAAATAGTAATTGTTGTACCTCTGTCTCTCCTTTGGCCCAGACTATATTATCTTCATTTAGGATGAACTGCTGCCCAGGAGAGCGAGATGCATCATAACGTCCCACTACATTAAACTGCACTGTCCCATGAGAACTTTGCTGCCAGTTTACCACATCAAACTTTGCAGCAGTTGCCCCAGTGGCATCAAACCAAACACGTTCTCCAGATTTTGTTGTAAAGTTGACCTTTTTAAGTGATTCAGCAACCTTTGAAGAAAAAGAAAAGTTATTTTAATAAGATGAGAAATTCTTTGTCACATTCTTTGTCTTATTTTATACGACATTGTTACCTGCAGTGGCTGTAAACTTTGGTTCGTCAAACAGCCCTGTTCCTTTGTGCAACCCAACAAACTGTGTAGAGCATGTGCTACAGCATAAATTGCATTATAGATATTATTAGCAAATCTAAGCTGGGGAATATCTTCACTATAATTCCTGTATGGAAGCATCTCCAAATATTCATTGCAGCTTTTTTGTGATGTTTTTTTCTCTGTCTGAAAACAAGGAAAGGCTGTGTCCCAAAACTTATTCACTGCATATTCATAAAATCCATCAATGTTGGGTTTCCCAACATCAAGTCCAATAGAACCGGCCAGCACATTGTAACTTTTGGGAGTTATTAGATTGGCCGCAGTGATCCATGATTCAACACCTATTATCTGGTAGCCAGTAACATTTTTTAAAATGAGGTACTCTATAAGGACACTCATTTCAACTTGGGACAGAAATAAAATAAGAACTTTTGCTGTGCCTTTTTTAATAACATCAGTCACTTTCATGATTTTGGCTGTGTCTAGTCTGTCAAACTTTACAGAATAATCCACACATATTCCTTCATCTTCAGCTGCACTTAGAAAAATAGCCATGCCACTGTTTCCATAGTCATTGTCACTGTTCACAGCTCCAACCCAGGACCAGCCAAAGTGTTTCACCAAATAAACCAGTGCTCTACTTTGGTAGTAGTCACTTGCAACAGTCCTGAAGAAGTAAGGGAATTCTGTTCTGCTGCTCAAACAGTCACATGTTGAAGAAGGGCTTATCTACATTCATCAAAAATCAAAAATTGCACACCACTTTTAAGTATATAGTATATTTGATTAAAGGTAACCTTTACTGTTAAAATTACAAATAAAATCAATAACAATTAATTTTTATCCAAAACATTTTTACTTATAGTTTTATTGGCCCATCTTATTATTTGTAGCATTTATACTTCTACATAAAGATTTAGGTTTACTTTAATAACAGATTTTATGCATAATGTATTGTACAGTGTAAATGTACAAATTAGTTTATAATATGGAAATGAACTGTTTTTACCACTGGAATTTTTAATGGTGTTGTCATTCTTGTGAGCACAACTGTCGGTGATGACTCTGTTTCTCCTACAATAGCTTGAACAACTGCTTGCCCTGAGCAGACATTATCTGCTGTTAAATCATAACCATTCATCAAAGCCATTGCAGCTTTCATAGATAATAATCTTGAACCGCAGCTGTCATAAATCCTGTAACCAAGTGAGACATTTGGGAGCAAGTTCCTGCTTTCATTAATTTCATCAATAGCAAAAGTCATGACCTGAACACAGCGAAGTGCTCTGAGGTTAACTCTGGCAGAGAAATAATGAAGACAGAGAAATAAAAATTGCATTTTAACCTAAAATGTTAAAGTTGAAAGCAAATTGTTAATAAAACATTTTTTTTTCAATACAACAAATATATAACAAACCTAGTGCAGACTAAAGTTTGAGGTTTTTCTGTGTATGGTAGTGATGACAGTATAACTCCACTATGTATTGAAAATACACCTCCAATAATCAAATCCCCATCTTTTGATAGCAAAGGATCCTTTGGGTTCTCCATAATGTAGCAACTATCACCTTTTACCAAAGCAAGGAAAAGCATCAACACACAATACATCATTTTTCTACTTCTCTCTTCTCAGTTTATAAGTACAGCACAGCTACAAAACTCATACTTTAATAGACTTGTCAAACACACGCGTGACAAATCAGAGAGATGGAGAACTTTGACATCATCAAAGGTCAAGGTAATAGACGGGTTCAGCATGTATCACTGACATAATATTATAATTAGTGTATATTTCTAGTGGGAAACAGATTATATTGGGTCTAATGCACATTGTACTTTCTACTGTTCATCATTAGCATAGGCACTGTGGAATTGGGCATTTTTACAAATGTCTCATTGTGTCAGCAGACAGTAAAGAAACTAATCTGTTAGGATAAAGATTGTGTTTTAAATTTGATAAAGATAACTGGAGCTTCCAGTGGATTCTACAGACTCAGTAATGACCCTGGCATCTGTAATTTTGAACTGGAACATGCCATCTGTTCCAAATGATTTTTTTTATAACAGATTTTTAATGTTAAATTTAAAATAGATTAAATGATTATGGTAGATAAGACATGAATATGGTTGTAGTGGTCACAACAGGTTTATTTCTAATGCAATAAAAAAAAAAAAAAATAAAAAAGAGAAACTGTCAAACCTCTACATAACAGGAGCTTCATCAAAGCAACAAAGCATATTGCATATTAAACTTTCATTTTATACTTGCTAACATTTTATAATGTGGAATAAATATACTAAAGCAGTTTAGAACATTTGCAGTTATTTAGATGCCATTGTCCTCATTATATGTTTCTTGGTGTTGAGTTCAGGTTTAAACAGTATGATATAACATTTTGGTGTAAATATACAGAATAATAAACCAAAACTGGAGGCTAAAATAGCAAAGATCTCCACAGCGACAGTGTATTTTCCAGGAGAACTGACATAAGCTGGAATAAAGGTGATCCACACTGCACAGAATATGAAGATACTGAATGTGATGAATTTAGCTTCATTAAAATTATCTGGCAGCTTTCTAGCTAGAAAAGCTAAAACAAAACAAAAGGAGGCCAGAACACCTATGTAACCAAGAACAGCCCAGAAACCTACAGCTGAACCTAAATTACATTCTAAAATGACTTTTTCCTTAAAGTAGCTCGTGTTCTTGTAGGGAAGAGGAGGAGAAACTGTTAACCAAAGCACACAGATGATAACCTGTATGAATGTGAAGGCAAGAACACTGAGTCTCTGCTGTAGAGGCCCAAACCATTTCATGACATTGCTGCCTGGAAGTGTTGCTCTGAATGCCATTAACACCACCACTGTTTTCCCCAGAACACAAGAGATGCATAGAACAAAGGTGATTCCAAACGCTGTGTGGCGCAGCATACAGGACCACTCAGAAGGTCGACCGATGAAAGTAAGTGAACAGAGGAAACACAGAGTCAGAGAGAAAAGCAACAGGAAGCTCAACTCAGAATTATTGGCTCGAACAATTGGAGTGTCCTTATTTATTAGAAACAGAATAGAAACTAAAACAGTTAATAAAACTCCAAACACAGAAAAACAAACCAGTACTATTCCCATAACCTCAGTAAATGTAAGATATTCTATCTCTTTTAACACACATTTATCTCTCTCAGCATTAGACCAGTATTCTCCTGGACACTGCTCACAGTTATTTGAATCTGAAAAATAATTATGTTTTTGTGATTAGAAACATTTTATTTACCAGTGTTATTGTTTTGGAGCTGTATCCTGAATAACAATAAAACAATACAGAATATACAACAAACACATTTCCTTTGCAGTTTACTGATACTGAAGTTACCTGTTTCATTACTGATCTCTCCTTCTGCACATGGTATACAGTCATAACAGCAGACAGGCCTTCCTTTCTGTGCAGCCTTTCTTGTTCCAGGAGGACAACTCTCACTGCATTCAGATTTTGGTTTCTAAAATAAAGAATATATTCTGGTTATAATTATGATTATTTACATGGAATTGCATTTGAATTATTCTTATAAGTAGGAAACACCATTGTTTGTCCTCCAGCCCAGACCATATCTTTTACATTTAGTACAAAATGCTGTCCAGCAGGTCGAGAGGCATCATAGAATCCCACTGCCTTAAACTGTACCTCTCCATTGTCACTCAGTTGCCAGTTCACAACATCAAACTTTGCAGCTGTTGCTCCAGTGCTATCAAACCAAACCTGTTCTCCAGATTTTGTGGTAAAATTTATCTTTTTTAAAGATTTAACAACCTGTGAAGGTAAAACCATTTTAATATAAATGCAAAAATGTTAATGTTTTAAGTGTAATGTTTTCATTGTTGGCTCACCTGCATTGGTTGTATCTTCTGTGTTTTGTCACAACCATCTTCCCTATTACATCCCAACAGGCTGTGCAGAGAATGTGCTACAGCATAAATTGCATTGTAAATATTATTTCCAAATCGCAAATTAGGAATATCCACACTGTAGTTTAGAAATGAAATAATTTCCTCATATTTACTGCAGTTTATTTCACTTTGAGAAACCTTTTCTTTTTTCTGTAAACAAGGGAAATCTTTTTCCCAAAATTCAGTTTGAGCATAATTAAAAAACCCATCAATTCTGAGTTTTCCCACATCAAGTCCAATGGATCCAGCCAGTATATTATAACTTTTTAAAGTTGCCAGGTTGGCAGCAGTGATCCATGACTCAACCCCTATCATTTGGTAGCCAGTGACATTCTTTAAAATAAGATAATCTATTAAGACAGTCATTTCAACTTGGGCAAGAAATGCAATGATAACTTTCGCTGTGCTTTTTTTAATGACATCAGCCACTTTTATAGTTTGGCAGTTTCTGATCTATCAAACTTCTCAGAATACTCCACACATATTCCTTCATCTTCAGCTGCACTTAGAAAAATAGCCATTCCATTGTTTCCATAGTCATTGTCACTGTTTATAGCTCCAACCCAGGACCAGCCAAAGTGTTTGACCAAATAAACCAGTGCTCTACTCTGGTAGTAGTCACTTGCAACAGTCCGGAAGAAGTAAGGGAATTCTTTTCTGCTGCTCAAACAGTCACATGTTGAAGCATGACTTATCTGTGGAAAGAAAATCATTCATTGATTCTGTGGTTTATTCAAGTGTGTCATGCCAAACACACTGTATTCCTACTATTGCAGCTAGTTTAGGCCGATTTAGACACACAGAGTAACCAGTGATGTATATGTAAGAAATAATTATTAATCAATGCATGAAAATTGTTCCTTATTAACTATTTATAACAATTACTTACAGTCCAATTATATGTCCCTATATATTAAATTCAGTTATTACAATAAAATTAGTCTTACTTTGCTTTTAGAAATGATAGTAATGTTTTGTAATTTTCTCCAGGAAATTATGTAGTGCTTATTTTTTTTCCAGATAGCACACTAAAGCTAAAATTAAATAGAATTAATCAAGTGGAGCATAGGTCATCTAAATTGATTCATCAAGTTGTTTTCCTAGCATTCAGTGTAAAGCTACGATACATGCTGGAGTTGCAGTAGTATGGAGTAGTTGAAGTATCAAAACACACAGGTTCTGAAACTGTAAACTAAAATATATTGATGAAGAAATATAATGACATTATCCTGATTGGTGATGTTGGATCATGAACATAAAATTGGCTTTACCTACTTTACTTTTAAAGTTTTGATTAGTTAGTAAGTAATAACTAGTGGATTAAAGTTGTCTAACTTTTTTACACGTTACGTCCAACACAGTATTTGTCCGTATTAATCAATTTAACTATATTAAAATGTAATTATTTGAACAAATGTATTGATATTTATATTAATAAAATTTTCTTTAAATGTGATTTGTATTTGCAAATCATAAGTGCACAATGTAATGGTAAATGATGCTCACCACTGGAATTTGTGAAGGTGCGGTAATTCTTGTGAGTGCTATTGTGGGAGAAGACTCTGATTCCCCTATAATAGCTTGTACTGCTGCCTGCCCAGAACAGGCTTCAACTGCAATTAAGTCATGACCATTCATCAAAGCCATAGCAGCTTTCATGGATACTAATCTAGCTCCACAACTGTCATAAATCTTGTAGCCAATGGAAACATTAGGAAGCAAGTTGTTGTTTCTATTTATTTCTTCAATAACAAAAGTCATAACTTGAGCAAAGCGAAATCCTCTCAGGTTAAATCTGGAAAATAAACTCCATATTTATGGAATATAAAAAAAATACAATACATACTGCTGCATGGCTGAAAGTGTTTAATAAATGAACTTTCCACAGTAACTTACCTTGTGCAGATTAAAGGTGGTGGTTTTTCAGTATATGGCACTAATGACTGTATTATACCATTGTGTATTGACAAAACTGCACCAATTATTACATCCCCATCTTTAGAGAACAGAGGATACTCTGGGTTCTCCATAATATAGCAGATTTCCCCTTTTGCTAATGAAAGTGTGAGCAAGAGTACCTGAAACATCATGGTCATCATTCAATGAATATCTATTACACAGCTTGGAAATGCATTTTTATAGGTATGTTCTGAACCATTCAATTGGACCAATTAAGGAGTGGTATGGATCCGGTATGACATCATAGGTCCTGAGGTAAAAGTAGTTTAGCAAACTTTGGTATAGCTTTACTGTTATCGTCATTATATTCACAGCTGTATAGCACAAATAAATTATATTTCTTTTAACATCCTAAATTATAAGGTCACGGCATATGCAGGGTCTGATGCAGAGGCTTTGTTCAAAGGCCAACGTTGTCAATTTGATAGACCCAGGATTAATTAACCAATTAGATAACACATACTAACGCATAACCAGTGAACTTCCACTGGCCAAATATAAGAACTAGCTTCTGCAAAACTCTGACCATAACCCCTCTAAACAGGCCATCTCATACATGTTATAATTGGTAATCTCATTTTACAAATTATAAATAACTCTCTCCCATCTATTTCACTTGGTGTGTTGTGAGCATGTATATTAGTTAATAAAAAGTTTTTATTTTTTAAAGACCTGTATTAAAGGCCCTCCTAAACAAATCAAGGGGCTACAAACTCTAATGGTAAACTGGGCACTTTGGAGTGGCATGATAAACTGTGAAACAGTTTGATTGTATGATTTTTTTTAGGAACAAATATGGCATTTGAAATAAAACTAATAACGCAAAATAAAACATAAAAACAATATAAATATGATGTTCTGGTAGCCAATAATTAATATAAATAAAATAAATAAAAACAATTTATGCTGTCCTTATCCTTAATCAATATATTTTTTAAACATGTAAATTACAATCATAAAGCAAAATGAAAAATATATTAGTTTTTAGCTATATTTGTTTTTTCTTGTACCAAATGAAACTTTTATAATGTTTAATTACACTTGTGAGTTTTACACAAAAACAATTAATCTTAAAAACTATTGCATCATACTGTGTACAATAAACTATTGTTGTTTGGAGCATTTAAAATCCCTGAGGATGTTTTTGATTAGTTATATTGCTTCTGAGATGTTTTTATCAGGGTTGTTATTTGTATTTTAGGTCCTCTGTCAGTCTGCTATTTGGGCAAGTGCATCCTCAAAGGAGTGTTTTGTCACCTTGTTGCTCAAGTTCTAACATGTCAAACTACATAATCCCTTGACTGTATTCTCTTCTGATTGCATGGTCCCTTCTGTTCTGTTAAGTGAAATACAATAGATAGTAAAATACTAAAAACTTTGAAAAATAATTTAAAACTTCAATTTATATTTATTAAATAAAATAATGTTTTAAATATTTAGTTTTAGTATTATTTCAATGTAAAAAAATATATAAGAACACTGTAAACTTTACCCAAAGACAAAGGCATTGTGTAAAGCAAATATATTGGATTATATCAAGTCATTGTTATATTCTTATTATCACTGATGTTTAAAGGTGGTAAAGTTTGTCTGTGAAAATGATTTGCCAATTAATTTAAAAGTCAGACACTGGTGTTGACTTTGTCACCCTGCACTTTCTCTTTAACTTCATTCTAAAAGTGATTTCTTAGGTTGAGATCAAGGCTTTGTGTATACCAGTCAATTTTTTTCCTTGATGCGCTGAGTTTAATGAACTAAAACCACATACGTGTTGACATTTTATTTCATAACAAATAGATTATATTTGCTACATAATCCAATAACTGTGGTAAATACTGTTTAATTCTTGTTATAACACCTTCTGCTAATATAGTTTGAATGTGCCAATGGATAAATATAATAATAATAATAATAATAATAATAATAATAATAATAATAATAATAATAAATGAAGCACTAGATATATCAGGGCCTAGAGGTTAATTGTTAAATCACACTCATGACCTTTGCAGGAGTCAAAAACATCTTATCTTTTATGCCTGATTAAATGATTGCATCATATGTTTTTCTTTTGTGTCATTGTTTTGTACAGTAATATAAGGCCCTGCAGATGTTTTCAATCATTTAGCTGAGGTGTAAATAATAAGGTTACCTGTAATTGCCCTTTGAAGGCACCCCTCATCTGATTGCATTCTGGATGAATGCGTCCCTACAGAATTGTTTTTTTTTTTTTTCAAGTTCTGACCTGTCAGGTTCTATATTGTTTTCTACAGAGTGCCATCTGGTCAGTTTATTCTTAATGCAGCGAACATGTTTACAATGTTTAAAAGTTATTTTACAAGCAAATAAACATAACAAAATAATGTGAAATAATCGAAGACATTAGATGCAAAACTGTTTATTGTCTTAGTTCTAATGTTTTAGGTCATAGGTCATTTTTGACAGTTTGTTATGCATTACTGATCTGAAAGCACACAATGTATTGCAAGAGCTGAGCATCTCACATGCTTGTGGCATTTTCTGTACTAATATATATATATATATATATATATATATATATATATATATATATATATATATATATATATATATATATATATATATATATATATAAATCTGGGTAAATTTATATTCAATGAGCAGTTCTTTATTTTATATCAGTTTTCAGTGAAGCGCCACCATGCTTGCTTATTCTTTAGTTCAGTCTTTAGTGCCCTCTGCTGATACAAGCCTTATTTTAGCCTTATTAGCCACATATTGACTTTTCCAAATAGTCATTTTGTTTTGATTAATTTGCTTCAATATTTGAGTGTTTAAGTGCATCTAATATATATGGCAACATAAAGTACCATGAGCACCATAAACTGGCATAAAGATGAACACTATAAGATATTTTGATAAGAAATGTAATAAGAGGTCAAATATTAAGTTAATGTATTTCCAGGAACTGCTTGCATAATTGTATGTTGAATTTGAGGCAGTACTAACTACCCTCTTAAAATCTAAGCAATATATTAATATGTAGTACCAGTAGCATAAAGTATAATGAAGTATGAAGATAATTAGTATTTGGAACATATTCATTAATATTAACCTAGACAGTAATTTAGGAACTGAACTGGGTGCCATTACTGCTATTTTACACTGCAACTTATTGCTGGCCCCTTAAAAGGGGTCTTTTAAGATTCAAAGAAAGTTGCCAGAACAAACACCTTGATTAATGCATCTATTACTTATTTTATATATATATATATTATTGTTTCTTTGTTTTGTTTTATTTTAAGGATCATTGTGTATATACAGAGACACAGTCTCAACTGATACACACACACAAACATAGCTGTTCCTCTATTATACCTTCATTTATTTTTTTTCATCCTTTCAGGATTGTTGACCTCATTAGAAAAGTTGTGGACACCACAGCTTATCACAGACCATCCATTTCCAAACATGAGAATGTACCAATTCAATTTGGGAAAATTAAAAATACATTAAAAAAGTATGTAAATTAAATCCCATGGTTTTGTTTTTTAAAGTTATTAAAACTGCATTTTTTTGCACATGCAGTAATTTTACAGCCATAAGGAGGCCTCAGTCCACACTTTCAGAAATCTGCTGTAGGCCTCAGCTAGTGAATGTGGCCCTGCATTGCTATGGAGTGTGCTAATTATTATAATGACCAGTACTGGATGAAGCTTATGTTTGTTATTCAGCTAACTTTTCTTACAATGAAATATCATGACCAGACTGAGTGGTATATTCATTTACATTTAGCAGACACTTTTATCCAAAGCAACTTGAGAACAAATGAGAACACCACAAGTCAGTAGTTAAAGAAAAAAACAGCTACACTGTAGAATTTCCAAACCTGATCATTATCCCATCCTGTACTCCTACCCTTTTTGTTCGGTGAAACACTGAACATTTACATTTAAAAGTTTTGTGTAATTTTGAAGATTCCCTTTGTTTTGACTAAAATGACTATGCCATGTGTTAACTTTCACTTACATGCTTAGCCTTCATGACAGAATGGCTAATTAATTACAAAACAACATCATCCCTATTGATACATATTAGATTATACTTTGGAAGCATTTGCCTGTTGATTCATGTCTAAAAAACTGCACCACACCTGATACCTCCCTCAGGCCAGGGCAGTCTGAGACCATGATCTACCCAAACCCCCTCTGCTGTGAGCAGATTTG
Organism: Corydoras sp. C115; assembly: GCA_019802505.1. Classification (NCBI taxonomy): domain Eukaryota; kingdom Metazoa; phylum Chordata; class Actinopteri; order Siluriformes; family Callichthyidae; genus Corydoras; species Corydoras sp. C115. The sequence continues at coordinate 2,578,047 of JAFMOC010000019.1, read as the reverse complement.
CTACATGAGTGCTTCTCATTTCTTACCTCTAATTAATTCATGACCCTGGGCATGTTCTAATTAAAACTGCAACAAAGGCTGTAAACTGAAACCCCACTGAGCCAGAGTTCATAAACAACATACCTCGACCGCTGGGATAATTCTTTTTGTTTTCGTTAGACTGAATCATGATCACAAGAGAGTATATTGGAAATCTTACATTATTGTCTTTTTAATTACATTTTTAATTAATTTATGTATTTATTTATTTATGTGATTTGTAAAGTAATTTATCATACAATCTAATTTTGTGAAAATTTATATTTACATATGTAAATATAATAGTATTTAATAAGGCTTCACTTTTTAAAGTAATTTTAATTATTCTTAGATTTTGTTTTATTCCTATTTATGTAAAATGCGACCAAAAATAGTTCAGCAAATTATTACTCTATAATCATATGCAAAAAGTTCACACACTTTCTATGTTTTATAATACCTATAAAAATATTGTATTTTAAGGTCGGTACAAAGGCCGAAAATAAGAGCAAAATATAGAGTAACAACCTGGTAAAGTAATCTATAATTAACCACTGAAAATAAATGTAAAACATTAAAAAATACAACTAATGCTGCCAGAGTATAATGATCACTTACTGTATTGTTGTTGATTTCATTATAAATATATTTCCCTGACCAGAAAAAAAAAAAAAAAAAAAAAAAAAAAAAAAAAAAAAATATATATATATATATATATATATATATATATATATATATATATATATATATATATATATATATATATATATATATATATATATATATATATATATATATATATATATTATAAATTATATATATATATTCATATTCCTTATTATTTCCTTATCTGACATAAGTTTGAATTACATTTATTTCTTTAGTGGCTTTAATGAGTACCGTATTTTCCGGACTATAAGGCTAAAAGCCTAAAATTTTCCCAGAAATTGGACGTGCGCCTTATAATCCGGTGCGCCTTATACGTGTACTGAGTTCCAAAATCTATAAAAGTATTGTTGTGTGACCGGGTGGTTTCGTGAAAAGCCGAGTGAAGAAAATTAATTTGGAGCTTGCCGTCATTCCGGGAGGATTAAATAAACAACTCCAACCGCTGGACATTGGCGTAAACAGGGAGTTTAAAGTAAAGTTGCGGGCGACGTGGGAACGATGGATGATAGACGGCGAACACACGTTTACTAAAACTCGGGAGGCAGCGGCGGACGAGTTATGCCAGCGTCTGTGAATGGATTGTGGATGTCTGGGCTGAGGTTTCTGCTGTAACTGGTGTCCGAGCTTTCTCGAAAGCCGGCATCATTGCTGAACAGCCGCCTGGCGACGAGACTGACTGAGTGCTCAATATTGAAATTGCGCAGCTTTTTAATTCAGACACAGAAGACGAGGACTTTGATGGATTTGTGGGAGAAGAGTGATTAAAAATAATGTGCGTTTTGTCAAGTAGTAGAATAAACTTCAATTATAAATCACCGTTTTGCATCCTTTACTTTTCTTGTAGATCATATGTATTAGCAAGTTCCTTATAATACGGTGCCGAACAGAATAAGTACCGTACAGAAATAGAGTCCATAATTGAGACTGCACCTTATAGTACGGTGCACCTTATATGTGGGTCAAATGCAGAAATAGACCCCGTAATTCAGACTGAGCCTTATAATACTGCAGAAATTAAAATAAACAAGCCATCACTCAAATTACACATGTTCTGTGATGGTCCTAGTCAATAGAGAACAGAGAACCAACAGAAAACTAACAAAAACGAGAAAAGAGATGTTACCATCTATAAATGTAAAACTAGAAAGTCCAGCAATGTAATAAGTGCAAAAAAAAATAGACAAGAAGATGGAACAAGAAGGCAGTGTGTCAAACTTTTGACTGGTATGTCTTTTAAAGTCAGGGATTCTTGTCTGCTATTCCCCCTATTCTTCATTGCTAAACCATACTTTAGCAATTTTTGGTGCTATAGTAGTAATATTTTACACATTTATACACATTTTAGGGTGTATATTGTGTCAAATTCACAAGGTGGTACCATCAGCTTACATAGAACCACTATATGTTAACCACCAAACTGACATATATTCATTTTGATAATGTAATTAGAAAAGCCTCTGCAGAAGTACACATCATCTATTTACATGAAATACATTAGGTTATCTATAACCCCTAAGTGCCATTCAGTATGTGGATGTGTATGCACCCAAATATGCCTCTATTATACCTTTACTGCGTTTGCACCCAAAAGCCATCTTATTAAAATTGTTATTGGTTTTGATTGCAGTGGTTACAAATTACACTAACATGGTTGTATAATTGTCTCTAAGCTCTTCATTCACAAATTAACATGAAATGTTAAATTTTTAATGTGGTCCCCCCTAAAGACATCCTGAGGGATCTCATCATGAATGCACCTAAGCAGCAGCTGTAATCTCTTGACACTATTAGGAAGGTCTGATTTTAGAAAAATAGCCTGGAGCTACGATGTATTCAGCAATTATTCTGCCTCTGTTTGCATAAATTGTAGCTGTAGTTTATATCTGTTAAATTATTCCCAAAAGTTAATAAATAGCTTCTAATGAGTTATTAGTCCTAAAGCCCACTGAACCAAGAAAGCTTCAGGCATGATCCGAGTTCATCTTTTAAACCTCTGTAAACTGTGGTGCCACTTTTTAGGCATTTAGGATCTAATGGATAAGATCAAACATTTATACAGTAGTATTTTTAGCAAAGTTAAATAAATGTTGAGTGAGGACAATGGTCCAAATGAGATCTTAAACTCAGACACAAAAAGCCTCACATTTAAATGATCCAAGAATTTATCTTCAGAGTACACAGTTTAGAAAACATTTATTTAAACAAATTTGTAAATATCCATTAATTATGAACCGTTTACTGTAGATGTATTTTTTTTTTAATGACTGACACTGACAGCAAGAATTATTAAACACACTGTTTTAGTTCAAACTCATGTCATGCATGCATTTAAATCACTGGAAGATAAACAGTTACTACAATTGCTACAGCTTCTTATCCTCTCATACTGTACTAATGGTAAACTTTTACCCAAAGACAAATGATCTGCTCGATTCAAAAAATCTGAAACTCCCATTAAGTAATAAGCAAATGAGATGCATTGCATTAATAATTGGAGAATCAAATCTGCATCTATTGTATATTTTCCTCTGGGGGTTTTGAATAGGCTTAACGTGCATGATAAAAGGGCATGCACAGGTTCTATAGCCTTCACATCAGCATCACTGAGTGTTTGTCAATGCTGTTTATAGGCTTATAGAACAACACGTTGAAAATGCTATGCTCTGAAGTACAGTGAATTTAACAACCAGTGTTGTTAGGTCAAGCAGCTGCCAGGATGCACTGTCTAAGTGTGTATGTGTATACAGGTGTATGTGTGCTTTTTGCATTCCTCAGTACTCTAATCTCTCCCCAGCTTCTCCAGCAGCAGCCCTGTCGGCTCATCACCAGCCTTTCAAACTTGCCGATGGTGGCAAAAGAAGGCAACATCACACTGGGAGGTTTGTTCTCCCTTCACGACACTGTAGAGGAGTCCCAGCCCTCGTTTACTTCTCAGCCAGAGCCAGTTCGGTGCACTGGGTCAGTCAATTACAGCTCCAAAAAAGGATTTTTAACTGTTCTTTTTTTAAATGTACTTTTTTGTTTAATGGCTATTTATTTGTTTTTTTGTGAATATTGTAATATTTACTGTAGACTAAAAGCTGATTTATGCAAAAATCTGGAAGATGTTTGCTATTATTTTTTAAGTTGTATTTACCAGATATCAGAAGAAAAATCTTAAATTGATATATATATATATATATATATATATATATATATATATATATATATATATATATATATATATATATATATATATATATATATATATATAATGTTTGATTTTATAAAAAAAAATATTTTACAGGTTCAATTTCCGGACATTTCGGTGGATGCAAACTATGATGTTTGCTATTGAAAATATCAACAAAGACAATCAGCTTTTGCCCAACATTACTCTGGGTTACAAGATATACGATTCATGCAGTACTCCTCTCCATGCTCTTCAGACAGCCATGGAACTTATCGGCGGCAGCGAAGTGAGTGGGGGCACAGACTGTAAGGGCATAATCCCTGTAGTCATTGGAGATGGTGGATCCACACTGTCGATGGTGGTAGCGCACTTTATTGGTGTTTTTCAGCTGCCACAGGTAAGGAAATGTTACAGCATGAGTTTTGTAAATTTTCCACATAATTGTGAAATATTATAATACTTTAATTTCCTATGTGCTGTCTTCTCTTCTCTGCTAAAAGGTGAGCTACTTTTCTAGCTGTGCATGTTTGAGTGATAAAAAGATATACCCTGCATTTCTGAGAACCATGCCAAGTGACTTTTTCCAGGTCAATGCATTGGCTCAGCTGGTTCAGCACTTTGGTTGGACGTGGGTGGGAACGGTGGCTGGAGACGATGCTTATGGCCGTGGAGGAGCCCAGATTTTTAATGACAAGGTCATCAAACTGGGTGCATGCATTGCCTTTTATGAGATCATTCCAAAAAACCATGCTCAGACTGAGATGACCCGGATTGTGAAGCGAATCAGTGAGTCGGGAGCTCGCGTGGTGCTCGTGTTTGCACTTGAGCAAGATGCAAAAGCTCTCTTCACTGAGGCTATTAAACAAAACCTGACTGGCATCCAGTGGCTGGCTAGTGAAGCTTGGATCACAGCTGCGATTTTCACAACACCAGAATTCCAGTCCATTCTCCAGGGCTCAATGGGCTTTGCTATTCGCAGAGCTGATATTCCAAATTTGCAGAAGTTTTTGCTTCGTTTGCACCCGTCCATTTTTCCTGATGATCCTTTTGTTTTAGAGTTTTGGGAGGAGATATTTGGATGTACGTTTCACAAAGGAGAAAGTGGGACAATATCGAAGAGATCTCTTTGTAATGGCTCGGAAGAGCTGGCTAATGTGAAAAGCATATATTCTGATGTGTCTCAGCTAAGAATCTCATATAATGTTTATAAGGCTATATATGCAATCGCTCATGCGCTAGATGCTATGCTAAAGTGTGTACCAGGCAAAGGATTTTACCATGAAAAGATTTGTCCAGAGATGTACAATATTAAATCATGGCAGGTAGAAATTATTTGATGTTAGTGCATTTTCTTTCTTATTTTAGTAACTATGCTTTTCATCTTCTTTCCCTTACAATTATCAACATTATTATTATAGGTTTACGTATAAAAATATATATGTTCTTCTGATTACAGCTCCTAGAGTATCTAAAAAAGGTAGACTTTACCAATGAGTTTGGTGAAGAAACAAAGTTTGATGAGAATGGTGATGCTGTTGCAATGTATGACCTCATCAATTTCCAGGTTTCACAGAATAATCAGGTCCAGTATGCTACTGTTGGGACATTTGATGAAACTAAGACCACAAAACTGGTTATAGAAGAAAAGGAAATCATCTGGAAAGGAAACCAGCTAAAAGTAATTATTTAAATCTTAATTTTAAATTTGATTTTACTTTTCAGTTAATGATATTTCCTTGCTGTAAATAATGTCTGATATAAAGATGTGTAGCTGCCCCACATTTTGCTCTACAGATCCCCAAATCTGTCTGCAGTAGCAGTTGTTCTCCAGGTACCAGAAAAGCCATTAGGCCCAGTTTCCCTGTCTGCTGCTTTGACTGCATTCTGTGTGCAGCTGGGGAGGTTAGCAATCAGACAGGTATGCTACCTGCAATGTTATGTATGTAAATGCAAGATTTGGTTTATAAACAGTTATGTTATACTTTTCATGAATATATACATATAAACACACATATATACACACACAATGACTACATTCAATTTTTTTTCCTATTTGCTTCTATTGACTTATGTTTTAGATGCAATAGAGTGTACATCATGTGGACCTGAGTTTTGGTCTAACCTGAAGAGGGATTCCTGTATACCAAAGCTAGTGGATTTTCTATCCTATGCTGACACCATGGGTATGGCACTTCTGGCTGTGGCTTTATTTGGATCCTGCATCACACTTGCCATCACGCTGATATTCGTCTTCAAGCGCCACACACCCCTGGTCCGGGCCAACAACTCAGAGCTCAGCTTTCTGATTCTTAGTTCTCTCTGGCTGTGTTTTCTTTGTGCACTGGCATTTATTGGGCAGCCCACACCCTGGTCATGCCAGTTACGCCACACAGCATTTGGCATAGCCTTCTGTCTCTGCCTCTCTTGCATATTGGGCAAGACTATGGTGGTCTTGATGGCTTTCAAGTCTACTCTGCCTGGCAGCAATACCATAAAATGGTTTAGACCACCACAATTGCGTGCACTGATTTTCCTCTGCACAGCCGTACAGGTGGGCATATGTAGTGTATGGCTGGGTCTGGCACCTCCAGTTCCACGCAAACTAACATCCAGGGAGTCAGCAAATATAATCCTTCTGTGTGACATGGGCTCAACATTGGCCTTTTCCATGGTGTTGGGCTACATTGGACTGCTGGCTGCCATATGCTTTTTGTTAGCCTTCTTTGCACGCAGACTTCCAGACAATTTTAACGAGGCCAAATTTATTACTTTTAGCATGCTGATCTTTTGTGCCGTGTGGATTGCATTTGTCCCTGCATATGTCAGTTCCCCGGGAAAGTACACAGTCGCAGTTGAAGTCTTTGCCATCCTTGCCTCTAGTTATGGCCTTCTACTCTGTATCTTTGCACCAAAGTGCTATATAATTCTACTGAGGCCGGAGAAGAACACAAAGAAGCATCTTATGAGCAAAAATACGTCAGAAAGAAAGTTTTGACACCCAAAATAATGTAATTGTATAAAATCAAACTACACTTCACTATTATGTTTAATTCACTTTTTACTATGTAATTTACTTTGTTAATGTTAATGATTTTTGTTTATCATTATTACATAAAATTAGTTATTACATCAATGTTAAAAATATATAATATAAAGAATAAAGTATTTTTATTTTATTGTAATTACTTTTGTGCGGCACGGTGGCTTAGTGGTTAGCACGTTCTCCTCTCAGCGCTAGGGATTCCCGGTTCGAATCCCCATCTGGGTGGAGTTTCCATGTTCTCCCCATGTCTGCGTGGGTTTCCTCCGGGTTCTCCGGTTTCCTCCCACAGTTCAAAAACATGGATCAAGTCAATTGAATTCTCAAAATTGCCCCATATAGAGTGTGTCTGTGTGAGTGAGTGTGTGCCCAGCGATGGATTGGCGCCCTGTCCTGGGTCTATCTGCCCAGCGCCCGAGATGTTCTCCCCTGGATGGGCATGGGGAACCCCACCGCGACCCTAATAGAGGATGAAGCGGGAGATAATGAATGAATGAATGAATGAATGAATGTAATTACTTTTAACATAATGAAAACTATGATTATAATCTTATTCATATGACATTAAACCACATAAATGTACTAAAAAATCTATTTAAGGCGAGATAAAAGCTATGTATTAAGATTTGCAGATTTCACCTTGTTAAATGATGTACACCAGGCAGATTTTGCCTGGTGTATATCATAAATCCATCTAACAATATCCTGTGTTACCATAATTTAGAATTCAGCTGTAATCTCTTATATTTCTATGAATATTTTTTTTTTATATATAAAAAAATAACATAATAAATATAACTAATTTGTGCAGGACAAGAAATCTCTATATAAATAACATTGGCTACCCATTAAAAAACCAAATTTACCTCCAAAAATACATTTACAAATTTACTTACTTTATTTACTTACAAATAGAAAATAGTAGTGCAAACATAATGGAAAAAGAGCTTTGAACGGACATGAACTGAAATTATGTGCTTAATTTTAGTTTGGGGCTTATCTTAATGTAAGCTTCAATACCAATTTCGACAAAAGGTACATTCTATGTGAAAAGTGATGTTTTAACAAATTTGTGTGACAGCGTTTTTCCTGTATTCCGTTGGGATTGTTCCAACGCCATGAGCCTGTTAAGGATAAGTGGCTATTAAAATAAATAAAATTGTATATAAAATTCTTTAAAATTTCTTTGTCTGGCATATTTTTGAACTTGATTCTGAAGTTCTTAATATAATATTTCTGTTTGGGTTCTACTTGGTAATCCCTTTTCAAATTTCAACAGAATGTTAAATAAATGTTTTAACCATCTTCAGATTTAACTTAATTTAAGAGTGTAATAACGAAATGATCCATGTTGTGCATTTCTGCACAGACATGACTGATCTGTGTATAAACTTGCGCATGCGTGTGTACAACTCTACTTCTAATTTCCCTAAAGAGGAGCTTTGCATTGGTAAGCATGTATATAGCTCACCTGTTCCCTTGTTATCACAGAAGTGCACACCTAATGCTGACTGGACCACTTGGCAATGAATGTGATTCAAATGTCAGTTTTACAGATTCTGTTTGTGCTTCTGTCCCTCATCTGGCATACACACAGTGACCCCAAAGTAGACTGTGAACGCTGGCAGGATCTGGAGTCTGCAGTGGTCCATAAGGAGGGTCAGATAATGCTGGCTGCTATGTTTCCTATCCATTCGAAAGGTGTAGAGGAAGAGCTGAGCTTCACCAGTGCACCAGGCAAGAGGACATGCAGGGGGTAAAACCATACTGCCTGAGAAACTTAAATGACATTTTATGTCAATCTTCATTAGAATGCTGTTTTATTACTTGTTTAATAATTCAAAATGTACATATAATGCTTTATGTCTGTTGTTTTCGTAACGTTTTGCATCAGGGGGATTGTACTCTTTCCTCAGGTTAAACTTGCGTGCTCTACGCTGGTCTCAGGCCATGATCTTTTTCATAGATGAGATAAACAGAAACCCTGATCTGCTACCCAATGTTACATTAGGGTACAGGATCTATGACACATGTTGGACTGTGGCTTTATCTGGAAGAACTGCCTTGTCTGTGGTCTCTCAGCCAGTGAAAATGAACAGCAGAGGGGCATGTTCAGCACCGAGTATCCCTCTTGTCATAGGAGACTCAGGATCCAGCCTTTCCATAGCTGTCTCCAGACTGCTTAATCTGTTTAACGTCCCACTGGTCTGTATATTATAATCTGTGTACTGTGTTCCACATGTACGCTGATATATTAAGACATTTTTACTGCATTTATTCTATTATTCACATTCCATGTGTTTAGACACCTTAAGTACATTTAATATCTAAAGCATGGATAAACTCTGCATTATTCCAAACTAAAATACCTCTATATTTTTGGCTTGTAGACAGCTCCAGTGCACTCTCTATATGATTACCTAGCATTTAAATTCAAGCTCATATTATAAAATATTTTTAAAAATTAAGCAGTATTTAGAATGTAATATCGTTTTCCTTCTCTTTCTAAATTCACAGATTAGCTACTTTGCATCGTGTTCGTGCCTGAGTGACAAAAAGCAATTCCCCTATTTCTTCCGGACAATTCCCAGCGATTCTTATCAAGCCAGCGCAATGGCTCGCCTCGTCAAGCACTTCGGCTGGACCTGGGTGGGCACAGTCGGTGCTGACGATGCTTATGGCCGCACCGGTATTGACATCTTCACTGCTGAGGTGACACGTCTTGGTGTGTGTGTGGCTTTCCGAGTGATCATCCCCAAAGTTCCTACTCTGGAGCAAATCCAGGACATTGTAAAGATGATTCAAGATTCCGCTGCCCGTGTGCTTGTCACTTTTGCCACTGAGGAGGATATGGAACCAGTAGTAGAGGAAATAGCAAAGCAAAATGTGAGAGGAAGGTTGTGGGTGGCCAGCGAGGCTTGGGTGACCTCCACACTCCTATCCACTAAATATCCTTCCCTTGGTGGCACCATCGGCTTTGCTATACGTCGCGCTGAGATACCCAGTCTCAGGAAGTTTCTTAACAGCTTGCAGCCTTTCACTGAGCCATACAACCCTGCTGCAAGGGAATTCTGGGAAACACAGTTTCAGTGTTCTTTTAACACAAGTATTCCCGTTGGTTCCATGGCCAGTCCCGTACAGTATAACCATACCTGTACCGGAGAAGAGAGAATTCAGGACACCGAATCGATCTATAATGATGTTTCCCAACTCAGAGTGACGTACAATTTACACAAGGCAGTGTATGCTGCAGCACATGCACTGCACAACATGGTTATGTGCCAGAATAAGGAAATTGTATCGAATCAGCCATGTCCAGATATACACAACTTACAGCCATGGCAGGTATAATTACTTGTATTCTGAGCAGTTTATATCTCCATCTCTCTGCAGGGGATGTTTAGTTCTGTTTGACTTCTGTATTTCTGTTTGTTTAATCTAGGTCATAAAGTACCTAAAAGAGGTGAATTACACCAACATGTTTGGGGACAATGTAAACTTTGATGAGAATGGAGACCCAGCAGGATCGTATGACATAGTAAACTGGCAAAAGAGAGCAGATGGTGGGCAGATGCAGTTTGCCACAGTCGGACGATTTGACTCTTCTCTTCCTGTTGAGCATCAGCTGTTGCTCTACCAGGATAGCATCATGTGGCCCGAGGGGTCCAAGGAGGTGAAATTATTTAATGTTTCATTGCATTTACTGATTCATAAAGATCAATTATAGAAGTTAAATATTACGGATATTACAATCATATGAATATTGCATACATTAACCACTTTGCATTTCAGCCATTTATTAATCAAATATAAAAAAAGCAACTTTAGACTGATGTTGTTTTGAATGCAAACTTTCTAATTTAATTCAATTTAACATAATTTATCTCTTGGCACCATTTTTTTCAATAGACACTGAAGCATTAAAAAAATAAAATCATAAAAATAAAAAAACAATAACAGTAAATAAAGTCTGCTCACACTCTTTCAGTATTTTCACTTTGTTTCTATATTTTACTGGTTTCATTTTACTTTTAGGTGCCTGTATCGGTGTGCTCAGCCAGCTGCCAGCCAGGTTACAGAAAAGCCAAACTTCAGGGTGAACCAATATGCTGTTATGACTGTGTGCCCTGTACAGAGGGAAGCATCAGTAACAACATCGGTCGGTCCATGTTGGGTCACTTAAACATTATACAAATCACTGTCCAGTGTTAGTAAACATGCCAGTTACATGCCGGTTTTATTAACACTAAAGTGTTAAAAAAAAGATTTAAAAAAATAATAAAAATTATAGATTTTTTTTTTTTTTTTTATACAAACTGCTTTTTTATTAAGTAAAAAAATATTTATTCATTCACTCATTCATTTGTTAATTGATTTATTAATTGTGTTTACTTGTAAATACGTAATATTATTTCCTTTAATGAGAAGCTGATTGTGATCTGTAATTTGAACATCTAGTCTGCATTTCTTTGTTTACAGATCAGTCAGAGTGCACACTTTGTCCTGAAGACCTGTGGTCCAGTCCACAGCGCGACAGCTGTGTTGACAAACAGATTGAGTTCCTGTCCTACACTGAGGGTTTTGGTATGGCCCTTGCAGCAATCTCCATCTTGGGCGTGCTCCTTACATTTTGCATAGCGGTCATCTTCCTTCGACACCGGGATACACCTCTGGTTAGGGCCAATAACTCAGAGCTGAGCTTTTTGTTACTGATATCACTTTCTTTCTGCTTTCTATGTGCCCTCACTTTTCTTGGGCGCCCAACACAATGGGCCTGTCCACTTCGCCGTACAGCCTTCGCTTTGACCTTTGCACTTTGTCTGTCCTGCCTCCTTAGCAAGACTCTAGTGGTTCTCATGGCATTCAGAGCCACGTTGCCAGGATCTAATGCAGCACGCTGGTTCCGGCCACCGCAGCAGCGATTCGGTGTGTTTTTCTGTTCTGCCATACAATGTGCCGTTTGTGTGACATGGCTGACAACAAATCCCCCTTATCCAGTAAAGAACACTTGGCTGTATCGCGACCGGATCATACTGGAATGCCATTTGGGATCAGTGGCATTATTCTGCTGCGTGCTCGGATACATCGGCTGCCTGGCCACCTTTTGCTTCATCCTGGCTTTCCTTGCCCGGAAGTTGCCTGATAATTTTAACGAAGCCAAATTCATCACATTCAGCATGCTCATATTCTGTGCCGTGTGGGTCGCATACATTCCAGCTTACATCAGTTCTCCTGGAAAGTTTACTGTAGCTGTAGAAATTTTTGCCATTTTATCTTCTAGTTTCGGGGTTCTTTTGTGTATATTTGCTCCAAAATGTTACATTATAATATTTATGCCAGAGAAAAATACTAAAAAATACATTATGACACAAAAAGGCAGCAGATGATTTCTATTTGGACTATTTTGTTCCCATTTTATTAGATTATTTATATTATTAAAAATTAATAAAGACGTGTATCTGGTTAACATGTCTGACTTTTCTTGCTTTTTGTCAAATTTAAAACTGATTTCCAAAATAAATTGACAAAGAAAAGAATGTACAATTATGTACTAATTATGCACTAATACTGTAACATCAGTTGAAAAGGCTACATTGTGTTTTAACCACAAGGGGGCAGTGCGGTTTTACTGTCATTCAAACAAACTGAAATGTGACTGAATAAAACCGTTTATTATTATTTACGTTTATTTTTCTCGACATTGGTACAGATATGCTCGTTCTAACATATGTAATTCATTCTCTAGAAATAATCCATCATACTTCACATTTATGTGTTTTGAAAATGTACCACAGTGGTTCTCAGCACTAATCCCTGAAGCTCACAGACTGATTATGTTGATTTTTAAATCATATTTGATTGTGATCTATAAATGTTCTAACAACTAGTAAAACATTTATACAATAAACAAAACCAAATGTTATATTACTGCCCCTCCATGATTCTAAAAGTGATGAAAACCAATTAGCAGAAATATGAAGTGTGATAGAAAGTGTCATCCACCTTGGGCCTTTTTATTAAAGTTATGACACCATGAAGGTGTTCATTTTGCACCTGACATGATCACAGACATGAAAAAGTGGGTTAGCTTTGGAGATCTATTATAAAACCTTTTCTACCAAAAACAGAAGTAAATTCTTATATTATCAGGAAAAACAACTAATTGTTGTTTATAAATGTTTTAACAATTGTTGTTGTTAAAAACATTTCAATATTTAAAAAGGGTTATTAACATGGTTAAAAGAGCTATGAGTCTCTTTCTTTCACACACACATACACACTTGAAGAAAAAAAACTCACTTGGTTTAACATACATTTCAAACAAACATATAGAAAACTGAGCTAAAGGTAAAATAATATAAATAAATGCGTTAATACTTTAGTTTTCTTATCTGGATTTTTTTGTCTCCACCTCCTGCCCTGCATTGTCTTCCAACAAACTTATTAATGAGTTATATTTATAAATACTAATGCATTGCCACATATGCTCACATATGCAATGAAGAAATAAAACAATTGACATATGAAATAATGAAATATGTGCCAGTCTGTCTGAACTTTCAGATGGTGAAAGTTTATTTTCAGAGCTGCAGTGTGTGCTAACCAGATGCCTGCATATTCACGACCAAATACTGCATCTTGGTAAAACCAAGCGATTGGCAATGACTGAGGCTTTCCTAAAAATAATTTGCGGAATGATGTGAAGAATGTATGAACCGATAACAGATGTTATTGCCTGTAAACAGCAACGCTGGGTGGCGTTTTCCTTTATGTCTCTATGACACCAGTGAGCCTTTGCATTCCAAATCCTCAGTAACTGTCAGTGACTGGAAAACACGTCTCCATATGGGGGGTTAAATCATAAAGCCAATTTTAACTTTTCATAAAATATTGGGACTGAGTGGAATACACTTTATGCAAATCCTGAAATATAAGCTGATATTTTGTTAAAGTGGTGATTTTCATTTTGCAATAGCAGTAAATACCTTATGTTTGCACCTTTATTTAAATATATGCAGTATACAGTAAATTGTAATTTAACCAGAGAGATACCATCGATCCTTAACCAAATTTCATGTGTGTGTGTAACATACTTGGCCAAATAAATCTGATTCTGATTCTAATTCTGATGTTAGCAACGCTGCTAAATAATGAGATTTGTATGTTGTGTTGTCACGCGCCGCCTCTAGATGGCAGTAGTGAGCACACTAAGGCCCGTGGACAGTCTGGAGTCACAAAAACCCGCGAGTGCGTGGATAAAGGGTCATATAGATGCACTAAGCGCAGAGATTAATGTAACTTACAATAAATAAACTTCCAGCAACTGGAAAGCAGCACAACGGCCCAGCGAGAGCGAACGGACAACAGAACGGGACATAACACAAGCCAAACGCGACTACAAACCGCTGGATTTTTAAAATAGAGGTCAACCAATAAACAGAGGCGAAGGATCACGTGACGGAACAACGCCCCTTTGAGATAATAACATGAGCAAATAATAATAATAATAATAATACAATAAACAGTAATTAAACGAAATCTGGTAAACTGAGCGTTACCCTCCCTCACACAGTAATTGGGAATTAAAATATCGAAGAGGTTAGCCTGTGTTTTATTTTTAAATATATATAAATATAATATATAAAGTACATCTCTACCACGTTTGAAAATATTTGAAACTGATGAAAAATCACACACCAAGAATTAAAGCTTAGACTAAATGTGTTGTATGAAACAGAAAAGTCTATCCATATAGCCTACTGTATACAGATAGTGCGGACCGGTAGTGGTTACAGCATGCTAACCACTACACCACCATGATGTGCTCTGTTTTGATATATAAGTATAGCCTTTAGAACTTTTAGAGTGTGTGATCAATGGCTGTTCTCTCTTCAGTGTATAAAAACTGTATAAAGTTTTTTTGTCTCTTCCAATGAACTTCCAATGTGTGATTTTTTATTTGCTAATTTGATGATGAGGGTACTTTTTTCACCTGTTCTGTTACATTCATACTGACTCAGTGTACGCCACGCCTTTTTAAAACATGTTTTTGATTTACTCAGGGTGTCATTTGAGAAGGTATTATCCAGGAAATAGCTCAAAACCCATGAGTTAAACATCTGGCCATGCCTCTTTAATACAGAATTGCTTAAACTGTGTTTTTAAGTCAAACTTTACTTACAAATGCATATCATGTTCCAGCTGTCTATGGGGCACATCAGTGTCACAGGCTTGTATCCGGTATTATATTTTATTATTTTTTTTTTTTTTTTTTTTTTATGTTGATGAAATACAGCAAAATCCAGTCTTGTCTACCCTCTAACTGTGTCTTGCCAAAAATATATTAAACAGAAGCAACAATAAAGCCATTCAGAATGACTTTACTAGGGTTTTTGTTCAGTCGCCAGGGTTACTAATGACCTTAATACCCCCAGGATTGGAGTAAATACTGATAACCCCCAGCATTCTCTGGATGTACACTGCACTGAATAGGCACTCTGTGACAGACTGTAATGCTGTGGCAGTACAGTAATGTGTTTTTCAAGTCAACCAACATGACAATAGGAGAGTTTAATCATAAATTGTCACATCACACAAGGGATTTGTCCATTGCAATAACATTTATTATGTTATAATCGTTATTATCACTTGTAATTGTCACTGTATACATATGTTTATACATATTTCAAATCATATAATTGTGTAAAGTGTAACATATTAATAAAACTTATTTTTAATAAATATATCTGTGCAGCTGTATAAAATTTGATTATAAATTCATAATACAATTTTGTAAAACCTCAAAAGAATTTATTTTAGACCCTATTTGGCCATCATGCTCTTTTTTGTATTTTTTTCTGGTCTTAGTAAAATAATATAGCATTTTGGGGCAAATATACACACCAGAAGGCCATAACTGGAGGCCAGAATTGCAAATACCTCCACAGCAACAGTGTACTTCCCTGGAGAACTGATATAAGCTGGAACAAACGCGATCCACACAGCACAAAATATCAACATGCTAAAAGTGATGAATTTAGCCTCATTGAAGTTGTCTGGAAGCTTACGGGCGAAGAAGGCCAGCAAAAAACAGATGGCAGCCAGCAGGCTGATGTAGCCCAGCACCAGGGCGAAACCCACCACTGAGCCCACTGCACAGAGCAGCACCACACGTGCTCCAAACTCCCCTCCTGCACTTTCACTGGGCAGAGGAGGTGACAGTGTCAACCACATCACACAGATTGCCGCCTGGACCAGCGTACAGAAAAATATACCTGTTCTCTGTTGAACTGGCCCGAAATAACGCATCACATTGGATCCAGGCAGAGTTGCTCTGAATGCCATGAGGACCACCACCGTCTTACTGAGGACACAGGCCAGACACACCACAAAACTGATTCCAAACAGAGTATGACGCAGCATGCAGGACCAATGTGTCGGTCGGCCGATGAAGGCCAACGCGCACAGGAAGCAGAGCGTCAGTGACAGCAGAAGCAGAAAACTTAGCTCTGAGTTATTGGCTCGGACCAAGGGTGTGTCTCGATTCCGAAAGAAGGCAGCCAGGACTGTGATGGTCAGAGCAGCTCCAGTAACAGACAGCACTGAGAGGATTATGCCCATGTTTTCTTCAAAGGAGAGGAACTCCACTGTAATAGGGATGCACGCTGTATGATCAGCATTGGACCAGAATTGATCAGGACACTTGATGCATTCTGTAGAATCTGAAGGAAAACATGCACAGTATGAGCATGCATATTGATAGCAGTATATGTGTATTTACACTATGCTTGCTTATGCTTATAATTTTTTTTTTTTAATGTGAAATAATATATGGGCTCATCAAAAATAATAAAGTATATAATGGCAAACCCAAAGCCAGGTTTAAATTAAAGGTAATTTTTCGTATTGCTGCAAGAGTATGATAACTAGCTTAAAGTGTTTTTTTGTCTTTTGGCCAGTGACTGTCCAGTGACTGCCCAGTGAGCGCAGTTTAGATATCCTCAGCCTAATTTTAGATTTATTTACCTTTTGTATTTAAATTAATGAATTAACAAAACATGTGGCCGATTTAATAGAGTACCATTATTTCTATGTAAGTATTTAACTAGAACTAATTAATTAGGTGGTGACCATTATGCAATACAATTATTAATAATATTGTGAACTCAACAAATACAGAATTAATTTATAAACATGCTAAAAGGGTGCAATAGAAAGAAAGTTGAATACGTGAATTCTGTTTAATCATCTGACATCCTTCTAAATGTCTGTACAATACCAGTAGTCTTGCTGATCTCTCCCAAAGTGCATGGAATACAGTCATAGCAGCAGATGGGTTTTCCTTTCTGTACAGCTTTCCTGGTACCCGGAGGGCAACTCTCACTACACACAGACACTGGCACCTGAAACAGCAGAGGGATAAATCTAAGTTAATTACTATGCTGTTGTTAAACCTACAGTGGAGAATGGGATATATTAGTTATCGAATAATGTATTTTGTCATAAATTAATTGTTGATATCTGCATAAGCAGGCTTGTTACATAAGGCCATGTATTTTGCAAAACCTTAGACATTAGCTGTATACTCATTTTCCCTCTAATTTGACTTGTATGAGTACAGAATTGGCTTTTTTTTCTATCTACAAAAAACTAAAAAATCAGTGCATTCTAACCTCAGCATCCCAGCCACCACCCCAGAAGATTTTCTCGATATCCAAATAAAAGTCCTGGTTAAGTCCTCTTACTGCATCAAACTGGCCCACCTGAACAAACTCCATATTTCCATCAGGTCCTAAATGCCAGTTAATAATATCATATGAGGCAGATGGATCTCCATTCTCATCAAAACTGACAAGCTCTCCAACAGGTGTAGTAAACTGTACAGCTTTAAGGTATTGCAAAAGCTGTAAAAAAAAAAAAAAAAAAACCTGTAATAAGAGATACATGCTTACATATGTTCATGCTTACATATGTGAAAACAAGAGCCCATCATTTTGTGTTTGGTTTATTACAAACTTATCCGTGTGTGCCACTGAATATGTACAGAGTGTAATTACCTCTTTAGGTTTTATCTGTTTTGTATCAGGACACTCTCCATTCCCAAATGGTCCTTTACCAGGTTCACAGAACAGCATGTCTTGGATGGCATTAGCAATAGCATACACAGCTTTGTACACATTATAGTTTATATCGAAGTAAGCTTTTCCTTGTTCTTTTACTTTTTCCAGATTTGTGCACTCAAGTCTTGCAGGTCCTGATTGGGTTTTTGTGCCAAAACGGCACCCAAACACCTCCTCCCAGACATTTTGCAGCAGTTTGTCTTTCGGGTAGTCCTCCAGATTTAAATCAGTCAGATAAGATCCAAGTCCCTTGATATCAACCCGCCTCAGAGCAAAACCGATGGTTCCTACCAGAAGGGCTGGGCTCAAAGCAGCATGTTGGCTGGAGGTGCTCCAGGCTTCTGTGGCAATCCACTGTATGTTTGAAATATTTGTTGTTATCACTTCCCTTAGCAGCACCTCCATGTCAGGGCTGATCGCAAATGTCACTACTATACGAGCTTTAGAGCTTTGGATCCTCTCAACAATTCTTCTCATCTTGCTTGGTGCAAAAGATTTTGGAATGATCTCAAGGTAGTCAATGCACACACCTGAAACATGCAGGTCCTGTAACAGCAGCTGCACACCACTTTTTCCATAGGCATCATCTCCAGATATGACACCTACCCAGGTCCAACCCATCAGGTTCAACAAACGAGCAATGGCTTTAGCCTGGAAGGCATCACTAGGAACTGTACGCAGGAAGGTGGGGAACCTGGTGCGGTCACTGAGACATGCACAGGAGGCAAAGTAGCTAACCTGAAGACAGATTGAATCAAAAAACAACAGAAAACGTTTGTCATTTACTTCTTCCAACTGATTAAATATGTACATTGTGTTATGGAAGGGAAATAAAATATGACTACAGTGTAAATATATTGTTTACCATGGGGATGTCAAAAACACCCAATGTATCAGCCACAACTATGGATGCAGAGGAGCGGGCATCACCAATAATAACAGGGACCATTGGAGCCTTGGTGCACTGCTCTGCTGATACTGTCTCCTCTTGCCCTGTCACCAGTTCCAGTGCTGCACGCAGGGTGCTGCTCTCGACCAGGCATGTATCAGCCACCAGGTAACCCAATGTGAAGTTGGACAGCAGAGCTGAATTCCGGTTAATTTCTTCCACTGTGAAAATCATAGTCTGAAGCCAGCTATATGACCGTAAGTCAGCACTGTATGAAAAAAAAAATATATAGTAAGCATAAAAAATAATTAAGTGTTTTAAAAACAAGTACAGACAAGCATTAAATAGAATATGATTGGTCTCAATACTTACCCATAACATCGATCTTCTTGACTATCATGAGTAAAAGTGTGATCAGGTTCAGGTGCTGTAAAGTGAATGGGAAAGAGACCCCCTATAATAACATCACCATCCTTGTACAGGCTGCCAGATATGGGTTTAGTCTGCAGAGTGCATGACTGTATAGTAGACTGCCCTTTGACCAGGCTTGTAAGAAACCCCAGTATCCAAAACCAGGAACCCGCAGCCATCACCCGAGCACAGAAAGAATAATAATTACAAGATTTGTGGACATGAGACGAGACTCCGTCCTCACATCATTCATTAAAAGAAAGAAAAAATATCTGCCAAGCATTAAATAGAGGTAAACTTGCCGAAAGCAAAAATCATTTGGGGTAATTGATGGTCCAGGTGGATTTGAAGTAATCTGCCAGGGCCTCCAAGGTAAAAGATGTTTGCAGCTCAGAGGTACAAATTAATTTCCAGCATTATACATAACATTAGCATGATTTAATGTAAAATGTTGTATATATATATTTTTTATTATATTTACAATATTCTTGGTACATAAACGGGTGTATAAAGTGTTTGTATAGCTGTGCGAGTTTATTTCAGACTTCATGTAAATCCACCAGGAAAATGAACCCAATTAAAGCAAATTAAGCAATTATGTGAGAAAACAGAATGATTAACTTTTTTTAAAGGTGTAAAAAAAACATTTTGTCAAAACTAACCCGAAAGTAAAAATTGTACAAATTAAATATAGAAGAATGGTATAGAAGAACCCTGGCATTGACCGCAATCTAATCAAACATGTTTGAGATGAATTAGAATAGAGATTGTGCGCCTGGTCCATTGATTTAGCATTAGTTTCTGATCTTATGACTGCTCTTCTGGTATATGGACAAAATATCCAACAGACGTATTCAGAAATCACATAGAATGTATCAAAAATATCTGCAAAAAGAGGACAACTTAGAATATGAACAGGTCCTGTGTGTAAAACATTTAAGTGTGCATATACCTTTTGTCTATATAGTTTATATGCTCATCATTTGTGGTATTGTATATTTTTTGTGTATTAAATAAACATTAAATTAAAAATGAAAGCATTTGTCCTCAATCATATCATTAAAGATATTTATTAAAAAAAGAAAGGACACAGTACACGCAGAGCAGAGTCACGGTTCACTAAAGGGTCTGTATGTTACCTGATATGTGGACTTCTGTATTTACCTGCTTTTAACCTTTTGCTCAGTTCTCCCATTTCACTCCAACATTCCAGAGTCTCTACTGGGGATCATATTATGTCACTATAAACAGTTATGTAACAATTGTATAAATTGGACTGGTTAATATTTGCAGAGCATTAAAATTTAATGAAGACACATTTATCCCAATCATTATTTATTTTAATTTCAGTCATTATGAAAAAAAACAGCTTTCATTTCCCATCTAAACTTTCTTTTGGCATTTCCCATCAAATATCAACATGGACTTTTACAATTATTGCAAACAATAACCATTTATGGGCAGGTTAGCGGTCTTGTTCCAATAGAGTTTAAAATTTTTCATTAAATTGTGTATTGTATATTAGACTAGTGGTTCATCCAACACACATCCGTCATCCATTCACTTCTTTAGTTATTTTAATAAAACATATAAAGCTACCAAGCCACAGGATTTTCAAGTAAGCAGCTCTAGTAAATTTTATATGAAGTTAAAATTAATCCATTTCATTGTTATATTTTTGTTATTTAAAAAAAATTAATAACAGGTCAAAAGAATAAAAAGCCAAAATGGATGGATATGATTTACATTTAATCTTCCTCGTGTCAGTAATTTTACAGCTTTATTACCAAAATGTTTACTATGCAATTAAAAACATAGTTGTTTTCTTTTGCAATAAGAATATTTTTCTCCAACCTATGATTGTGTTCATTTTAAGCTTACAGAGCAATGCTGCAAATAGAAATGCCCACATTTTTAATTTACGTTTCTTTCATTTTTAACTTTTAACTTTAATTTTTTAACTTTTTATTAAGAAACATTAAAGTGAACAATGATTTTCATAAATTGATACCACCATATCTTTTCTGTAACTGAAATTTGGTCTTTGCAATAAAACTCTTCAGATTAAATGTTAAATATAACAACTTTGCTTGTTTATGTCTTAATGTGTTAAAATTGTTACAGTATCCCACAGACCCCAGGCTTGGTACTCATGGCAGAGATAATAAAAAATGCATTATTTTCAAAATAAAACAATGGCATTACTGTAAATCAGATGGAAATTTCAAACTTCACCCACTCACATTCCAGGCTTTGCCTTTAATGAATACATTGTTGCCTCAGATGTTTAAACACAAGGTCAGATATTTTTAGGTAAAGCGCTTCACTCAGTGGTGAACATGCACCAAGCTTAGCTCACCTTATTTACCTGAATGAGATGTGAAATTTGGGCGGCACGATGGCTTAGTGGTTAGCACGTTCGCCTCTCAGCACTAGGGATTCCCGGTTCGAATCCCCATCTGGGTGGAGTTTCCATGTTCTCCCCGTGTCCGCGTGGGGTCCTCCGGGTTCTCCGGTTTCCTCCCACAGCCCAAAAACATGGATCAAGTCAATTGAGTTCTCCAAATTGCCCCATACAGTGTGTGTGTGTGTGTGTGTGTGTGTGCCCAGCGATGGATTGGCGCCCTGTCCTGGGTCTATCTGCCCAGCGGCCGAGACGTTCTCCCCTGGATGGGCATGGGGAACCCCATCGCGACCCTACTAGAGGATAAAGTGGGAGATAATGAATGAAAGATGTGAAATTTTAATTTTAATTTGTTCCTCTATGGGGCATATTGAATTGATGACTTTTATTGAATTAGTACCATATCTGCTCTACTGTTTACTTAAGTGAGATATAAATGTAAACCAATTGTTGCCCTTTTGCCCTCAACATTTCTGAATTCATGATATAATGTAATATAAAGTACATAAATCATGTGAATGTATAAATTGATGTCATTCACGTGAATAATGAGTGCAAAGGACTGCTGTGAAGCTCCATATTTAATGTTTCATTTGATAATCATGTGGATCATACAAAACATTTTTTAATTTGAAAAGAGCAAGTTGCTTCATGCAAGAAAGTAGAAAGGACAAATCCTGCCCTTAAGAGTTTGTGACTAATAATTCAGTGTATTTTATTCTGGAAAATAGGGTGTGTATTTGCTTATAATTGCAACCTAAGCAGTAAAAATCCAACTTGTTTTACTACTCAACTCTGAATCAACTGTGAATCAACTGAATCAGTGTCAATATTGCATGGACCTATTTACCAACTGCATTTTACCTGCATTGCAATAATAATCAGATAAGACCTTAAATAGAGGAGTTCAGTGCAAATAAATGCTTTGTTAAGGGCTTTAATAAATTTTATTTAAAAAAGTGTGTGTGTGTGTGTGCGACTGTGTGTGTGTGTTTGTGTGTGGGTGTGTGTGTGTGTGTTATTCACTCTTTTGAGTTTTGAGTGTTGTACAGTGTGAAGTGGTTGCTGCTTACTGCTCCATCCTGTGATTTTGTTGAGAGTACAGAAATGGAGGGTTATGAAGAGCCAGACACTTCCAAAACATTGAGTGTTAGAAAGGATGCTGTTGCTATGGTGACAGAGGAACCACTTTTGACCATTAGTGGTTTTGTAAGATGAGCCTGGCTTGTTTTGGGGTGGTGTGGGTGTATTTAGGTCTCCACTAAAGTAAAGGCTTTCATAACTATGGACTGAAGATCTGAATGCAGACTGTATATAGATTGAATCATGATTGTAATCAAATGGATTATATTATAACATATTACAGTAGTGGTTTTCTTATTATACCAATCTCCTTTTATGATAAATGGATGTACACATTTATTATTTTATTTAATAATGGTAGCTCAGTGGTTAGTGTGGTGGGCTATCAATCTGAAATCCCATGTTCACTGAAGTTAGCAATGTGGCTTCCTGAGCAAGACCCTTAACCCTCAATGCTCCAGGGATGCTGTGGCCAACCCCTGCGCTCGCTTTGGATAAAAAAAGCATCTGCTAAATGACCAAATATAAATCTCAATTTCTTTCAAGAACTGACATTTTATTAATTGTTAGTGTGTGTGTGTGTGTGTGTGTGTGTGATTGTCACACCTGCTGCTGCCACACCTACTCCTTCTGTGCCTCATTCTGTGTTCATATTGTCGCTCAAACCAATTACCATTCTCAATCACCTGAATTCTAATCACCTGTCACTTTTGTAACTCTTGTCTTTCACCCTTTTTTAGTTCCTTCCTGTGTGTGAGTTCTTTGCGTCGGTGTGTTCCCGTACTTATCCTCCTGGACAGTCAGCAATCGTCTTTATCGACCACTGTGGCCACACCATCTATGGCCCGACCATCTCATCTTTGAGATCAGTTTTTCACTTTGATTTTGTTTTCTTTTTAGGTTTATGTATTGTGTTTTGGCATTGTTGGAGGATTCTTGTGTTACACGCTAAAAAGTCTGC
This sequence comes from Corydoras sp. C115, assembly GCA_019802505.1. Classification (NCBI taxonomy): domain Eukaryota; kingdom Metazoa; phylum Chordata; class Actinopteri; order Siluriformes; family Callichthyidae; genus Corydoras; species Corydoras sp. C115. Next base: position 2,554,280 of record JAFMOC010000019.1, on the reverse strand, counting down.
ATAAGACTTTGCACCTCATTCAATCTCTCGGAATTTAGCAGTGATTCAAATAAAAGAATAAAATAGTGTTCTTTATTTATATATTTATTTTAATTAGTTATTGTGTGAAGACACTAGCAAAAGCATTATCATAATAATATGCTGCCTGAGACGATTATATTATGTCTGTGTAATGGAGATTAAAACCATATGATGAATAAAATGAAAGGAAATTTTACACTGAACCGGAAGGACCCATCAAAGCACCTGTCTCACAATCGCTTTGGCGCCAAATAAAACACACGGACAATGAAGCAGTTTTTTTCCCCCCAGTGTATCTGAATGTATGAACAAGGGTGAAAAACACACAAAATATAAAAAAGTCATTTTCCTTTTTTTATTAAAACAAATTTCTTTTTAAAGATTATTTTATTACAAATTATCAGAATACAAGCATTTGAGGTATATCCATCTGTGTGTTTACTTTTTGTGAGATTTACTTTTTCAAAATTGTATGAAAGCGTGAAAAGCAACAAACACAAATTAAATGCATGAAACACTTGATAACTTTTAAATTTACCATACATGAAAAACCCATCTTAAGAAAAGCAGAAATCAATGTATAGCTTTCCTTCAAAATATAAGACCAATACCTGAAATGAAAGACATATACATGTCATACTTCTTAACAACCCCTTAAGGACTTCAGCACACTGAACTGCACATATATGAACAATCCTGTGAGTGTATATTTTATTTTCATTAGAAATATAAGATACAGAAACTTGAAATTCCACAGCATCCTCAGGGTGTCTTACTTCTTTGGCATCAATAGCAGATGTTTATGTTAATCAACACAATTAATTGACTACCCTAATGATAGACTTTAATAATCTTAAGGCATTTAATTATTGATGATCAACATATAAAGCATCACATGGTCACACATACCTACAAACATCATACTAACTAGTCATGTACCTTGGCATAATTAGACATGTTCTCTTTTTTTATTTCGGTTCAAAAAATACATTGTCTGTGTTATTTAACAAACACCTTGCTCAAACGGAGTCATTTCTAATCAGTTCAGTGCCATAATTAGTATCTTTCTCACAAAACTCACATAGTGCCCTTGTATTTGTACATATTAATCCTTCATTACTATGTAAACCACAATGTCTGAATTGAAGAATCGTTGAAGATTTTAACCAGAAAACCATTTTAGGTTTTGTTTTACTTCATTTGTATTTATTACATTGTATATCAATATTCCCCTTTATTGTAAGGTCAAGGTGTTTTTTTGGCATATAGGGTAGAGTACATGATTTTTCAAAAATGTTTCTTTGTAAAAAGTAAATATTTAAGATTACATTTATCCTGTATACTGGTAAATATGTACCATACAAAATGCTACTTGTATCTCCAATTCACAGTTTGATTTGATATTGATGTTAAAAAAATGAATGTGATTTTTTTAGCGTTTTATCTTCTAGAATATCTGTTATATAAACACAACTCAGAGATCATATGATGACCTCCTTCTGACTAATATACACTAACCTGGTAGTTACATGATGTAGTGTGCTAAGAATGTGCTCCATGACTGTAAATAATTGAAATGCACTGGTGAAACTGAGGGTTTTCGACCCTGTTGAAAACACTGGTCTTTCCCAGCAGGGGATTGCAATGACCTTACAGTCAGCAAAAAGTAGAGAACACAGTTGTCCTTGTGTTTGAAGTGATCACCAGACCCGGCATGATTTGTCAGGCACCATACTGCTGTCTTTTTTGCACTTGAAGGCTTTGGCAAACTCTGGGAAATTTTGCAAAGATCCAAGAACTCTGTAGGTAAAACAGAAGCATCATGTTTAAGCTTATTATTATTAAATTTGTTAGGCTTTAAAGTTTAAAGTTTTAAACTTTAAACTTTAAAGTTTTAAACAAATTTCAGAAATTAGTTTTTTAATTTTTACACATCTTAAAAGTAAGTAAAAAGAATCTAGTTAAAAAATCAATACTTTACAAAAACTGTAAGTAAAAAATAAACAAATTGGGGTGCAAAATAACACTGCATTCTAAAATAAGAATCTGTGACATTGGTGGTGCAACATTTGAGCCAAGGCGGACAATGTATGGACAATGTATTCATTCTCAATTATATTAGTAAAATCTAAAGTAATATGTAACAGGAAATCTGTCTGTCAGAAAAAAAAATCACACACTTTGACAAAGTCTTTATTATTGGATAAAGAAAATCATATACAGAAACCCTCTCACAGCCAAGTGTTAAAGATGTTCTATGTAGAGGAATGGATTAAAACTCCTTCAAACTTTAACAAACAAAAAATCCAATTTTCTTAAGGTTATGTTGTAACTTTATATGTTGACACATCAAAAGTACCACGACTTTCAAAACAATATACAGTATGTAGAGTGAAAAATAGATCTAATGGAAATATCCATAAGATTTAAATAATACATAAATAAATAAGGTAGCTGTTAAAATGTAATTAAATGAATGATATAAATAAAATAAATTTTAATATAATTATATAATTTATTTTTTGAACGTCAAGAAATTTTGGAAACCAAATTTTCTATGGTGGCCATATAAGTAAAGCTATAACAACTAGAACCCTAAGAAGGTTTGCAATGACAGATGTGCTCAGAGGCATAGTTTTAAAAAACATGGTTTATGGGAAATCCGAAGTACTGCCACAGTGGTGCATCTTCACTTATGGTTACAAAGTGTGTTGCATTAAGATGACTGTGCTTTTGATGTTGCTGATTTTAAGTCCAAGTAAAAAGATTGTTTAAATCCTGCAAGCCTGTGTTTCATCTTTACTATTAAGGCCTTATAAACAAAGTGACCATGTGTTTAACTAAAACTGACTAACTGGCAAAAATATTGACAAACCTACAAAACCAGTCATTAAAATGTAGCTTTTAACTTTCATAGTTAATTTTAACTTGTTTAAATTTCAAAGTTAATTACTTCCTTATTAGCTGACACATGCTGTTTATTTTTAATCAACCTGATAAAACCTGTGCAGATGTGTTTATACTTGTAATTCAGTCAATGTACACTGAGTGTTCATTTTCACTGGTAATTTTTATTGTTTTATTTCACTGTATGTGATTTGACGTTTTTAAAAAATAGAAGACAATATGAAAACCTACCTGAACTTTCCTGGACTGTGGACATCAGTCTTTATGGAGTTGACTGCATGCTCAGGTCGATGTGTTCCACACCAGACCTGAATACACAAGAGTTTAAATGTAGGTGTGTTAGGAGTGTGTGGTTGGGTGGAGCCTGTGATCCAGGGTAAAGGGAAACACCTGCCAACCCTTAATGTGCCTAATTATCTATTCTTCTCTCTGCAGTGAGATGGGTTTAAAACAACAACAGAAAGGAAAGTAGAGAGTGTGAGCCAAGATGAAAATGCACAGATCGATTGTGTCTGTGTGGATAATTTGTGTCCTGGTTTTATTTTACATGTGACCTTATCAGAGTATGGTTATCCAAGGAGTACAACTTTCTGGCAAACTGGCTAAAATCTTACCTGTGCAAAGTTCAGGAAAAACAGCTGCTCATGGCTCAGTTCAAGTCCAGGCAATGGAGCTTCCTTTCCATTCTTCTTGACATAATTCTGGTAAGCCTATGGAAAACCATAATTTAAAAAATGTGGTCAGACAGTATTATATAAGATTGGGACTTTATGCAGAATAAACCTTTTAAATCTAAAACACATGCAAAATCTAACCTTAAGTCAGAGTACAAAGGAGGGGAAAAATGCTAATTAAAAAAATATATATAAAAAAAATACACACAGAAATAGTAGAAATACTAATACAATTTGATAACCATATTTAATAACATCCACCAGAAAATCAAACTTTCCACTGATAAATTATCAATATACAACTGACTATATTTCATATTGTTTACTACTTAGTACATTTAAAAAAAGAAAAATGTCTGTAACATTCTTAAGGAGTGAGAGTGGAATAACCATAAAGCCAGGTTATAAGGGTCGAGATTCTCTAGACCTACCTGATAGGACTGCCGGATGCCACCATTATCTGCAATGTTTTCCCCGAGTGTGTTATTTCCATTTAGCTGCTCGTACAAGGCGGAGGAAAAAGGGTGCAATGTTGGGTTGCAGGGAGGAAACATGATGAAAGGATAAAGACACAGAAAATGACAGTTATTTCTGACATCTTTTGTAAAGAAAATCACAGCTTATAGCTCTAAGATAAGTTTAGTTAATGCCTTAGTGGTGGTGAAGATGCCCAGACATATACAATGAATAATGAAAAAGGAACGCAAAAACATTTGCAACAATAAATCCTTTTGCGTTTTTTATAATAAAAAAAAAACTTTTTGAATTTAGATTAAAGTCAGAGCACTCTGATATAATATATATAACACAGATCATATAGACATACAGTCTAAATTAAAAGTTAACTAAGAATTTATTTATTTTGATTATATAAATTAAGCAATCGTACTGGGAAGTTGCATGCATACACAATTTGAACCTTACATTCTGTCCACTGGCCAAGTCCCAGGAAAAGCTACTGTATTGGTCCACAATACATTTGGAAAGCTCCTGAAACTTCTGTGTTGAAGATGTTGTCCACCAATCTTTCAAGTCCCCATCTTTATCAAAGTTACGCCCTATTTAAAAATAAACACTGCTACTTAATGCTGAGGAAATAATTGCTCTTTACAGGCTGTGAAAGCTCAAACTTTATTAAAGCATATTGTCTAATAAGGACCCACTAAGGACTCTTATGATTGACATCTTACTGTCACTAGCTAAACAAAAGTTTTATATATTCTAGAATGTTTTTTATGTTAAAATTAATTAATCAGAATTTTTTTTTATTATATCATTTTATCTTCCTCACCATTGTCGTCAAAACCATGGGTGATCTCATGACCAATCACCATACCAATGCCGCCATAGTTGAGAGATGAGGGCTGTCCTTTGCCAAAGAATGGAGGCTGAAGGATACCTGCAGGAAATACTGAGAAAGCAGTTTATAATGATTATTTATTTATACATGTATATGAACATTTACTAACACAGTGAAATCTGGGTTTAATTGTTACCTATTTGATTTCTGCTGGATGAATAAAAGGCATTAACCACAGCTGCTCCTGAGATCCACCTTTAAAAGTAAAACATGAAATAGAGTATACTAGTCCATCCATTTAAGTTTTCATATGATATTTAAATTTATCAGGTTATAAGTGTCTATGTATTGATCTTTTTGTGAAATACAATTATATGAAAAATGAATGACCAAAAATTCTGTATGAGAAACATTCTGCCCTCAATAGCTATTAGCTTTATGTTCTTATTAAAAGCACAATTTAATCATTTACAGTCCACACTGGGAAAGGTATAAAAAGCTTAAATTAATGAGATAATCTGCTAAACAAGGAAAGAGTAAAGTTGGTTTCAAAGGCAATTTGTGTTAGAAATATACACACATCTGAGCCATTATCTACTAATGATAACTGTAACCAAAATAATTTTTACATTAACTGCAATAAATAACTAAAACAAGGAGATTTAAATTAGTTTTAAAACATGATCTAATTTCTAGATCATTAAAACTTGATCTATTTAACAATCTGTAATAGGAATATATAAGATAAACCGCATCTTACTCTTCTTTGTTCACTTTCATTCTTAATCTTTTCAGCCGTTTCTTCTGACCATACTCTAAATTCTTCAGGATGTTTTCGAAGTATTCCTCTGAACTGTAGAATAGCTAAGAGTAAAGAATAAAAAGTTTGTTTATGGACACTATAATATACTGTCAAAGCAACACTACAACACCCCTTATTAAATAAAATATTTTATATAATATTCTAATAAAATAAAATAAATAGAGGCACAACACTTTAGGGTACATTTTATTGTTGCTAAAGAACATTTATATGCTATTTCACCCTAAAACGATACCCATAGTTGTTATGTGATGCAATAATTAGACTCATATTGTACGTTGTTGGATAAAAATATGAAAAAATACATTTTATATATACATAAATCAATATCACTTCTATATAATAAATATAAATCTGGATTGCTCTGCAGAGCCTCACTTCTTTGTACTCTTCATCCAGATATGTATTGTTCATTATGTTTTCTGAAAATCCAATTCTTTCCCGAATGGCTCGAGCCTGTGAGGAGAAAAGAATCACATTTAAATTTTAGGTTGTGTAAGAAAAAAACTTTTTGAAAATGGTCTTTTATATAATTTTCACATTTGCATGAATATATAGAAAGCTCTTTTCTAAGATAGTATAAATTAATTCAGGTTAGATGCATTGAAACAGCTAATTTATTTATCATTACAAACCTCCTCATTAATCTCACCTTCTCCTCAGCAGCTTTTTGTGTTTCTACATCCATCCAGGTGAGGTCCTTAAGGTTAGCCACAAAAACCTCTCTAATATTGGCAATCATCTCATTCATCTGAGTCAAATAGAGCAGACGAGTATTATGTTCATGTTGTCATGTATTAACAAACCACAGATAGAACTTCACTATTTTCCAAAAAATGATTAAACTAATTTAAGAGATTTAATTCATGTTTCTTTGTTTCATGTTTCTTTTTAATTCATGTATTTTTGTTTATTTCTTAAATGTATTAATCCTATACTCTCCACCAGTGACATATCTCTAGCAATGCAGGATGAACTTCTCACAGTCCTAATGATTTGTGCAATTATGTTAAAAAACTAAACTTCCAGTCTATCAACTGAATATAATTATCATGACTTGGCTTTCAGATTAAATAATCATTGAAATGACAGGTAGGAGGCAAGCCAAGGTTTCTTGGACACAATGAGATTAACAAGCACGGTAAAAAAATGTTTTAACAAAATTAAGAAAATAAAAAATCCCAAGCCCACATTTTTCTTTTAATGGTGCCAAATTTACTTCAAAAACCCTGAATTGCACTGACATTTGTTAAGTGCATATTGTTTTATGATACCATTTCATCACATTTTTAGCATCCAAAAATAACTCCATGTGAATCCAGACATTTCTGAGCTCAGTCTATAATAATGGATTATTAATTATTATCGCTATCTTAAAAAGCCTTTGGAAAAGGTCTTTGGAATATGCAGTAAATATTTTTAGTGTAAGCTTGTACTGTATAAATCTGAGGTTTTATTTATATAAGAACTTAATTTATATAATGCCTTAGAACTCAGTTTTGAATTCGCTTTACAGCACCTTAATGGTCTTTACACAAACAAAGGTAAAATTGATTTATTATTATACTAATAAAGTGCCATGTAACAAAAGATTATGTGGTGTGTGCTATGCAACAGCCCATAATGCATTTTCATACAGCTAGCACACTATCATGGAAAGATTTAAGTCCAGCCATATCTAATGGGTGAGATGCCAGATCATAGATCCTACACTGCTGCTGTAATATCAACTTCTACTGGGTGGTCAAATAACTGGGTGCTAGAGGACATGTGAAGCTGGCACACATTCCTGCAAGCCTGTGCAAAAAACACATGGAAGCTGCAACCTTTCCACAGCATCAGTAGATGGTGCTGCAGTGGGTGCACTCATTCAAACAATAAGGAAACAACAAAATTTCTGCAATTTCACTCTGAGGATTAACAAAGTATTCTGATTTTGATTCTGAATTTGGGGAAAAATATTAAGAAGAAACAAGATTCACTAAATTTTACATAGATTTGTTGTTTTGATGACAAAGACATAGATGAGGTAACAACACACTTAGGTAAAATTGAAAGAATTTCTTTAAACTGATTTAGCTCATATATAATAATTATATTTTATATATATATATATATATATATATATATATATATATATATATATATATATACACACACAACTATTGATGATATAATTAATGTTTATACATATATGTTATATGTCATTTTTATGCCCCACAACCATCTAGTAGAATACATTTATTATTATTATTATTATTATACATTAGTAGAGAACATTTCCACTAAACTCACTGTTTCATTCATGTTTCATTCATAGGTTTCATCACAATTCTTATAGTGATATTAGAATTCTTATAAAAGTTTCCAGCCAAATGCATTACATGCATTACAAAAACAAAACAATTTACAAATATAATAAGCATGTGGATACAGATCACTATAAAGAAACATAAATATAAAAACTGACAGTAAAATTTGTAAGAATGATTATTATTATCTATATCTTACCATGTCCTTACTGTCTCCAGCAAAGGCCTCTTCTACATACAATCTGCCCACTGCATCCTCCATGTTGTTGTTGACATAAATGGCACATTGCCTCCACATTGCTGTCTCGGAAGTAGTTCCAGATATTGCCTTTAAGGAAAGATAAGAGAGAGATAATAAAATAGATCCAGAAAATTTTGGGAACAGTAAAAGTGACTAAAAATAGAAATAGAAAATGACTGAGTTCAAAATGAATTTGGACATAAGAACATATGAATAAAAGAGAACAAATCCTGTAATTGTTTAAAAGGATCAATAAAATGCAAATTTTATTTATTCACTGTTATCAACAGCATAAGAAAAAGTATACTAACTTTTTTATAGGCCTTTCTGGTGTCCCTGTATTCTCTGCTCAGCCCAACAACCATATTCATGACAAAACGCCAGATCATATAGTTTTGGATTTCTCTGTATAAATACACAGACAAAAAGTCTATTGATGCATTAACAAATGTTTATTTTCCAGGCATCCATTAGTAACAAATTCTGGTTTTACTATTAACTGTAAAAAATATGTATTTATATGTATTCTGCTTATTTCCAGTCAGCAGTTCTAATTTTCCCACCCTACAGGTTTATAAACCCTGTTAATTTGTAGAAAAACAAATTGATGGACTACTACTACTAATAATAATAATAATAAGAAGAAGAAGAAGAAGAAAAATAATTAAATTGCTGATAATACTTATTATTAAATATTTTTAAATGTAATGACGAAAGTTGGAGAACAATATGGTATTGTTTTTAAAGTGTTTTGGTCATTACCTTTTTGACTTACCTCTTTGAGTACCTGTTCAGAATAGGGTTGAGACGCTTTAAATAGTTGGGAGCATACAGGATCACTTGTTCACTGTCTTTAATTGGAATGCTGACTGAGTCCATGATCTTGTTGGTAAAGCGAGTCCAATTGAAAACCTTAAACCAGGACTAATAGTTAGAAGTATAAATTCTAACATACATTATAAGAATGTAAAAAAAAAAAAAACATTTTTTTTACTGTTGAATTAAACTCTAGTGAGTAATTGGAGTTGAGGGTCTCGAGGGGCATCTTATTATATAACAGAACAGGATTGTTTCTGTCCTCTGGTGTGTCTGTGGCCTAAAGCAAGAACATGGAAACAAAGATTAGACTGATGAAACAAAACGGACAGAATAGAGTTTTATCAAAAAAATTATTAATAATCTGTATGATTAATGCATTCTTTCTTATAAATTACCCATAATGTTTTGTAAGTTCTCTTATTGGAGTATCTGTCTCAAGATACAATTCGAAAAACAATTGTATTCACAAGCCACAAACATTAGCATCATCATAAGTATTTTAATATTTACATTTGCAAGTTCTTTCTCCAGCTGCATGACCTGCTTCACCTCCTGTCTGATGCTGGCCTGACTGATCTCCAAGCCTCTGTCTTTTCGGATCAGCGTAGCAAGGTCAACCATGAAGTTTTCATATGTGACACAGGCCTATGGATAGAGTCCAACACACCTGTGACATTTCTGAAAGCCATAACATTAAATAGCTCTGACTAAGTGTGGGGGAGAACTGCCAGGGGTAAACATGCTATTAAATTATGAATTAGTATACGCCTCCTGACTGTTAGCTCCCCAGTTATTTAGGAAGCGTTGTGTGACTCCCATGAGGTGATATACAAGCTAATTGGGTTCATCTTTTAACTGCATTCTCTCAATCAGACTTTCTCTCTTCTCTAGGAATTTCCTATCTCTTCTTCATCCTCCGGAGTTCGGACCATGAATATTCATGTATTTTGGTTGGTTGTATTAGATATATGCACTGGAAGAACAGGACACTCAAAATTTCATTAGTGTCAGAGCATCCTGTGGGATAAGGATTTTTAACTGGTATCCATTTTAATTACCCAGTGGATCTGGAACACATTTGCAGAGGCATAGCAAGTTGCAAGTTCTATGGGTGGCCTATATATATATATATATATATATATATATATATATATATATATATATATATATATATATATATTGTGTGTGTGTGTGTGTGTAATACTGTAGAAGGTACTGTAGCAAGTTTGCTTGAGTGAATCTCTTTTATTAGATACATTAATAGCCTTAATTAAAATCCTAGACAGCTGGACTTAGTTTAAAAATGAGCATTTCACTGCTGCTATAACATGAAAGAAAATATGGGCAAATATTCCCCTAAAAGGAGCATAAAGCTGAAAGAGACATATCCAAACAGTCTGATGGCTATAATTAAAACAAGATGTGCCTGTATTATGTTTTCATCTGGGTACACATCACATTTCTGGTCCTGTTATTCATTATATGTCTGATTTTCACTGCATAAATGTGTGAAGAAACCTGGAGAAACCTCCTCAATGAACATCAGTTTAGGACTCTTTAACAAATATGGGAATTTTTCTTACTGGGAATAATGATTTTCTATACACCTTGTATTGCTTGACAAATTGGCAAGTCATACCTCTTCATAGGGCCCTGTGCAGATATAGTAGTCTCTGGAGGGAAGGCCAAGGCTTGGTTGGTCAAACTGGTGAAGAGATTAGAGCAATCAGCCATCAGCCATTCATTCTGGAAGCCCACTCCATTTACATTATCATTTATCCCATTAAAACAGTATCAGTTACCAAGATTAAAATACAAATGACAAATACAATATCTTACAAGTTCTGAAAACAGAAGAGCTGTTTGTTCATGAAGATTTTGCGATTGTGAGTCGTTTGTGAGTTTTGAAATTTGGCTCGTTCTTTCTCATAAGAACGTGATAAAGGTAGTTTAAACATTTTTTTATCCAAAAAGAAGAAAAAAGGCAAAGTACAATAAATGGGCAGCAAATGTGAATTAGTATAAAAAATGGATATTTCCTGATAAATGACCACAATTCTACAAATGTGATAGTAGATCAACCATAAATTGAGTTTGGATTTTATTCTGACTAAAATCATTTCCTATATAACCCAGCTATTCACAGTAAACTGCTAAAAAGTGGTTGTTGTAAAGAGAAAATGCCTAATGGTTACAAATGCAAACTTACATGTATAATATAAGAATTGGAGTCTTTGTCATCTGTGCCAATAAAAAAACTAATTAAAACTTGCTTTCCAAATTTCTCATTCAGTGTTGCTATGACATCTTCTGCTTTCCAGTTAGTTCCTAAGGAAAAGACATAATGGTGAATTATACTGCAAGCTGTTTGGTGGAGTTATAGGTTTAAGAATTTTACATTATAATATACCAAAAGTAGTCTCCCAGTCGTCTGTTGCTATGGGCCACTCTGAGATATCTGGCAACATTCTGAGCAGTGGATTTCCACCTCTCTCTTCAATAAGACCTGAATTAAAAATATACAGTTTTGCCTTAATTGCTGACAGAATTAAACAGATAAGATAAGAATGGTATACTGAAACTTTATTTCCTTAACTAACTTTGTAACATATACTATTTTATAAGATGTTTGTCTTTATGAAAAAAGGCATTCTATTAACCATGAATATCTAACTTTCCACAAATATAAATGTTCTTTTATGAAAGGAAAGTGTCTGCATGTTTCACCATTTCTTATTTGGTTGTTTTGCTTACTTTCATTGATACAGGATCTATAGAGGGTTTTGGCTTTGGTTATAGCACTGCTACCACTGGAGCTCCCTGCAGCATCACTCTCCATGACTCCTTTAGAGATAAGGTAAAATACATTTTCACATTTCATACTTTGAAACACACATGTGTAACAACACCATCATCACAAGTAGGTCCTTGGTTTAATTCCCTGGCTGGAAGTCCACATTTTGAGTCAGGTGATATTCTTAATGAAAAGTTAGCAGAAACCCATTGAATTGATTTTATTGTGTAGTACGGTGATATAGATTATATAGAAAGCTGTGTAAGAAGACAAGTATTGGTACAAATAGCCACCACTGTTATTGGTGCATCAATAATAATAATAATAATAATAATAATAATAAACTTCTCCATGCAACCATTCTTAAATCCAAGAATACTTGGCTCATACAAACACGTACACAAACAAATAGTCATCTATATCATGGATCAGTTATGTTATTTTACCCACAATGATTAGAAATGTCTATGTGTGTTGGGGAGAAAGGTTTGTTAGTTAGTTTGTGTGTGTGTGTGTGTGTGTGTGTGTGTGTGTGTGTGTGTGTGTGTGTGTGTGTGTGTTGTGGTGTTTTAATTGGGCCTGTGTTCAATACCTCCTGGGAAAGGGCAAAGATCATACATAATGTTCACACATTAAAGACCACCTACAGTTTATGTGGCCAAAAAAGCATTCAGTAATTCAGCACTAATTTGAAAATCCAAAATCAGAAATTATTAATAAAATGACATAAAAATATGTAGTTGAACAACTAACCTGTTATGGACTGCTGATCTGTTAAGGCTGCTTTTTAACCATTTACAGCTATTACAACCACGGTCGGAAATAACAGATTACTGAATAAATGAACAGAATCAGAACTGTCTGAAAATTTATAATTACTTTGACTACATGTCCGGAGAGGTTCACACACACTACAGAGAACTGGCTCTAATGTACCCAGCTCTGGGTGGCTAAAGCCCTGCAGAATCCTTTAGCTTCCAGTTGGATGTGCCAAATAAAACATAAATCCACTGGTGTTGTAATTATTTTTTATAAATTGTTAAAAGAGATATAGGAACTGCTGTTTAATATGGTAACCTTATCCAAATCACATATCACTGCTATGTTCAAGACAGGATGCAGCTCCTCCCTGAGGCATCTCCACCATTTGTATGCATGAGTTTCATCTCTGATATTCCAAGATCAACATACTTTCTCTGCTCTCGCTGGCTGCTTGAGCTTGCTTCATTTCAGGCTTTGTAAAACAATGATGTATTTAGAGTGAAGGACTAAGTGTTCTTAAAAATGCAAGGTTCATAGCACTGCGACCTGTTTACTAATACACTTTTTAATTCAAGTACTTCCTCTTAAATTAAACTCTTAAATTGAGACAGGATGTCTATGGCCTAAAATAAAACCTGCGTTTTGTTGATCTTATATACAGGTTTATAAAAGTTAATGCCACCAGTGAGAAGCAAAACATGTAGTATTTCCACACAAAACTCTTGTTTATTACTTGTATAGTCATAGATCATGTCGGAGTCTGAAGTCTTTTAACTACAGTACAAACCTGTCATGACGCCTTTGTGTCATTGTAGTAACTTTGAACACATGCTGATGGATGCACAAAGGGTGGCCAATGCAGTATTTAGGGCTTAAGCACTAATTGCATCCAAAACCTCTAATAAAGCCTGTAAATATGCTTTTATTTTCACTTCAACTTTGCATTTCATTCTTCAAAACCAACTAACTGGAAACACTAATGAGGGGATTGACTTAAAATATTTGTCTCACCAAAGGAGTCATGACCCCTTTTAAGTAATTCCTATTTCAAAGTAACTGTTTGAATTTTATGCTGAATTCAGTCATGCAAGCTCGTCTATTGCAACACATTTTAAAAGAGGATTTTTAATAAAAGCCATGATTCTGTGTGGAGTGTGGGTTGTGTCCAGCATCACAAATTATTTGGATTAATGGCAATCACAGACACTTCAAAATCTTATAGAAATTCTTCTTAGAAGAGTACAGGCTTAAAGTCATTAGTATTTTAGCAAATCAGCTCAATTCAGGATTTGAATCCAGACCTCCAGTAGCTTTGCTAGTAGATAGAAAAGTTGATGTGTAATATAAACTTTCTGATGTACAGTGAGTGGTTGTTTACTTTCACATTTATCCTACTAGTAATTTAAACATAGTATATATCTGATGCATTTAAAGCATATAACCCCAAAAGTTTATAATAATGTTTTTTTTTCTGCTAAAAGACAGTAAAATACTTTCTACCTGGGACTTTTAGACAGTCTCTGTAGCTAGAATTAAAATAATATTTTTTTACTGACATCAATGAAAGATCACTGGGATCACTCTTTGGACAGTTGTGTGGATAATCTTACAGTTACTAAATGTTAGCACAAGATTTAAATAGTCAAGATCCAGGACTTAAGCTGTCCAAACTTTTTGCGCAAAGCACAATAATGACCTTCACATTTGCCAAAATATTCTCATGTTTAATTAATTGTATTTATTACGTCTTAATTAAACCAATGAGACAATTTGTCATTTGGCCTTGAATGCCAAACCATTACATAAGACTGTATGTTTATTAATGACAAATAATTTACCAAATGTCATGCAACTGTGTTTATGTACACAGCAATTAAAGTATTTGAAATTTTATTACCTTTGAGAGTGCCTTTGAATTATTTGCTGTGCTCAAACCCTCAAACCTCCCTAACTTCAGCTGGACTATCAGCAGGACCAGGTCATACATGTATATCTCCTTCTTCCTGTTGGTTACATCATAACTTTGTTTTTAAATAAGGGCTCATGCTATTTTATCAGCCACTCCACATATTTGCTTGTGCTGACATCTCTGCATATTAAAGGACTTGTACTACCCAAGATATTATAGGGTATTTTATGGCTGCAGCATAATCTCTTTGGAAGACCAGGCTTTTGTTTGATTTTTTCAAGTTTGGTGTTTTCCTTGTCATTCCCCACTCTCTTTGTACAAAGATCTAAACGAGAGGTCTGGATAAACGCAATGAAATTGTTTTTTCTATGTACTCTAACCTACAAATTTGAAAAAAGTTGTGTTCTTGAATAAAGTTAATTTATATTTCAGAAGCAAAGAATAAAAACATACTTTTAGTCTGCATTATAAATATGCAATATTTATACAATAATACATCAGAAAGAATTTTGCACTTAACATAAAAACAAATCAGAGAAAGAGAGAGGGAGAGGTACAGAATGAGAGAGAGAGGGTACCTTTAAGCACCACCTCTAGTTCATCTCGGAGAATGTCAAAGGTGCTATATCGTGAGCTGGTTTCAGGGATGATGTTCTTCTTTAGCCAGCCTCCACAGGCATACTGGTAAAAGTTTTCACACGGGTTCACTGTAGGATCCATGTTGTCAATGAGGCGTGAAGCTGCAATGCACAAAGATAATTAAAAAAAAATGGTTATTTATCTATAAGAAATCTTTCCCAACTAGAATGTATTTTAGTAAAAATACTGGTTGGCAGTTTGTTTGTGTTATTATCTAATACTGTTTTACATTATTTACTGTGTATGCTTTCTGTTCGCATTACAAGCAAGCAGGACATCTCTAAATCAACATTCTGTGTAAAAGGGACATTATTTTTCACAATAAAGAGAAACTCTGTAATACCATTTAATGTATACACATTGGGCAACAAGGGGTTAAAACAATGCACAATTGCAAGATATTATGCTTTTATTGCTTTAAACAACATATAATTTATCAAATTTAAAGGAACTAAATAAATGCACTCCTGAGACCTGGGCTACAATTTGCATTGTCTTTGGGAGATTGAACTTTTACATGGAATAAGCAGTAAAATGGTAAAAAAACACTTACATAAATGTTTCTCACACAAGATAGAATAATGAAAAGTTTTAAGTGCTTGATGTAACAGCTAACACATGTCTGGTTGTTTCCCACAACTTCCCCTCACTTGCTTTTTGTTTTTTCTTAAACCACTGGTGGATATATTTATTCAATTACACCCTTAATTATTAATTTATTAATTTATCTATTTAGCACCTCTAAGTTTGCCTAATCTACAATCACATCCACAAGGCCTTAAGAGATTTGTTAACAATTTATCTAAATATTTGAATGAAATTATGTTTGATGAGGTTAATAGACCATTAAGGAACATGTATGTAGATGTGTGTTTGTGAGCAAATATATATCTGTGTTCTATTATCTTACAGTGTAGCTTGTAAAATGTGCTTACCCGACTGTGTGCAATCAGACGTGGTGCAAATCCCATCTAGAATAGATCAGAACACACTCAAGGTCAGCGTTACAGAGAGTAAATTGGTTAATATATAATGCTGAGAAAGCAATGTTCTGAGGTACCATAAATAATTTATCACAATAATAATGTTGTGAGATATGATAAAGCTCTTCAGTGGTATGACAATGGTACAATCTGTTATGCTTTCATGCACTTTAGAACCTGATTAATTACACACTACGAACTGCACATGTAACATACAGCAATCAGCCACCACATTAACCTGTCAGTGGTTTTAATGCTGTGGGAAATCAGTGCAGTCTACAGATAATTTGTTTCATGATGTTTGTTAACAATGCTCATAAGCAAAAGATGTGTTTCAAGTGATGCTTTTGTTTAACGCCTTCAATTTCTCTAAAGCAAACATGCAGCTACTCTACCCAAGGCCTTTGCTGTGAAGCCCATTGTGTAAACCTTCATCCTATTTGGTAGTTACAATGTTAAATGTTTGCTGCCTTGCTTGTGTTATTATTTAGCTGATGTGATCAAACCTCAAACTCACTAAAATTCAGTGCAAACTTGGTCTGATCATTTATCTCCTGACTACTGGCAATTTCTTTAAAGCATGCATACTATCAATATTTACAAGGTGTTAAGGACTTATTAGGAAAAAGTTAAGGGGCACTCCAATTATAAGAATGTATTTAAAACACATATTACAATAAAGAAAGAACAAATCCTTTGCATGACGTGCAAATAGCATACATTCTCCAAACCTGGTAACATTTTAATACAGGAACATACATAACATGTTGCACTGTCATTATCTTATTAAACACTCTTGCTCTTTCTTCTTTTTTGTAAGTCAAACATGACTTATTAAATCAATTAGATCACACATTTATAATAAAGTACAAAAAGCATTCATAAAATCATACTGGGTGACCAAATATTTTCAAAATATAAACAGTTTTCAAGATCATTTTAGAATTGCTTTGAAAATCACTGGTATTTATTGAACAGGATAAAGGAAACGCGCAGAAGCACAACTATAAGGAAAAGACTGGGTTTGTACTCACCCTTGTTGCTGTTCACAACAAAAAGGATGATGAGGGCTAAGATAACAATAAAAAGAAGGGATACAATAGTCAGGAGACCTATCTCCAATGACGTCCAGCGAGTCTTCTTCTTCTGCATGTTGTTTTCGGCCATGGTGTGCAGTCCTTCTGGCACAGCCTGTAGCAACTCACCTGTGGGAAAAGTGCCAATGTAAAAAGACACAGCATGCAAGACAGACAAAGATGACTGAGTAATTTGGAAGAACACACTGACTGTGCAGCTCCTTGTCAGAGCATACCTCTGCTAAAGTACTAAGATGCAAAGTCTCAGTTTTGCAGCTTTCAACAGTCAGTCTATTAAGTAGCCGTGACAATTGAGTAGTCAGAGCAGTTCTTGCTACAAGTTGTTAAGTTTATCTCAACAGGCAATTAATCCTTGATCCCTCTGACAGGTGCATACATGCGCCTGCACCCACCCACACACACACACACACATCAAATCTGGGTGCAAAGTCTTTGAAAATCTCCCTTTAAGGGAGCAATACATTAAAGGTTTGTATTTAAAATGATATTGCATACTTGTATCCAAGCAGTACATCTAGTAATGTACATAGTACAAGCCGTACATTTAGAAAGGTTACAGAACCTTTGTTTTATTTAAAGTGTGTGTGTGTGTGTGTCACATGCAGATAACCCAACAAAAATCTTAATAAGAATAAAGGTTATGTGTCATTAGATAAGGGTGTGTATGTGTTTATGTGTCTGCCAAGACTGGGAGAACTGATTCTCTGGATGCTTCCTCAAGAAAACCTATCATTTCCTGTGAATGCACAAGATATGAAAAGGCCATAATCCTTCACTCTTAATCCCTTTAAAGCCTAGCCTGAAGTGAGCAATCAGAGTTTTCCTTTCCTAAAGTACATATGAATGTAGAATTGTAGTGTGTGATCATATTAAAATAAACTTTGATGTACTCAACTTTTTAGTACGCTACATTTTCCAAACATGCATGGCTGTTACAGTATGTGTATTTTTTGTGCAATTAGGTAAAAAGAATGAGAAAGAATGTGATCTACTTTGGACATAACCACCTATCATGCATTCTCCCAGGAGAATTAAGATTTTTTTCTGTCATAAATTCCAGGCATTACATGTCAGCATGATGTCCTTTTTCAATCAGATGATGACAAATAGTGTGATGGATCATGGGAGCTGACTCAGTTGGATATGTATCTGACACTCAGGTTGATTTAGTATGAAAGTTAATATAGATTATTTTCTGATCTGCTTTTCTCCTCACAAGCAGAGAAGGAAGCAATAATATCATGAGCTATAAACGTTCCAATGAAGATATTAGACATAAGAGCTTTTTTCTTTTCTTTTTTTAGCATTTTTGTTTCTCCAATCTGAATACAATTCTAACTTTTGTTTTCAGTATTTTATGCTTAATTTCATGAACACACTTCATTTTCTACATATTTAACCTGTTAATAACTTGTTAATGTCTTTTAATTAATATATACACATTAGTAATCAGTTAACAAACTTTGTAGATAAAAATACAAAATAAATCTACATCATTTTGCAGTCTCAAATGTTTTTTTTTTTTTTTTTCTCATTTACTACTACTACACACACACACACACACATTTATATATATATATATATATATATATATATATATATATATATATATATATATATATATATATATATATATATATATATATATATATACATTCATTCCTTCATTCATTATCTTCTGCTTTATCCTATCTTAGGGTCGCAGTGGGGTTCCCAATACCCATCCAGGGGAGAATGTTTCGGGCGCTGGGCATATACACCCAGGACAGGGCGCCAATCTATTGCTGAGCACACACTCACTCACACAGACGCGCATGCATACACACTCTATATGGAGCAATTTTGGAGAAGTCAATTGACTTGTTCCATGTTTTTGGACTGTGGGAGGAAACCGGAGAACCCGGAGGAAACCCACGCAGACACGGGGAGAACATGGAAACTCCACCCAGATGGGGATTCGAACCGGGAATCCCTAGTGCTGAGAGGCGAACGTGCTAACCACTAAGCAACCGTGCCACTTACTTATATATATATATATATATATAAAAGAAAAATTACATCCCTGAAAGGTTGCCAGTCCATTACAGAGTGGACACATAAACACACCAAACACTTATTCCAAACAAGGGGTAATTTAATATCTTTAAAGCAACAAATGTTATATATATTGAGTGTGTGTGTGTGTGTGTGTGTGTGTGTGTGTGTGTGTGTGTGTGTGTGTGTGTGTGTGTGTGTGTAGCAGCAACTGAGAAAAAACATTGACATGGCAGTCAAGTATGTAACATATATTCATATGAACATGATTTTTTTGTGAAGATTAGGACAAAAAAAATTTTTTTTTTTTTTTTTTCTCTGTATTTATGCTTGATTGTTTTACATTAGGTAAAACTTAAAACCTTCAACTTTGTTTAAGATGACTTGTGTGTGAAGAATTAAAACTGCAGTAAAACTGCAGGAATTAATTAAATCATGTCCTTATTTCAGCAAAACCAGTAATTTTCTGTCCTTGCAACTTGTTGTGACCAAGCCAACCTCCCTGCAGTTAGCTCTATGGAGCTATAATTGCTTATGAAGATTAAAAAGATGTGCTCAATTTGACTAGCAAAGGTACTACAGATAAACTAAGTGAATCTAAGTGAATTATCTAAGTCATTAGACAATTTACTCAGCAGAACACATCGTTCAAAAAGATGTTTTTTTTCTGCCACTCTTCCTCTTGAACCTTCTAAAGTGATATGAATTTTAAATGATACATGCTCTCATGTGCATGTTTCATATAAATCATTAATAATGACCCTAAATTAATGTTCAAAGATGATGTGAAAACCCCAAAGGCTTTCTGTGAAGTCATACTTTTTTTTCTTTTATTTTATTATAAGGACAACAATGAACAAAATTCATGGAAATATTTAATGATTTGGTCTACAAAAAACGTTAACCCAATAGCCAATAAGAAGACATTGTGGTCAAAATGCCACCCTTATTAAAAACAGATACCAAAGAATCACACCCGGTTCAGCAGAGTTTTCAGAAAATAGGGCCTTTGTGGCTTAAAAAAAAAAAGAAATCATGACAGACTTCACTGTAACTTACTGCTATCATGTTCTATGGTTAGATTAGACAAAAAATGTGTTTATTTGGCAGCAAACACCAGAACTAAGTTTGAGAAGGCATAAAGGTAACTATGCAAGAAGATATCTTATCTCTGTTATAAAGTAAAGAATGTTGTAAAGAATTGCTGTGGGTTATTTTTGCTTAAAAAAGCAAAAAAAAAAAACTCTTCCTGTGGATGTGCACCAAAAACTTTTTTAAAATCAGGTTCCAGCAGCTATTATCAATTAAGAATCAAACAATCTGCTCCAGCCAGAAAACTGAATCTTGGATTGTGGATGATGCCTTAATTTGTGCAGTCAAACAAATTACATATTAAAGTCAACTAAAGGAGGATTCAGGTCCTCTAACATTGATTGTGAAGACCTCAAGAGAGTTTTCAGAAATATAGACACAGTGGGAATAAATGTACTTTTTACAATCAGCTATCTGCCTGTCCATCTGTTCTTCACTTACACTGAACCTCAAGACAAGGAAAAGATGAAACGTACTGCATTATGAAAACAGGAGGATGTATCTGAAAGTTTGTATAAAGCAATCTGGACATCTAGATTACATGAAATACTTCATTCAGTAAAATGGATATAGTTGGATGGATGGATCGATGGATGGATAGAATAGACAAATTAATAGATACATACTGTAGATGAGTGGATATATAACTCAGGTAGATGAAGGGATGGATGGATGGACGAATAAATGAATGCGTGGATATATGGTGGAGAAAGGGGTGAGTAGATGGGTGGATGGGTAGCTGAATGGATGGATGGATAAATAGAAGGGAACTGTTCATATACTAAGTTTTATTATCTGCCTTTACATAAAAATCTCTGTAACATACAACTACATAGTGTCTTTTCTACTTAAATACTAAGGACATGAAATGTTAAGACGAAAACATATAAATAAATACAGGGTGTCAACAACTTTGCAGAGAACTAGTCATTTTCACGTCAGTACAACAGACATAAATAGTCTAATTTATGTTGTGTTCCAGGTGTTACCTCCAGGTGTTGCATTCCAGGTGTGTTGGTGGTTTGACATAAGTTTAACTGGATAGTCATTAACCACCATCCCTCTGCCCGTATTTCATGATTGTCCATTGTAAAAGATTTAGTAAATTTAAAACCTTATTAACAATTTAACCTTTTACAGAACAGAACATCTGTCCGTCTCACTCTCATTCTCATTTTTGCTTGCTCATCTAAAAACTATGTGGACAGTCTTTCTAATAACTGGGTTTAGCGATTTCTGACACACCCATTGCTAACAGGCTCATAAAATGTAACACACCGCTGTCACCATGCCAAGCTCTATAGACAAAAAGGGGGTGAAGTTAAAGAACTTAATGTTTTTTAGTGTCAATGTCATAACAGTTCTGTTCTCTGAATTTATGTGTGTGTCTTGGGCATTAACAGGTCACAAATACTTGCAGAAAATTGTTTGACATGGTACTTTTGTGGTGGGAGATGAACAGGGAATGGGATAACTAATAAGAAAAACAGATAATAAAGTAGAATTAATGTAAATAAAAAGCTTTAAGCCTCCTGTTTTAATCATCTCAGTAATCACAGAAAAATGCACATTTACTTACATATTCATATGAAGGGGCAATTTAGTATCTGAATTTCATCAACATGCATGTTTTTGGATTGGGGGAGTTCTTGAAAAATAAGGAGAACATACCAATAGAAAAAAGATCAAGGGCTCATTCTGGAATCAAAGTTTCTTGATTTGAAGCAATAACCGATTGTGCAGACCATAACTGGATTATAATAAAATAACATGAAATATTATATTCTATACAGGTGTATACTAAAAATATAATTAAATAATAAAGTCAAAAACCTAATTATTTTAACCATTTATGTAATTATTTTAAATGAACATAAATGTACAACATAAATTGAAGGTCAATAGCTCTTTGTATAAAAATTGACCAAATTCTCTTTTACAAATTCTTTGTTTCGCTCAGTATATTAACTGTAGTTACTGGGTTTATTTCCCAGGGTGGACGACATGGTCTTTTATTATTTGAAGTTTTCATGTTCACAAATGTCAAAGCTCTGTTGTCAGAACATTAGAAGAAGCTTAACTGGCTCTAGATGTGTTATGTGTTCATCTGTGTGTCTGCCATGGAATGGACTGATGACATGGCCAAGTATTGGTTTTGGTAAAGCCCTCAGATTTTTACATTCTGACACTAATTAGGATACGCAGAATACACAACTGTAACAGCATCTTAGGGAATTTTATTTATCTTTTTCTTTGACACATATAGTAGTAAGTAAGTAAGTAAACTTTATTTATATAGCACCTTTCACAGATATAAAATCACAAAGTGCTTTACATAGTGCAGAAAATAAATGAAGTTATATGCAGTACAACTTGCAGTAAAATGCTCAGATGACAGTCTGCACACATTAAGCCAATATAGAAGTAAAGAAAAAAGGAAATAGAAACAGAATACAATCACATATTAAAGAAAATAAATAAAGTAAACTATATTATAATAAAATATAAGGACATAATAACAAACTTCTGCTAAGAGGAATAAAGACTGTAAAAAGTGTAAGCAGTGTAATATTTTTGTGCGACTACAGAGTTGAATGACTTTAGTATTTATTATATATTCCTATTTGACATTTGAGGAACAAGATGACTTGATGTGGAATGAGGTGGAGTTTCTGCTTCATTGGAGTGAAACCATGCTGTGGCTATTGATAAGACTTAACAGCCTTCCCACAGAAGTAATGAATTTAAGTTACTACCCCAAAATAAAATCATCAATACCTCTGTTTATAATCGTCTGTTATGAGAAATCTCAGTGATTATATATATTTATAAGGACATATTATGCCCCTACCCCACCAAAACTACTATAGTTTCGATCATAGGCACAATCATAAAGACCATGTCCGTCCTACCTGGTAATTAAAGCCTAGATCTTCATTGTGTGGGATGACAGCACAGCCACTTCATCACTGAATCACCAACAGACACTGTGTTATGTGATATTTTATTTCACTGCTGTTACTCACCTGGTTGATTCTGAGAATGAAACACTGTTCCCCCTAATAATTTATTCCAGATTCTTTTAATTTGGAATAATCCGTAACATTAGTGGTGCAAAGCAGTGTTTCATGACACAGGGCATACTTTCACACATAAACATCTGCATCTAGTGTGCAAAGTGGTGGCGTTTAAATTCATACTTCTTTGAAGTGCTGAATGCACTTGGGATATGTTTTCTACATTCTGAGAACCGTCTCTCTCTCTCTCTCTCTCAACCTTCCATGTCATCTCTCTCTCTCTCTACCTTCCACCCCAGCACCCTTTTACTCACGACAGCAGTATTCATGTATTTAACCTTATCTGTGTAGAGCACAAGAACTCGAGTATGCAGAACAACTGGCAAGCTGAAGTCTGACCTCACGGTTTTTAAGCCTCACACCAGCCACACACTTATTCAATCTTAGACAGGTTTTTGTAAGCTATAAGCTCACGATGATTTCGATAACAACCTACAATCCTTGTTATTAGTAGTAGTGTTAGTAGTATTATATGAATATAGATTGAACAGAAAAGCAGAGTCATTTTCTTATAAATGACTATATTATGTTACTGCAAAACTTACTCAATAACATGTATTTCCAACACATTTGTGAAATGACATTGAACAGAAATTGGAAAGGAAACTATTAAGTTTTCTGAACAACTGAGAATTTTTTGTTATGGAAAACTTTTGCACTTGGTTTCCACTTCCCAAAAACAGGTGAAGCCTGTAACTTGCTGTCACGACTGTGGTTTCTATTCTAACAGGTTTAAAAATATTAGTAATATTAATAGTGCAGAATCGCATAAAAAGTTCGATCCAAGCTACCTGAAGGCCCCACACTGCTGCACGCGCTCGCAAACTGTAATCTGTTTGGAAGACGAAGCGGATCCGCGCAGATGTTCTCGAGCTGAATGGCTTACCAGGTGTCTCAGGAAATTTGCGGTCGATGACATAAATGGGCATCACCGAGCGATCAGGCATCCATCAAATCCGTCAGAAAGTCCGGAGATGGAGCAGCGCAGACTCGCAGCTCCGCAAGCACAGAGCGCTTCATACAATCAGAGAGACGCGTGCATCACCCCGAACAAAAGCGTCTGTGTCGGATCGGAGGTGCTCATGTTTCCGCCGCGGCGTCGTTGCCTCCCCCGAAAGGGGGTGTTTCTGATTAAGACCAAAACGCGCTGATTTAACAGCGAGTGAGCTGAAAGGCAATTTAAGCTCGCAGGGTTGACTAGGTAACATGTTGAGGCTGATATGTGTGCGTGTGTGTGTGTGTGTGTGTGTGCTTTTCTGAATGCGCATAGGATTGGTTTACTATCATATTTGTTAATAATTTGACAAACTTTGCAGATACAACTGCCCCTCCTCTTGATTTTGGACTGTGTCTTTAGAAAACAATATATTTATATATAAGAGCAAATGTGACGCTGATGCTCATAAAAATAATAAATAAATAAAATTATTAACAGGCTTACGATCCTCGTTCTAGTTCAATCCAAATGTGTTTGATGGATTTGAGAACAGGGCTGTGTTTTAAGCAGTGAAGTTATTCCACACCAAACTCAACCAAGCAAGCCTTTATGGACTCTGGGAACAGAGAGTACAGTCATGATGAAGCTGGGCTTCCTGAAACTGTTTCCACTAAGTTGAAATCAAATAACAAAACTATTGAAAACTACACCACTGAAACTGAATTAAACACTTGAAGGAAATGATTAAGATGTGTGTCTGTTCCAAAACTTTTCAATATAGTGTATTTCTGTTGAATGTTTGAATTGACTTTTTAAAATATACATTCAGAATACAGTCAGCAGTATTATTTAATTGCACTAATATACATTTATAATGATTGTTTGTGGTGGAATGGTGGTTTAATGGTTAACATGTTTGCTTCTTAGTATGGATGGATGGATGGATGGATGGATGGATGGATGATTGTTTGATTCTCAATCATGGCTAAAAGAACAACATGTCTAAGATTTTGTGTTTTCTGCATAAGACCCCTTGGTTGTAAAGCGGGTGGGGGTGTCTTTTGTTAACAAAGGTTACATTTTAATACAAAGGACAAAAAAAATTGTTATGAAAGATATTCATCTGAACTTTGGAAAAGCCTGTGAAAGAAACAACTATATAGTGGGTTGCATGATTAAAGGCTCTATTAATTTAAACAATGCTTGTTTAAGTGATTTATAATGACAGTTACAGGAAGAGTGTGCTATGAAACAGTCACACTGTTCTTCAGAACAAACATAAGCTTCTTCAGACACATGGTAACAAACTGGCTTTGATTCCAGACAGATATGATTGTGTTACTATAAATTAAGAAACATAATTAAACATGACTTTTAAGCTCTGGGATATTGCAGTTGTGAATGCCACATGCGTAAAACAGTCCCTTTGGGTTGTATAAACATGTTCAAGTCAAATGGTTCATTGTACCTAAGGGGCATGAAGCCAGTTTCAACACAGACTGATTTTCCAAGTAGATATAGAAAATATGAATATCCCTAAAGGCAGATACATGAAAGAGGATGTCAGATAGAGCTTGTCAGAACATATAACAGCAGCATTTCCATGTAATTGATAAATACAATTAAGACAGGGTGTTTAATCACTTGACAAAACAAGTAAAAAGAACTCTTAGGAATAACAAATTTAATAACTGAAGTAGTGTTGATTGATCTAAAGTGACCAGTGAATTCAATCACATCTTTGATTTAATATATAATTTATAAAGAATTCATAAAAAAATGCCAAATTAAGTGTACTTTAGAAATGAGTAATAATTCAAAAGTGTCAAATGGACAGGTTTGAACACATCACTAACTCTGGTTATATAAATCAGCTTCATATAATTTAAACAATCTATAAAGATTTTGAATACTGCGGTACAACATTCTGGTCTTCCACCTTGGGTTGGATTGCCAGTGTATAAACACAGGTTCTTTCTGTGGAAAGACTAAATATTCAATCTGTGTCTGTCCCTGGTATCCATTCACTTCCAAAGACATGGGGATATGTATATTTAGAGGTACTTAAATGCCCTGGACATTTGGATGTGTATTTATTAGTGCACTTGTAGTTATGTTTCTAACCCGGGATAAATGTGAGAGTTGGTTCAGGTATCAGAGTATCTGGTGTAAAACTTCTCCGATGTGGTGACCCCTAATGCTTTGAAGCCAAAAAAGAAGATTAAGAAACATTTTAAATAACTAAAGAAACAGATTAAAAAAAACAGTCAAAGTATTTTTCATCAGTTCAAAATTCCATGTTTTTTCACTGTGCATTCTGTTAGACCTTTATTAGATCTCTATTCACCCTTATTCACCTTGACGTGAAGTCAGAACAAGCTCATCTGTTGCTACATCTATTGTGTTCAGTTAGTCATTCTTTAGTCCTCCATCAGCGGTCACAAGATTCTCACCACAGGATTCTGTTGGCTGGACATTTATGGTTTGTGGGTTCTTCTAGAGCAGCATGAAACACTAAGGTGTTTACAAATTTGAACAACACTCCTACAACTGATAACTTAAATAAGTGCAACACACTAAAACAATATTACCGTCACATAAGTTGAAGGTCATTCATTTATATAGCACTTTTCACACTGTTTTGAAGCAACATCACAGTATTCCAAGTTCAAATCTCCAAAGAAATTAAACTGACAGTGACAAACATTGGTATTACTTAAAAAGATTACTTAAGATTACTTAAAAAGAAGACCAGGTCTCTGTAGCGGGCCCCCATCATCCTTGAATGGCTGATTAGTGTTAACAGATATAAAACTATTCTATAAAAATATATAAATGACAGATATTGTATGTCAGATTAACAATTGTTAAATTGGCTTATTAAGCTTATTTATAAATTGCCCAGTGATGGATTGGCACCCTGTCCTTGGCACCCCTGGATGGAATGGGAAACCCTAGAGAAGGATTAAGCATAAGATAATAAGATGAGATTTATAAAAGTGTTGTATATAGTAATGAGATAATGAACTGATGTCATCTTAAAAGAAAAGTTAGTGTTATCCACCACCCAATTTTTTTTTCTTGTGTTTCCGGAGCCCATTGAAGAACACAGTAATAATAAATGGAGGAGAGTTTGGCAGTGAGTAAAAAGTGCAGTGCAGATATATGGAAAGTGGCACAAATAATGGTGTCCAAAAATATCTAGATGACTTGAACCCCCTACCAACAGTAAATAAAAAAAGCTGATACCAGTCATAAATAAAGGCCAAGTGTGCTCATTTTTCCTTTAATTCACATCTGCCTTAACATTCAGGCAATTTTGTGTCCTAATTGTAGTGGCAATCTTCAAGGAATTTGACCTTATTTGTGGATTTGAAGGAAACTTCAGGCTCTTCCGTGTTTGCATCCCAATGATCTGTTTGGCATTAGCACGCTGGCATGAACATGGCTTTCCAGTCTCCCTAAAAAAAGTTTTTTTTAGCTTGTCTTTCGTCAGTGTAAAATTATTTCAGGCATCAATGCATTACAATGTCACGACTAATTTACTGCTAAAATCCCCATTAGAATAATATTCAGCCAGCTATTCTCAACAGGATCTCACACAATACTGTCCATTAAGGGATTGTTTTTATGGTTTCTGTTTCTGTGAAACTATGTAAAATTCCAACAAATAAATATTAAAATATTTATTGAAAATAGATATAAATATGTCAGATCAAAGACAGAAGAATGGATGGGTTATTTTAAAATGTACTGTCTTAAAAACAGGGAACATTATGTGAAAGTTATCCTCTCTGAACATTTGAGTTACAGCCGAATGCTGGGAACTATTAGGTGTTCCTGCAAGCCTTTAAAATTACGATGATATGCATTTTCCAGTCACTTTATTAGGTTCCCTTCCTCATTTCTACACACATTGTTAATTGTAAGTTTAAGTTCCACTTACCATAAAGGTACAATTTTGCAGTCCATCTGTTCCTCTACATATTTTGTCTGTCCCTTTTAGAACCCCACAGGACCACTATAGAGTTTGTATTGGTATCTTATGTCTTGCTGTGGCAAAAACATCTATTTTTTTTTTATTACAGCTTTGGCATCATTGGTTATCAGCCACCTGCCAATTCATTGTTGATTTGGATACATCCTGGCACCCATTGCTTTCAAATCAAATGGAATATTTCAGATAAGGTGCAGGAAGGACTCATACCATTCCTATCAGCTTACTCCCATAAGATCCCACAGTCCCAAGCCATTCTCCAAGTCTCCTGGGGAATTCTCAATAAGATACAAAGCTAAGCCAGATCTTAAACAGTTATCACAGACTGGGAACTTGTTTTAAATGTTTTCAGTAGAACAACTAATTTTTGAACAGAGCTCTATCAGTGCTCTGCAGACTACAGAATTGTTCATAGACCATACAGGATAAATTTAGCTGTGTTTTCAGTGTAGACTGTAAAAAACAATGTCAGCACTACTGAGTTAAAAAGATTAACCTTTGTATTTAGTGGATAAAATACTAATACAATTTTGCAAAAGTTCACTGTGCATACAAAACATGCCATTATTTACTTGTGATTCTGATTCTGATTTAAGGGGGTGCAGTTTCGTAGATATTTCCTTTTTTTATTCTATATTTTTCCTTTCATATTTCCAGCTAATTTTAAACTATCAACACCAGTTTGAACCTCACAAGTCCACTCACTGTGCCACTGCTGTGCCGACAATATTTCCAACAATGCTGCATGCAACAGCATGTCATAGTTTTGCTGCTTTGAAATGTGGGAATGTGTTTATTGTTAGCCAACCATCCAAAAAAGTCAGACAAGACTTATGTCTGTTACAAATATACCACTTAGAAGTCTTTATAATTCAGTATGGCTTAGTCAAAGCTGATTTTTCAATCAGTGAGCAAAAAAATCTGTAAACAGTGCAATTCAGTTTAAACCTATGATGATTTTAGACCAATTCTAAAAATGAGACCCACATGTTAACATTGTTGTGCATAGACAATTTAAAGACAACCACTGACAGACCTGTTTATAGTTTGTTGAATTGTGCACTGTGTAAGACCTATACCACTTTGAACATGTACAAACTCTTGCTCAACCAAATGCTGTATATTTTTGGAAACTTACATTGTGCTTGTGTTGCAAGGTTAATCATGGAAAGTTGTTTTGATCATAGGGCAGCTGGTGTACATGTTGTAAAACCACTAATTAAATTTGTTATGAGCTTGTATTTAACAAATCTGTTCTAAACAGATACACACAGCAAACAATGCAGATTAAAGTGGTTGCAAGCTCATGTGCTACGGAAACAGGAAGGAGTCACAGGAACTGGTCATGAATCCCATTCTATTGTATGAAATATATCATATGAGGCTATAGCCTTGTTTAGAGTCATATACATTGCCTTCAGAGCAAGAATACCTCATAAAACACCCCACTCCCTTCCTTGGCCAGTCATTAAACACCCTGGATTGAAAAACTTTATTTTTCTCCTATTAAAAATAAAATACAATATCATTCTCACATAAAGAAAATGTCACCCTGCCTCAGATATCAACAAGCCCATGCCCACAAATCAACACCCTATAAACCCAATAAACAAACCAGGATTCTGGAGTTTACTCGGCTTTTTTTTTTTTTTACTTATGGCCTCCGCGTTTGTCACCAGCAGTAATTCTTAATAACGTTCACGAGTCATGCTATAGGGTCATTTGAGGTCAATGTAAAAAGACATAAATTAAGGATATAAATTCCACTTTAAGTCACCAGCAGGCTAATTAGCATCGTGTTTCTTTCTTAAATGCACCAACAAACAAAATCCCAACCCCGGGGGATAGTAAGTTAAACAAAGGTATCATACAACATCTTATCAGCAGCTGATAGTTTCACCTGACTCAAGATTGAAACCATCAATCAATTAAGTTGTGGTACAATGGGTGTCAGGTAGAAACAAACTCTGGACTAAGTGCTTATCCATCATTAAAATCTAGGGACAATTTAAAACAGCAAATAATGTAACTATTAGAATACAATGGTCTGAGTCAAGAATGACAGTAAGCTGATTTGACCAAGTTGGATCTCTGCATTTAGCTCTGAGGTGTGAAAAGTATAGTGTAAAATTATATGGTATCAGTGACACTTTTACCTACAGGTCTGTAATCATGTCTGTAAAATAGTTTGTATCTGCTTTTATGTAATAGGATGTGGTAGAAACATGAAAGTGTTTTTGTATCTGTTTAATTCCATGCTGTTAACAGTTGTTCATTAGAGGTTCTGTTAAGCAACACTTTAAAAATTTTACATTTGTGCTTTCTGGAGTGATTAAAAGCGTAAAATAAAAGCGTCTGCTAAATGACTAAATGTAAATGTAATGTAAATGATTATTATTTAAACAGTCACTATGCTGAAAACATTACATGGTCTTGTCTGTTGTCTTGTGCATTTGATTGTGAAGTAACAGATTGTTTTAAATGTTATATATGTGTCAGAGGCCTCAGTGTAAACTTTTATTACGACATCATCAGGTAGTTTTATAATTGTGTCAGTTAATGCTTGTTAATACTAAATAAAATCTCCTACATGTCAGTTAGACCCTCTGAAAGGGACAGTATTTTAGCTTTCCCTCTAAGTATTAATAAAACAGACTTCTTGGATGCTTTCTAGCAAGTTGTTACAGCTTTTTTAATGTATTGTTTTAAATAAAATACTCTGACATTAAGAAATGCTTGTGTCAACATTAACACTTTACACTATTTCATCAGGAATGTGAAATTGGGACCCTGGTTTTAGGGTTTTTGGTTTGAAATTCCAAACATTTTCTGTGAAAACACCCCAGACATACAGGCAACACTAGTAAACATTATCTGTTCTCATCTCTCATCAAATTGATTGTGCCATTGAAATCTTGGCAGAGGTGCATTCCTCTGTGTTCACCACTGACCTGTCCACTATTCGACCTGCTATCCTCTTCCAGGACAGAGTGATGAGTGACATGGTCCACTTTAGATAGACTTATGACTGACCTCACAGAACTAATTACAAGGAATCCACACAAACAGTGTGAGATTTTTGAGACTCGGAGATGGTAAAGCAGTGACATAGTTTTTATGCTGACAACTTTAGTGAAGTGTGGAAACTCTGAAATGCTGTGAGTGTTTAGACGAGAGGGACAAACAAAAAACCCATCCATACATTATATCCCACTTTATCCTCTAGTAGGGTCGCGGTGGGGTTCCCCATGCCCATCCAGGGGAGAACATTTCGGGCTCTGGGCAGATAGACCCAGGACAGGGTGCCAATCCATCGCTGGGTACAAACTCACTCACACAGACACACTCTATATGGGGCAATTTGGAGAATTCAATAGACTTGATCCATGTTTTTGGACTGTGGGAGGAAACCGGAGAACCTGGAGGAAACCTACACGGAGACGGGGAGAACATGGAAACTCCACCCAGATTGGGATTTGAACCGGGAAGGCGAACATGCTAACCTCTAAGCCACTGTGCCACCCCAAACACAAAACAATTTTAATAATTATAAGGGTTTCAACAAATTATTTATGTGGTATTGATTTTAAATACAATGGTAAACTATTTTCAACATTTCACTTACAATCTATTTAACTAAATGCTATGATTTAAAACTAGTCCAGAGATAATCACCTTTTACATTAATTTACATTAATACATTAAAAGCAAAAGCCTGAATGTAATCTCAACCTGTTGGTATGGTAACTCGTGGTTAGGGTGTTGGTATATCAATCTGAAGGGTGTGAGTTCAAATCCCAGGTCCAATGAGTTAAAAGGTTTATTTTGCTGATGTACAAGATTGCACTGCTTTTTATTATTTTATTATGTACCCTTTCATAAAATTTGTGCAATATGAAGAACTTTGAAAAAAGCAGGTTTTTAAGTAAAACAAATTTATCAAGGACATTTAGAACAAAAGGGCATCACAGCGTTGTTATTTTTGCAACACAATCATGGTGCATTTTCACATCATGCAGACTGAGTTCAGCTCCTCTGAAGCTGTCATTTCAATCATTGTAACTTTCGTGAAACCATTGCCCATAAAACTGGAAACCACAAACCACAGACCTCCAGGGGGTGATGTTATGTTGGAAATCTTGGCTGACCGACCGTGAAGCATAGTAGGCAGTTTGTGTGTGTGTGTTTGTGTGTGTGTATGAGAGAGAGAGAGATGCTTTATACATTTGTTCACTTATTTGACAGTAAGTTATTTGTAGGCCACAGCATGTAGCCCTGTTTATGTAAACTCTCCTAAATAAAAATATGTTACTGCATTTTCAACAGAGAACAAAGTTTTCTGTGCTGACTTCTGTACTGACTAGAATTTTGTCTCTTGGAGGGTCTTTCCTCAAGTGTGCTTTATCTTGAACAGCATTTGTGAGTCAGACACTGACAGCTGGCTATCTCTGCTGTGATTCCTTCTACGTGTTTGATGGGCTTCAGGTGGGAGCTCTTTTTGGGCCCGTCAAGTCAAGTTCTTTTACAACAAACTCATCCAACCCTAATTTTATATAGCTTTTGTAAATAAAATGTAAGTTGCTACATTTTCAGTATTTACTCAAAAACATAAATAAATAAAGGTACTTTAAACCTTAGAGTGTTAACTAATTTTGCTAAAGTCATAATTTCTTCATCAGGACTTTCTGTAAACTTAAAACGTGAATGTGCTGCCATCTCATGGTCATTGCAACTGTGTACAACCTTAAACCCACCACACAGCTGTTATAGCTGTTACAGTTGTTTTTCTATGTAAAGATCTTTTTATATTAATAATATTTTTTAAAACTAGCTTTGTAAGTTATATCCACAGTATTTTGCTGCAAAATGTAATAAGCAATGGCTCAATATGGACAATGTTGACTTACTGTTTGTGTTGAACATTATTATTTAGTATTTTTTGTCTTAAACACGTACTATGTTTACTGTTGACTCGTGTCTTATTCGTGTCTGTTTTTACAATTAGTTTTGTGTGAACATCTAATTCGACATTACCTTATATATATATATATATATATATATATATATATATATATATATACACAGTTTTTTTCTTTTTTTTTTTTTTTTTTTTTTTTTTTTTTTTTTTTTTTTCTTTTGGAGTTTATATAAAATATTGCCACTAGATGTCACTAAATCCCTAATCATTCTTGTTTTAATTCGCTCCAGTGGTAAAGTCTGCACTTCAAGAATTATTTTTAAAAAACATTTTTCACAAAATATAAGATTTTTTTACACGTGTCCTGCAGCTAGACCCGCAAATCTCTTAAAAATCAAGTGACGCAGCAGGTAATTAAAATATCAATTCTAAAGTTATAACAGTCCAACCATGACACACAATCCCACTGTTTAAAAATTACCCCAAATGCCTAAAAATATGTAGAGTATTTGTAAATTAATTTAATTACTTTGCTGCCTTGTATTTGACACATTATTTTTGGTTTACATAATTCTGCAAAACTTTAAATAATTATAATAAATTACATAAGAATTAAATACAAATTCTAAGACGTTCGATCACTGTCTGATGTCTTTTGTGCAGCTCAGTCTGCTGGACATTGAGCTTTGACATTGCTCTAATGAATTAAGATGGCAATATAGATGGAAAACACATTTGGACACATGCATTCACTCCAATGGACAAATGAATTTCTTTATTTCCTGTTTACATGCATTTAAAACATAGGAGGCATTTTAGAAAAATCCAAAACAGACATGGCAAGAACATGCAAACTTCATGCAGAAAGAACCCCTGAAAAGACATGACCTCTCTGATCCTTCCTCTGAGCAAATGTTCCAATAAGGTTCAATACTTACAAATAAAATATTTTTTATATACATTGAAACAAGTACTTTAGGAAATTTAGGAAAGTTCCTCTTTAACCCAGTTAAATTTTATTGCAACTCCCACACACTCCAACATACATGTACTGTAGGTCATATTCACTAAAGTCTGTTGACATAGTGGTCACTTCTAACAGGATGGTGACACCGTGTCTCAGTAAAGGTCACATTCACACCATGCCAGTTTTTTTTCCCCAAATGTTGTGCTTTATTTTTTTCATTGTATATGCAAACAAATGCCTTTAAACTATGTGTTGTTACTTTTAAATGGTTCATAGATTTGTCAGGCTGTAAATGTTAAATATTCAGCATTGTCCTCCCTGTTACTGTGCTTTGAGGACACAGTAACCTGGGCCACACTCTTAAAGGCACCTCCTTATAAGCACACACAAAGGGCATCTCAGCCATCTGTTAAAGCTTGTATGGCATGTAGGGATGTAAGACTGCTGGCGAGGTACTGAATATTTAATCCGAACAACATACTGCACTCCACTGAGCCTAATAAGTATGTAGTCTCTCTGTCTCCTTTGCTATAGGAATCGGCAAGCAGGACACGTCATCCTCAATACTGGTGATTCAGATCTAAAAGCATACCCTGCTGTGTGTGTGTGTGTGTGGTTTGTGATGTGTGTGAAAGAGGGAGGGAATGTGTGTGAGACTGCATGCTTACACGGGTGTCATTTACAATCCATATATAGTGCTACCATGGTAAGTCCTAAAGGTGCAGTACGTCGCAGGCATATCTTGAAGAAAGTTTTATAGAAAACTAGAAGTTGTGCTGCAATAGAGGTAGAACACGATGTCATAAAGGTTCTGTAGCATTGTCCATGCGGTATGTGAAATTAAATGTATCTTTTGAATTTACCAAATTAAATAATCTGAATGCAAGGAACCACGTATAAATGTGTTAATGCAATTTTATAACATGCATCAGCACCTCCCTTACTCTATCTTTTTACCTTCATTCATAAGTGACTTGTAAATCAGTTCATGAATATTTAGCAGCATGTTAAATAAGAGTGATATATTTGAACTTTTCAGTGTCACATTTTTTATACTGAATCAAATTAAACAAAGGTTTAACACATGCAGCCTACATTTAGTCATTTAGTCATTTAGCCTTTTAGTACGGCACATAATATAAGCAAATGATGGACTGCTATGTATGGAGCCCATGTAAGATATTATTAATTCAATCATTCATTATCTTCCACTTAATCCTATATTGGGGGAGGGTAGTATATTTATCTCATATTATACCACTTATACCTAATAGTCTGTAAAAGAGCCATGTACAAGTATTAAGTGTAATCCTGACTTTATCCATCCATTATCTTCCGCTTTATCCTATATTAGGGTCACGGGGGGGTGTCCCCCCCCGTGCACAGGCGGGTAGATACACCCAGGACAATGCGCCAATCTATCACTGGGCACACACTCACTCACACTCTATATGGGGCAATTTGGAGAACTCAATTGACTTGATCCATGTATTTGGACTGTGGGAGGAAACCGGAGAACCTGGAGGAAACCCACGTGGACATGGGGAGAACATGGAAACCCAGATAGGGATTCGAATCGGGAATCCCTAGCGCTTAGAGGCGAACGTGTGAACGTGCTGCCCTGTTGACTTTATCAATTTTATTATTTTATATTTGGGTGTGTAATGAATTCTGCATTTGGAAGACAAAATAACACTTTTTCTTAGCAGTTGTTTATGTTTTCATATATATTAGATTTTTCAAATACAGGTTTTCTTATGTAACAAATTAATTGTCTGAATGTGCGCGCACACACAAACACACACATACACACACACACACACACACACACACAATGTTGCATAGCAGCAGTGAGTAAAGAGTAATGAGTAATGAGCTGGGCACACACATTGCACAAGAATTGACTTTCGATTTCACATTCATTTTTTTGGGGCTGTTGGTTGAAACTGAACTTGAAAACTGGGGTTCGTTAATTATTTCGACTCACTCTACAAGACTCCTTAGCATCTTTTCATCCAGCATCCCCAATCCGATTAGGAGTCGCTCCATGCAGCCAGGCCTGCCTGGGGAGTCTGGGAAGGAGTAACATTGTGTGTGTTTGTGTTTGTGTGAGAGAGAGAGAAAGAGAAAGACAGAAAGATATAGAAAGAGAGGGAAAGAGAAATTATCATTTGTGTGTCATCTTGATGATGAGTGAATATGAAGGTGTGAGATTTTCAGCAGACAATATCTTTAGAGCTTAATTTTTCACTGCATAACCACATCACAAATGCCAGTAAGGATAAGCAAGAGAAAAAAAAATATGCCACTGAGAAAAGAAATAAAAATCTGTGACATTTTCATATGATGCCACTGCTAAATATACAAATGAAAGATCACATGGGTTACTGTGTTATATGTAAAAAAAAAATGTCTGTACATGTGTAATAAAAAGCCTGACACTGAAACAGAAATGCAGACGTTAATCTAGCATGAGTGTGTGTGTGTGTGTGTGTGTGTGTGTGTGTGTGTGTGTGTGTGTGTGTATATGAATGAATGTGTGATTAAAGTGCTTACAGCTATTCCAGACCTTGTCATCACATGCGTGCTGTAATGTTCATAAAGGACTGGCCTGTGTATTTCAGCCATTTTATGCAGATAGATTTTCAAAGGGAAATGATGCGATATAAATATACCCAGCCTGCCTACACACATACAGTACACAACGCCCACTCAGAATCTATGGCTCTATGTGTTATACAAAATGCAATAAGCTACATCTTACATCTTGTAAATTATTACTCTAAATGTTCCCATATCATCATTAGAATTAAATCAGCTCAGATGATAGTATGTAAATTTGTATTTTATTTTGGATAGCCTTTAACAACTATTAACTAAAAACAGATAAAAACACATCATATTAGTAGTTCGTTTTCCAATTGTAGTTTTCCTGTTTGACAATTAGAACCCTGGTGAAAAGCATCAAGGCAGGATATCATCTTATATTAATACAGAATAAATCCTCACTTAAAAATAACATCTTTAACTTTTGTTGTGTTGTCTATTTTTGGATGTGCATATCTGTTTGCAGTTCTACCACTTGTTACTTTAGATACAGGTTTATACACAGTAACAGCCAAAAGTTTTAATTCATCTCCTTCTTGCTCTATTATCTATTTCCTCCACTTGGAGGTTTTCTTGTTTTTTGTTGGGTCCTGACTATTAGAAAACAGAGTAAAGGGGATAAACAGAGTATGTATTATGTTACCTTTTAAACTACCAAACCTGAAAGTTTTGTAGGTTATCTAAACCAACTTCAATGCTCTGACTGACAAACCTTTTTTCAGCCTTTATAAAACCGATTTTTATTTATTTGCTGCTCTTGTCTTCAGTTTGATTTCATGATTTAATGTTTCTGTAGCAGCACCATTACTGCTTTGGTCCTGTCATTAAATCAAAATCAACTAGAATACTCTCACACTTGAATGAATCATATCCACTCAAAGACAAATTCATTTCCCAAATGGAAACAGATCATGGCTCAGGAGTTTTAATGCAGGAGAGTTCAGCCAATGTGACACTAAAAAAAAGATGAAAAAGGCACTGCATGAAACATGTGATGTAGCACATGCGTCACAACTCACCTTTATTTCTTTATTACATCACATGTTTTTACCCATACTCTTTGAGTTTCTTAAAAATATATAAACCTTATTAAAGTGATTTAAAATGTGCTCATAAAAAATATTTGGACATTAATTGAAGACAAAGTGTACAATGTATCAATCAAATGATTGTTAAGTGTATTTTAATTTAGGGTTCTGACATTTCAACATGCATTGAGGGGAGAACATACAAATTCTAAATAACTACACTGGTTTTAAAACTTGGACCTGCTTGCAGTACCACTCTCTGCTCATCAAATACAAATCTAACATCATAATAAAACTATTTTACCCAGGTTTAAACATGATATTTGTGTAGCAATAAAACAATGATAATATTCACCGATATTCAGCAGCTATAAATACATGGTAATGATCTTGAATAATGCAAAAACCCAATGATACTTAAATGCACATGGTTTATTAGTAGGAATGCATTTAAGAAAGACTAGCAGACTTCCTCTCTACAATCCTGTCAATAACAATATAAAGAGGCTCTAGAGAATAGAACATATAAGCGCTTTCACTTCTGTGACCTTGTACTAGAAATAGACCAATCAGTCACATGAGCCTTGACAATGTCACAGAAAGTACAAGGCTTTTGTGACACATACACACACAGAGACACACACACACACACACACACAGACTCACACACATAGACAGACACACAGACACAGGCACAGACACACACACACATACACACACAAAGTGAGAGATAGAAAAAGATTTCTTGGTGGGTTATCTGTATGTAATTGCATTTTGATAATATAAAGGTCCACTCCTCTCCCATTCAATGTAATGAAAATAGTACCATGAGTGGTAATTGCTGGAGGCTATGACCATCCTGGTCTGGTGGGTTACGGTTATTTACTTATAATGCTTTATTAAATTATACAATGATCCACCAACAATAACACCCTATATCTAACAATACACAATAAAATTATTGAGTCCCAAAAGTTTACATATATGTTTTTTTTCACAACTCCACCCTTAATATCACCACATATTTAATACAATAGATAAATTAGGGTGTATAATTTATTTTTAAGTGATGAATATAAGAGATAAGAGGCTTGATTATTTTAACATTTTTACTTCTTTTATTAGTTTTAATAGATCATACATCAAACTTATGAATCATACACATTGTTAAAAGTTTGTGTAATTGCATTAAAGTTTTGATTCGATTAAAAAAGAGAAGCTTGGTAGTGCAATGGTTACCTCTTTCCCCTTAGAATTACAAAAACTATATTAGTGTTTAAGTGTTTAAAAAAAAAAAAAAAACTCCAGCAGCACACTGCCACTAACTGTAGAATCGTAAGGTGCATCAATTATGATTCTATTGACCATCCATCAATTATCTTCCGCTTTATCCTCTATTAGGGTCGTGCAGGGGTTCCCCATGTCCATCCAGGGGAGAACGTCTCGGGCGCTGGGCAGATACACCCAGGACAGGGCACCAATCCATCACTCACTCACACAGACACACTCTATATGGGGCAATTTGGAGAATTCAATAGACTTAATCCATGTTTTCAGATTGTGGGAGGAAACCGGAGAACCCGGAGGAAACCCACTCGGACACGGGGAGAACATGGACACCGTCGTGCTTAGAGGCAAACGTGCTAACCATTAAGCCATGGTGCCGCCATCTATGTGTATTGTTATATGGTCAAAAACCTAAATAAAGATAATAAGAGTAATTTTACATTTAAAATTGATATTTGTCATAATTATAGATGGTCTTAATTTACTACCCGAGTTTTGGGCCAAGAAATTCATTCATTCATTGATTATCTTCCGCTTTATCCTATATTAGGGTCACGGGGGAGTTCCCCATGCCCATCCAGGGGAGAATGTCTTGGGTGCTGGGCAGACACACCCAGGACAGGGCGCCAATCCATCGCTGGGCACACACTCACACACACAGACACGCACACAAACACACTCTACATGGGGCAATTTGGAGAACTCAATTGACTTGATCCATGTTTTCAGACTGTGGGAGGAAACCGGAGAACCCGGAGGAAACCCACTCGGACACGGGGAGAACATGGACACCGTAGTGCTGAGAGGCAAACGTGCTAACCACTAAGCCATGGTGCCACCATCTATGTGTATTGTTATATGGTCAAAAACCTGAATAAAGATAATAAGAGTAATTTTACATTTAAAATTGATATTTGTCATAATTATAGATGGTCTTAATTTACTACCCGAGTTTTGGGCCAAGAAATGTTAAATGCAAATCTTGACCTCAGATCTGGAAGAGGGTCAGACCATGCAAGTCACGAGCGCGGTAACACACACACACACACACACACACACACACACACACACACACACACACACACACTTGTTCATTCAGATGGGGAGGATCCGACTCCTCCCTTTTACAAGCCGGTCGGTCAGTCGGCCGTGGCTGTGAGCGCAACTCAAACTCATTCATACCCAAAGATGCAAGCGGGCAAAAGAAAGTGGACTCTGTGTACAGACTCTGCTGCTACACGATGATCAGACGCGCGATTAATCGAATAAACTGGTGGACGACAACCGCCAATCTACAGCCAAGTGTATTTCACCGAGGTTCGACGCGCGGGATGAGCTTCCATTCAGTGAACCCAAACGTCGGCGCGCCTCGTGCGATGGCGTGAGATCGACAGGAAAATTCGCTCGGCTCGACAGATCATGTCGTCATTCCTCAACAGCAGCACCAACGCGTCATCAGCGAGCCCCGGCGGCGCGTCACCGGCCGATTCCAGCTGGCCCGCGCTGTTCGGTGCCTGCGCCGCGCTGGCCGTCCTGATCGGCGCCGGCGCCTGTTTCTCGCTGGCGTGCGCGCTGAGGACGAGGCACAAGTCCGCGCTGGCTCTCATGGTGGCCTCGATGTCGGTGGACGATCTGATCTGCGTGGCCCCGCTCTGCCTGGCCATGGTCCTGCAGTGGAGGAGGACCGAGGACGCGGGCGCGGTGTGTACCGCGTCCGGCTTGCTCTACGTGTTCCACGGGCTCGCCGGCAACGCCAAGGCGTGCCTGATCGTTGCGCACGCGCTGCACGCGACCACGCGTTCTCATGGCGCGAGAGGACGCGTGCTGTGCGCACTTGCGCTGGTCTGGGTGCTGAGTCTGGCGCTGAGTGCGCTCCCACTCTGCGGGTTGGGTCGGTACGGGCGCGCCGCCGTCGGCTGCCTTCCAGTGACTGACAGCCCCTACGCCCCTCTACTGTTCGCCTTGTATGCGCTCTGCGCCGCGGGGCTGGCTGCGTGCGCCGCGCCGCTGGTTTACCGGCTCCTGTGCTCAGCGGATGCTTTTCAGCCAAGCGCATTCACCTCCTCTCTGTCTCGGGAAAGTTTGGACAAGAGTTTTGCCGGCTTCGGTTTGGGTTCCAGAAGTAAAAGCGAGATTTGTTCCTGCTCGTCGCCCGCCAGTGAGATGCGCTTTGGGAAAGAGGAGGCCCAACACCTGCCTGCCAGGTTCTTCGCTCAGAAGCGCTTCTCTGTCATTTTAGCCATGCTGCGAGTTCTTTTGTGGATGCCGATGATGGTGAGATTAACCGACGTAGTAAAACTTAATTTGACTCACTCACTATGAAATACAAGACTCGTTGAATCACAGTTGTCCAAAACTAAAAATCCAGAGGGAGAGAGAGCGAGGCCAGTGCAATTCTTTTCTGTTTCAGTATGACTGTGCCATAATGCATAAATCAAGGCATGTTAGGAGGAGAAAAAGACTTGACTGGTCCATACAGAGCCCTGGTTCATTTGGGATGAATTAGAACGGAGATCCTCTTTTTTGTTTATTAGGGCAAACCCTTGTGAAGTCGTTTGTAAGTGAGGTGCAGTGAGACTAAAGATATCATTATATATCCTAGGGTCATGTAGGATCCACCTGCTACCAAACGCCACTGTGATGACACCATCAGTGCTCTTTCCACCCATACAAATTATCTGTATTTCTATTCTCTGTAGTCTCTTATTCCATGAAAATAGATATATAAAAAATCTGTAAAACTAAGTATCTAAAATATCTACTAAATATCAAAAATATCTTACAGTTTATATAATCATAGTATTATTATTATCATCATTATTGTTATCATTATTAGCAGTATCAAATTCATGAACATAATGCCTTATGGGAACTGTTTATTCAGCCAATATTCAAAATATTATTAAAAACCTATTTGTTTTTACTAAATATATTTTTAATCAGTGGGCATTTGTTCAGCATTTATTTACCTAATGGTTTATTTAGCATTAAGCATCTTAATTCAAACCTTAAATTATTTGACCAGGTGGGTTTGTTTTAGATAGCAGCTCTGGTGCATTGTATTCGTATAAGATTTATTGCAAAAATTTTTAAACACATCATGTCCACACTTGTTTATTGCCGTCTGCTGCTCCAATACAAGATGTATAAATGAATGCAAGAAACTCCTCCGCTACAAAAGTAAAACATCTTTAGGTTTTCACCCAGAATGCCCTTACAATTATAATCATATTGTGCTGTAAAGGTGGCAAATAGTTTATACATGTCTACTATGAAAAATAAATGTGTTTGTGCAGCTTTGTGGCTCAGTTTAGAGACATGCTCTGCTTGTAAAGGGTTTCAGTGGTCAGTATTATTGGGCTTTTTGCACTGTATGTACTTCTGTAAGACAGTCTGAAGAACTGCATCTGCTGAATGCATTAAATGTAAATGTAGGATTATGATATTAAAGTTTTACGTGTAATAGTAATGATTAAATTTATATTTATTTTATTAAGCTTCTTGTCAGGACATGGACCACAATAACATTAATAGTTTAGTTACAGGATTCAGGGTATAGATATTCTTTACATACAGATAATATGTAATGCATTACTGATCTGAAGAGTCTCTGTCGCTCGGTAGGAGTAATAAGTATGAGCTTATTAATGTTTATTTATTGGTTTTGCAGATGCAGATACTCATCAGCCACATTATTCAGATCCACAGCTGGACTGCAGAAATGCTGTGTTTTTTTCTTACTTTGCTCTCTGCAACAATTACACCGGTGTACTTCCTTTCCGAACATTGGATGCACCTACCCTGTGGATGCATTATCAACTGCAGGCAGGGTGTGGGATCCATTCCCTCTACTGGTAAGGTTATTTTTTGTTGTTATTTCCATGCTCACAAATTTGCTTTACTGAATTTTTAGAACTGACTTTGATGATTAAACATGTTTATAAAATGTGTCTTCACAGCACACAAAAGGAGGTTTGAATTCAACCTTACTTTTCAGCAAGGTTATGGTATTTACAAGATACC
This sequence comes from Corydoras sp. C115, assembly GCA_019802505.1. Classification (NCBI taxonomy): domain Eukaryota; kingdom Metazoa; phylum Chordata; class Actinopteri; order Siluriformes; family Callichthyidae; genus Corydoras; species Corydoras sp. C115. Next base: position 2,511,032 of record JAFMOC010000019.1, on the reverse strand, counting down.
TCATGCCTCATCTCATTCTATGGAGAAGCCTTCATACAGCAGCTTATATGACTGTGATTTCTCCAAAAGCCGCGTCACAGTCTTAAGCAGTGGGCAGATAACTAGCCTAGTCTCCAGTGACTCTAAGGAGACAGCTGTGGAGGAGGAGGACATTGCCCTTCACAGTAAACTCATCTTGGATGGTGTGACCCATCAGATAAGGACAGAATTCCCAGAGCAGGTGACCTCAACCGAGCAGGATGGCTTTGCCAAGCTCTCTCACCCTGTTGCAGCCTGTGACAGGAAAGACTTGAATCTTGACTCTTCTTCAGTGTTCGATGGGCCAGAGAGAAGACTTTCTCATGAGGAATGCCGCAAAATTGAGCTGACTGATTGGGAATGGTGCAGAAGTAAATCAGAGAGGACACCAAGACAGGTAGAGTATAAGTCAAACATGCAATTGCATTAAATGTGCTTTAAAAGTTCATTTATAGCTCTGCATAGATAAAAAGTCTATGCTAAGTGTTCAAAATAACATAAAACTTGCGATTTTCCAGTGCTTATGGATTCCAAAAAATAATGACTCATGTATTAGAGTCACACATTTTGAAATGAATAGAAGTGCTATTAAGATATAGGACCAATAAATCTGTAAGAGGAGATCACATTCTCAATCTTATTAATGGAAATTAAACTCCTTTATAGCTTTTTAACACACACACACATATATATATATATATATATATATATATATATATATATATATATATATATATATATATATATATATATATATATATATATATATATATATATATATATATATATATATATATATATATATATTGCAACTAGGTGCAGCATGTAATCCATGGGTTTTAAAGTGAAGAAAAAATAGGCTAATTATTCTCATATTTTAATAGAAAATGATGCATATTAAAGGGCTTTTATATGCTTTGATTTATTTTTTCATCACATCACATTTAAAAAGACATTACTAATCATGTTTTATTTACTTTGATGCAAAAATTTAACCCTTGTACTCTACAAATACACTCAGCTTTGAAAGTCTTAATAAATTATACATAGTGCACCAAGAGCATATTTAGTAGGCGATGCCATGCACAGATTACTTGATTGACTACAGCCATAATAAATGGTATGCTAATTTCAGATGCATTATCAACTCAATTTGTAGGCAGATCAAGACCTCCTTTTAATAATCCATTTTCCATGCATTAAACCTTTGGTTATCCCATTATTTAACCTGGGTAACTAAACAAAAGAACAGAACCAAACCTAAAATTAACTTAAAATTCAGAGCTGTCAGTCACAACACTCACAATGTCAACCTGTGCTGAAATACAGAGATAATTCCATCCAGAAGCCTAGAAGCCCTGGGGCTCATGTTGTTAGCAGTATTGTTGTGTGTGCAAGAAACATGTGAGCCTCTGCACCAACCTGGTTTTATCCACAATAAAACATATAGCAGATAATAATGGGTGACAAATATCTTAATTACCCTGAAATGTCAAATATTGGTTTGTACTTCCCTGCTATGAAGACAATGATAAAGATTGGAAGAAACATTTTTAAATATGTTATCTATTCAAATTGACTTAAATCCTAACAAAGTATGACTAAGGTTTTTTCATTTTCAATTTTTCTCCTCATTGGTTACTTGTTTTGGGCAAAACCTTTAAACCTTCTCTCGAATAATTGGGGTTAGTATAAGATGAAGCGTATCATTGCAGTCATGAATCATGACTTGCTTGACTTTTTACTAACCATGACTCAGCTACAGCTTAAATGTAATGAACATTGTTGTTGGAGATTCATTATTTTGCTGCTGCCTTAGTGAAAGCCCTGTGTCTCCATTTGATGATTATTGATTGAGTTCACATAAAAGACTACTGATTGGACTCACCAAAGTGATTTAAATATTCTCAGCCAGTGCAAGTCCATTTCGAAATGTATTTTAATTTTTTTGTTATACTGATGAATGAGGTGTGCATTGTGATTAACCAAAAATGAGCTATAGTAAGAAACTGTGGGCACAAAGTCTACACTCAACACAAAGAAATTGGCCCAAACCAAAAACTGCTACATATTAAGCCCTGAAGACCTATCAAATGATTGGTCATAAAAATCCCAAAAATATAAACCAACAGATAAAGTAAACTGGCAGACTGTTAAAACAAAAATAATAATAAAAATAATAGTAAATAAAAATTATTTTAAATATATATAAAAGAGTAAAAAAAAAAAAGGCGGGTTGGTGGGTTGTATTGCACATTCTTATATTTAAAAGCATTTGTCTTTGCAGACATAATGACTATGTAAGTTAATTTCTCTGTCTACATTTTTTTCACAACAATTTATTCATTTTATTCAAGTTCCTACATCAGTTATCTTAATCTGATTTCCAAAGTGTGATTGAGAAGGTAGACATACAAATGCCATAATGTAAGGGGTTTGTCCAACCAAGTGAAAACAGTGAATACAATATGTGTCAGGTAGAATGACAGGATAACATTATGGCATCATGTGAAGATGATCCATCTCACAATCATCAGTCTCAGCAATTACCATGAAGCCCATAAAAGAGAAATGGAAATATAATGCTGCCAAGTGTCATTTCCATAGTTACAGACTGTACGCACCACTGAAGTTCCAGTAATCTTATGATCCTCCCCAGCCTCATGTCCATTCTCTCCAATCAACAATTTAATCAGCCCTACTCTTTTTCCCCCTTTTTCCTGATTCAAAGTTCCCCTTGATCTAATTTGTTCTTCGGACAGTCATTTTTATTCCTACTTAGGAAATACTTTCTGTTAAAAAGCTTCTGTAAAGTAGAGAGAGGACAGGAACAATAAGTGATGGTAGTGTACAAGCGTAGATGTAAGATGTTTTTGGCATTTCATGTCGTCTGGCACAGTGAAAAATGTTAATTGTTATTTGTTGTCTATAGCACTTGGACTGAAAAAAAATAATATATGACATAATTGTTGTTATTAGGAAGATTTTCTTACACATGCCAAGAACTTTTTAAATCAATGATCCTTAATGGTTTGTATTCTTTGCTTCTTGATTTGTCATATAAACATTTGACTATTGCAGTGTATTAAAGATATAAAAATATAAAAATGACAACTGTCTTTACAATGGCACAATAAAACATGCGCATTATGTGGATGTTTCGTTCAATATCAAAACTATTTATTAAATTATAAAGTATAGGCTTTATTTTTACATTGTAAATCAGACAATGACTTCGCAGCCCTGGAGTGTTTATTGTGACATACGCTTTGTTATTGCAGTAGCTTTGCCTGTATTGACCCATTTAGCAGCAAGTCGGGTTGTTTTTGAGAAGGTGCTGGAAGGGCTTTGGATTGAGTTTGCCAGCTTAATCTCTGCTCTGTCTCCGTTAAAAAAGCAGGGCAATCAAGGCATGCCCGATAGATTCACTTAAATAAAAATAAGGTATTACATCTCAGAACTTAATCCCTTTACATTTTCAAAGACTCAAGGTTTTTGTTTTGGTGATTTTTTAGGTTCTCTTGTTAAAAGCAGGTTTTATGTAAAAGAACACTTTGTCTCCTTCAAGGTGACCAACACAGTTCTTTCTCCCCATATGTACAGGATATAGGGATAGGTGGGAAAGTTTAAAGAAGTGTGTATTTTTTAATTCCATCAGGCATTCCACACACGCATGAAAATTCCACCCAGACTGAAGATTTAGTGGAATAGAAAGCAGATATTCAATTATGAATCTGAATTGCAGGCAGCCTTGGGCAGAGATGCGGCAGACTGCTAGTAATTTGGTTTGTCATAAAATAGTTATAATCTAGATGGTGTTTATTATTCTTCACCCTCTCTGTACCTTTAGAGACCTGCTATCAGCCTTTATATTTAGAAAAAATACTGCCATATACCTGAATACCTTGTTCTCTGTTCCTTTCTTTATTGAACATATAGTTTCAGGAGACTTATCAAATAACTTCTTGTAGGATCTTATTCTTTTTTTGTGGATAAGAAATTGTATATACTTATCAAACTATGAATTTAATTTTATATACAACAAATATAGCAAACCTGAAAGATGTATGATTAAAATAAAAAGGTCTTAATTTATAATAACAAAATCCATATCCAGGCCATTCTGAATTGAGTCTAGACATTGATTAAAAGTCCTGTATCAGATGTTTGAATATTATATCCAACTCCATATTAATCATCAGTTACTGTGACTGCCTGAAATGTAATCTTTAACTCAGAAATAATCAGTGTCTAATAACAGTGTGTTAGTATTCAGAACAACACAGGCTTTAAAAACATTTAAATATCAAAGCTCATTCATAAACCTAAAATGCCAAGAGAAAATGTAACATATGGCACCCCTGCTAAGGATGATTAAAAAAGGTTTCTGAAAATCACTTTACCATGAGTGAGTCTAATCTCACACTAATAAAAGTTTTTTTTTAATAAAACATAAAATATCATAATTTTAACAAAAGCAGATGTTACAAAATTATGGCATAGTACAAAATGAATGGAGTTGGTAATTGTGTCCTCCTTAAAAATCCCACATTATCACCCAATGTGTGTCTGTGCTCGAGTGTGTGTATTCTCGATAGCCAGAACATTTAGCACTTGAACAGTCTTGACTTGATTAGCATTTAATTGTTTATAAGTCTCCTTCACATTCAGCTCTCATTTTCTTATAACAGTTTTTTTTCAAGTAGGACAAAACTAAATTTGGGAAACTGTTTGTGAATATCAGTGACATTTTCCACATAAAGAGCTCTGCATATTTCTCGTCTGTGAGAGTAAATTCATTTTTCCACATTTGCTTAATGGCTTTTACTTAACAATGGAAAGGACAAAACATTTGCCTGTTTAATGAATGAAAACGATTTGGATGTGATCCATATTAATGAGTGTTCTCTCATGAAAGATGATGCAGTTTCAGGGCTGTAATCTGTCCCACCGACTGATTAATGTACATTATGCATATTTTATTAGAAGTTGATTTGTTTCTGTTCAAAGATGGAGACATGCCGTTAGCTGTTTCTGAGAGGGGTTGATTATTCATGGAATATGGTTCAGGAAACATGAGAAGTGAGGTGTTTCCCATATGAGTCACATCTCTTTTAATGTGTATATTTCTGTTCTGGGATCTGGGCTTAATTTTGAGATGAATCTGTATTATCCAGGAATTTGTAAAAGAGATTGTCAAGTCCCATTACAGTAATTGCAGTGTTGCTAATGGCATTGTAGTGGTGATTGTCATGTTTTTTGATTTTATAACGTCTTAAGTTATCTATATTCCATACTACACTGCATTAAACTCGGAGGCACATAATATAAATCTTCAGAAACTAAATGTTTCTAGACATGAGAACCAGCACAAAAATTCTATTCCCCAGACACTATACAGAACCAAAAATGGAATTTGGCATGACTCTATCATACCTAAGGTTATTTTTACATGCAAAGAACTTTGTAATCTTCCCAGACACAAAACATGCAGTCTCTAAAAATGATGGAGCATATGGTTTTAGACAGGGACTAAGACGATAAGAATACTGCATTAATTATTTCACTACTTCACCTCTGCATATAAATCTTACTGTAGGCTGACTACATTGCGGCTGTAAAACCTATGCATTGCTTTGCCAGCATTTGGAAACTGGGCTCCATATGCTGTTGTTTTGTGGTTATGATTAAATGTGCAAACATTGAACTGGGTGGAGAGGTACAGCATTGAAGGTGACTTTCATAATCCACCATGCTATATTATTTATACATTCCATTTTAAATTAATCAAAAATAATTGCATACATCTATGCATATGGAACAGTGGCATAGTGTTGGAAGATGGTCCTGGGTTTCATTCCGAATTATGGTTGGCGAGGTCCTTCTTGGGTGAAATTTGCATGTTCTTCCCATGTCTGCTTGACTGACCTCTGAAGTCCTAAAATGATGCGTGCATGAATGTGCTTATCTGCATATCTACCAATGGGAGAAATAGCAAACTCCCCAGGGTGTTTCCCTCTGCACTATGAATACTGAAATAGCTTCCAACACCCCTCTGTGACCCTGAATGGCATGAACATTTTGGATTGAATTAATGCATTAATGTGCATTTATTCTATTTGCACACTAAGGGGTTACATATTATGTCTATCCCTATAGAATTGAGAGTTGACGATTCACAGCTTTAACCCAAACAGTTTAGGATTGAAGTAAATATTTACATCCTTGGAAAAAGAATATTGATGTTGCTTGTCCTCATGCATTTTTAATGTTCTTTAACAGAGATCTGCAGGTGGATTGGCGATCCCTCTCTGTGCATTTCAAGGCACTGTTTCTCTCCAAGCACCTACAGGAAAAACTCTGTCTCTTTCCACTTACGAAGTCAGCAGTGATGGACTTAAAATTTCCCCCAATAATGCCAAGAAGGTGGAAGTGTATCGTTCCAAATCAGTCGGCCATGAACCCAGTGAGGAAGAAACAAACTCTGGCAGAGGGGGCGGTGGAGTGGCTGATACCAATGTGAAGATCCACCTGGAGGTGCTGGAAATCTGTGACAATGAGGAGGCCATGGACAGTGTGTCCATTGTGTCCAACATTAGTCAGTCATCGACACATGCACGCTCACCATCTTTGCGCTACTCACGCCGTGAGAACCGGTTTGTGTCCTGTGAACTAGGAGAGACAGCCTCCTATTCACTGTTGATCCCAGGTTCTAGCCCAGACACCGACAGCCTCAACATCCACATCCCTGACACAGTGGAGGCCCACCGGCAGAACAGCAGGCGCCAGAAGAATGATGCAGGTGGCTACCGCGAGGAGATCCAGCTTCTCAATGAGGTTTATAAGAGACAGCGAGACGAACTGGACAGTAACACAGTCAGCCAGCAAGCTGAATGAAAACAGCTTTTAATGTCCTGAGACATTAAAATTGTTGGATTTGGAAACACCAAAAGCCAAACTTGATTTGGAAAACCAAAAACAAAGTTGAAGACTATATTCCTGTGATAGAGTATACCATATAGACATGACCGAGATTTATTTATTTTAATGCTAACAATGCAATGCATATATAAGCTTGGGCAGTATCTGTATATTTATTACTCTTCTACAAATCATTCAGTGGAATGATCATGAGCTTTTATTTGTTTTATTTGAAATATGTGGTACCACACTTGTATTCTCATTGGTGCAAGTTTCTGGTTTCTCCCGAGTTGTTTTGAAAAATATTATTGAATCATTCATTCAATAATATTTTTTAATAATATAATAATAATAATATTGACTCTAATTAATTAAATTGGAGATTAAAGGTCTTTACACACAAAACAAGCATTTGTAATTTTACAGTTTTGTTTGTTAGGAGAGCATATTTTATTAAAGTGTATATATTTCATGCAAATAAGCACTTTCACATTAAAAAAGAAAGCTTATACAAAAACAGTGACAATGTTGTTGGCAAAAAGAACATGTATCCAACACTGTCAATCAACACTTACAAAAGTTATAAAAATAATTATTTTAGATTTCATATCTGAAAATATCTCACATTTTCATGATTTTATCTGTGTTTTAAGTTTGTGTGAAAAAAGATTTAAGTGAATTACCTTCAGCAGTGACAGGCATTTGATGACATGGTCTCAGGAGTGCATTCTCTCAGTTTTAGCTCTACATTAAAAATCATTCAATGCTTAATGTTCAACAATTTTGAGTTTGGCTTTTTGTAAGGCCTTGTATGTGTAAAGACCTTAAGACTTATTGAGTGTTATATGCTGCATTTGCACATTCATATTTTGTTTGTATGTATATTTGCACAATCCACAGGTCATGTAGGTCATGTAGCCCATTAACAGTTTTAATGAACGCAACAACCTCTTGTCCAAAAACATTTAAAATATGTGTAAAATATTTTAATGCAAACCTACTTTCATTACATTTTGCACAGCATTCCAACCTTCTAAGAAAAAGGGATCAAAAGAAAAACAGATACTGGTATAATATATATATTTAAAAAAATATCTCAGCATACTAGGTTTATGTCTTTGGACAATTAGCTGCAGCTGTGCTTTGTTCAGTGCTATTTTAAAATGGTGTTGGTTCTGTCTTATAGTTTTTTGACTGTGGTTAGGTCAAGCATAAAACATTATCTATTGTCTATTATATCCTCCTCTAATATCAGCATGTGCAGGGGCATAACGGCTATCTGCTAACAGCTACGTAATGAGCCAGAGCTGTTAGCTACCTTGTACAAAGTGTTGGAATTCCTGTTGCTGAGCAACTATGTTTTTGCAACTTTGAACACTGGTACTAGTTTAGCATGTTAAAGTTTGACGAAAGTTCTAAGAAAACAGCTCAAAATATATAGTATGTAGAAAATCAATTAGCAGATGAATAGATTTAAAAATGTGAAGGTTTGTGTTTTTAGTTTTCCTTCTGTGTCAGCAGTGACTGCCCTTGAGCATCTGAATGGACCATAACTGATGGTTAAAGAGATCTAGCAGTTTAATGATGATGTGCTTAGAAACATATTGCTTTCTTTATGTGCAAGAGGGCAAGTTGGGAAAAAATAATGAATATAAAAATCTTTTTATATTCAAATTCAGGCAACCTGCAATATTACAATTTGATAAGAGACGCAATCAGCTCATTTGTTTTAAGTGTCTATACTGTATGTGGATCTCTCAGCAGATCTGTGTATATCCATCAAATATTAATTACAGATTTTAAATATCAAAATAAAAGTGATAGAGAAAAAAAATTGTGGATTCATAATCTGCTGTGACAGCAAAATAAAACCTTGGCATTTTAGAAGGAGAGGAATAAGCTTATGGATGTTGTTGGCCTGTGCACATGAAGCATTAAGCAAACAGCAGCTTAGTGAATGTATTTGCTATGTGCAATGACACAGCTCTGGCAAACACCTACATATGTCCATCCAGAGGTTGTTTTTTTTTGCAATTTAATGAAAATTGCATTGCAGCAAGAACAGTGATGTATTTCACATGACAGTTTTTTTAGGTTCACGGAGAAAGAAAACTTAAATAAATAATTTAAACCTTTTTTTCTTATTTTACTGAACAAGCATAAAAGCTGTGGTCCTCCCCCCTTTAAACACACACGCACACACACATATACACATGCGCACACACAGACATACACCCACACACAGACATATATACCACTGACACGGTCTATCACATGTATATTTATATTTCCATTTTCCTCATTGTTTTATACTCAGCCAGATTCAAATAACCCATCAAAAAACTCACTATAAAGCTTTATGTGCAAACACCTGTTTTGGTACCAGATGTACTGTGTTATAAAGAGAAAAAGAGAAGCTTTTGTTTCACAGAAACGCTAAATGTTTTAATGTTTTCTGCCACAATGTTCCAATAAGGCTCTTAATGGAGAGAGAGCATTGCATAATTTAACTGTTGGTGCAAATGAATGTTCATTTCTAAACCACTTAGCAACCACTTTTCCCTCTTTATTTTCAAACCATTGATTTTGACAACAGAAATATAATTCCAAAGTACTCTGTTTTGAAGTATTAACATGACTTAATGGGGGAGAATGTGCTCTATGCTGTTTAGAGAAATGTGAACCTGGAAAGACTCAAACATACAAAGCTGCGGAAGCTATTGATATTGCTATTCCGAAATAGCTGTTCATTAGCTATTTCTTTGCCTAGCGTTTACAGTAAAAATATAATTTTTGGCTTTTTATGCCTATTTTTTAAGTGAGCTTCTTCATTTAAATGGAAACAGCCAAGGCATTACACGGCAAATTATTTATTTCTTTGTATAATGTGCGTAATTAAAGATGTAATAATAAATAAAATCTCTTATATAAGATTCTCATCATTTTTCTCCACAAATCATCAAAATAAAAATACGTCTTTGATAATTATCAACCATGGTGGTTTTTGTGTTTTCTGTCACCTGGGCTTTATTGTGGCTGAGACATTATATATACCATTATATACCTTAAATACTATGCTGTGCTTAAAAAATACTTAAAAATCAATATCATTTTTTATAGGTTCCATTTTTAAATGCAATAAATAAAGTAGACATACTGTATGTACTGGATTTAAAAAAAAAAAACAGGTTTATTACAAAATACTTCAGTTCACCACACACAGAAATGCATAAAATGTTACATAAGAGAGTGATACCAAAACAATTTCTAAAAAAAAAGACCTTAACTTGGATGCAATACTTTAACCAACTGCAGAAACTGGGTCTTCAGCAAGCTTTAAAATGAGATGCAATATAAGGACCGTTTGCACATTTTCATTACCGAGTTGACTCACCAGACACAATTTGAGCTTTCAGCTTTTAATAAATTATTCATATTTTTTTCTTTTAAATCATGTGTAAAGCAATCAGACTGCTCTCCGAGGGATGCCACTTCATTATATATATCACTGTAGCATTCACACTGAAGTCATGTGTGTGTGTGTGTGTGTGTGTGTGTGTGTGTGTGTGTGTGTGTGTGCGCATGATGCTAAGCAAAGACTTAGCCTCATCTCACTTACAACTGGACAGGAATAATGTTGTCTGTGTCAATGCAGGATTCATCATCTTAGCTTCCCAATATTGCTGTTAATTATGTCAATAGATACTCTAAAGATTTGCTGAATGTAAATAACTCAAGTAATTAAGGTAACCAACTTATCAACATCTATCCCAACACATTTAACATCAACATACAATTAAAATATCACATTATTTAAGAAAATGTCTACTATATCAGTTACTTAACACAAACAAAAAGCTGGGAACTTGGGAAGGACAGATGATTTATAGGTTTTTTTATATAAACTCAAGTAATATTGCCTCTAAAATGAAGCATTAAAAATGAACAATAGCATATTTTTTCTATTAGCTGAATTTGTTTACTGTGGGGAAAACATTAGCAGTGCTAATGTATAAAGTATGAAGACAATTTATTTCTAATTCATTACCTTCATTATTATTCCATTAAACAAACAAAAAAAAAAAAAAAAACGAAAGTTTTTTTTTAAATAAAGTCAAATCTAAAAAAATAGAAACAATTTGTTATTTGTGAAAAGTAGTAAAGAATTATGTATATTTTTAAATGTTTCTTTGCAAAATGTAAATTGAATCAATAACAGCAACAAACATTAACTAATTATATTTATGTATTTTGCTGTAGTATTAGCTAAATTTTGTCCAGAAGAGAAAGCTATTAAAATAATTTATTTTAATTATATCAGAGAACATGTAAAATTCCTTGAATGTATGGATCCCAGCCAGTGAAGCACTTTAAAAATCCATAGCACCTTTAAATAAGTTGTAAAATTAATTGAAAATCAAAAGAAATTTGTCAAATTGTGTGTTATTGTCCAGTTTTTTGTCTTAATGCCTGATTGCATATAAAAGCATTTGACCATGGTAATGTACCCTCACTGAGCATTTCTGTAGAAGCACATCAATCCCCTCATGCAGTTATTTAATCAGCCAATCCTGCAGCCACCATGTGAAGCATCAAAATCATGTATAGATGCAGAACGGCCGCTTGGAGCAATAACCGACCATCAGAATAGAGGATTGTGATCTCTGTATTTTGAACTTTCTTTGCTATTATTTGATTTGAAAAGTAAATTAGAACAAAAACATAACACACAGGCTTTTTAAATTTGGCCATAAAAAAATTAGTTGACAATAATAAATGTGAAGAAGCTTAAAAATATCCATAGGTTGTCTTGTGTATTTTAATTTTATAAACATATTAATTAAAAAGTAAATTAAAATCTCATACATATGCTGACCTGGTTGCAAACTAGGTGGCTTTGTCACAATGTTAAAGCAGTGGGTTCAACAACTGGCTGTACAGATAAGTTTCTTGTTATGTGACATTTATATGTTCTCTTCATGTCTGAATGGGTATCCTCTGAGAGCTCTGTTTTGCTGTGTTTGTCCAAAAAAGTATTAAATGAACTTAAAATTGAATTTTTAATGCATGATGATGTGTTTGTTTGCTGCCGTGTGAGGGTGATAGCTTGTTTTCATACAGCGTACACTGTATCATAATAATAGATTTCAAATTGGATTTGGTCCCATATATTGTATGTTTTATTTCATGACTGTTTACTTTCTATTCTACTGCCACTGCTAGTTCTCAGACCTCGTTAATGGATATAAATAACCATCTTAAACTCACTTTGTTCACTTATGTATCAAACATATGTACTTAACAGTGTAAAGAAAAGCAGCTGTGAGCTCTGTATTTTAAAACAAACCCTTCTTAATAGTAAATAGCTAAAATATATTTTTAGTTTGCCAAATGGAAACTCTTTAATGCCAACTCTGGAGAGTTATACAATATTTCAGGCTTCTAATTAACTCCTCTCTTCTACCAGGAAAATGGCAGTGAATACTAGCAGTTACCTCATTAATCCCTGCTATTGTCTTCTGGCCATAATCAAATGACCAGTGGCCTAACTACAGCCCAATTAGAGCTTGAGCATTAAGGCCAATGCCTGAAGACATGACACCGGGATTGCTTTATGGAACACAGAGCTTCTGTCACTATTATAAAATAACACATAAACACATTTACTGTGTGTTACAATGGTGTGGCAACAAAGAGAAGTAGAGAAGCTTTACAGTGTTTTACAGAGAAAAAAATCCTATTGTATCAGTCGAGTCCTCTTTTGGGGAAAATGCAATTAGTGCCTAGGTTTCCTTTAATGTGACATGAATATTAAGAGGATTCCCCACTGCAGATGCAGCTGTTTTATTACTACACCTCATTACATTTTCAGAGAAACATACGTTGTTTTTTTAAGGTTGGCTGCAGACAAAATATGTGACATGCGATACTTCTAGCAAATGACAATTAGAAGGGGTCTGTTTCTTCTCAGAGGAAAGTAAAACAGGGACGTCAGACTCATTCAGTTGATGTGACCTACATGAGTCTGAGTCATTTTTGCTTGGAGTGAAAGATCACCATAAGGTCCTTTTCCCTCTGCTAGTATTTATCTATCAGACATTATCTAGGGGAAGGGCAATCTCTGACCTTTAAATAAAAGCATTCTTCTTTCAAAGGAGTGTGTGTGTGACAGAAAATCCTGGGATCTTTCTTATTTTCTTTGTTTGCTTATGTGTGAAAGGAAATATATAATCTACTCTGCAGTACACTTATCAGCTGAAGTGAGAATACAGTTTTAATAATGTAGTTTAATGCAGAAAGGTTACAATAGCTGCATCACGGTACTCTTATTGTTTTATAGAATATTTATTTAAGTTCTTTAGTCTGAGAGGCAAGTCTGACGAACTTTATCAGTTATTCCGTTTTAATCCAGAAGGTGAACATGCAAAAAGATTTAGACTGGTGCTTTATACTAAGATGATCAAGTAGGCAAACTTGATAGGCAAACAACTATCCCATCACTTTATGCCTTTCCCAAGAAAATTAATTGATACTATATTTTAGTAGAATATATAAATGAACCCAGCGATGGATTGGCGCCCTGTCCTGGGTCTATCTGCCCAGCGCCCGTGACGTTCTCCCCTGGATGGGCATGGGGAACCCCACCGCGACCCTAATAGAGGATAAAGCGGGAGATAATGAATGAATGAATATATAAATGAATAATGCAAATAATTTTATATTTAAATCTTTGGATCAGTCATCAGTAAATCATGTCAGTTTAAGTATGGCAAGCTGTTTTAACATATTAAATGTAAGGTAATTCGTCAGAGGAAAAACTTTGGTACCGTTTAACTATGTATTATTATTATTATTATTATTATTATTATTATTATTATTATTATCCATCCATCCATTATCTTCCGCTTTATCCTATATTAGGGTCGCGGGGGGCTTCCCCATGCCCATCCAGGGGAGAACGTTTCGGGCGCTGGGCAGGTACACCCAGGACAGAGCACACTCACTCACTCACTCACACAGACATACACACGCTATATGGAGCAATTTGGAGAAATCAATTGACTTGATCCATGTTTTTGGACTGTGGGAGGAAACCGGAGGAAACCCACGTGGACACGGGGAGAACATGGAAACTCCACCCAGATTGGGATTCGGACCGGGAATCTATTATTATTATTATTGGTTTTGTTGTTGATGTTATAAGAAGGAGAGGAAGAAGAAAAATGAAAACATAGAAAAAAGGAAAGAGAAACAAAAAAGACTGATTTTTATGTAGTAAAATTTAGAGGAAATTAGACCCCATCTGCACACTGAAGTACGGCTGTCTTAGACTAAGAATACGAATAAGAATAAGATTACATATAATGCACATCAGGGCGGCACGGTGGCTTAGTGGTTTAGCACGTTCGCCTCTCAGCACTAGGGATTCCCGGTTCGAATCCCCATCTGGGTGGAGTTTCCATGTTCTCCCCGTGTCCGCGTGGGTTTCCTCCGGGTTCTCCGGTTTCCTCCCACAGTCCAAAAACATGGATCAAGTTAATTGAGTTCTCCAAATTGCCCCATATAGAGTGTGTTTGTGTGAGTGAGTGTGTGCCCAGCGATGGATTGGCGCCCTGTCCTGGGTCTATCTGCCCAGCGCCCGAGACGTTCTCCCCTGGATGGGCATGGGGAACCCCACCGCGACCCTAATAGAGGATAAAGTGGAAGATAATGAATGAATGAATGAATAATGCACATCTATATGGATTTATAAACTTTATTAAAAGAGCGCGCGAAACCATTCGTCATGTGATTACGTCATTAAACCCAGCCACCGGCTGCTTACGTGTGTAATGTGCGACACCGTGGGCTGGTCTGCGGCGGTTTGTTTGTTGGAGGATCGAGAGCGCAACACGCAGCAGAGCAGCAACCCGGAGCCGCTCCGCTTCGACTGTTCCGCGGACGCGAGTGCGTGAAGCGGGGCGCAGGTGTTGATGCTGCCCGGATCGATCCGGCATCGGTGCGATCAGAGCGGATCAGAGCTGCAGCTCCGCTCGCTGACTCCGCGATGAGCTCCGCGCACAGGAGAGGAAGAGGCCGGCGAGGAGCCGGGGAGCGCTGGGGCTCCGGCAGGGAGATCCGGGACGAGGGCACTTCAGGAGGCGCAGGCCGGGGGAAACATCCGCCCCATTTAAAAGGCAGGGAGATCGGACTGTGGTACGCGAAACACGGGGGAGCGAAGAGAGCAGAGGCGGAGAGGAGAACCGTGAGTACCAAATCCAACCGAATCCCACTGTACCTGCACATTGTTGGATCCATTATATGCCGAAAAGGCACGGTGGCTCAGTGGTTAGCATGTTCTCCTCTCAGCGCTAGGGATTCCTGGTTCGAATCCCCATCTGGGTGGAGTTTCCATGTTCTCCCCGTGTCTGCGTGGGTTTCCTCCGGGTTCTCCGGTTTCTTCCCACGGTCCAAAAACGTGGATCAAATCAATTGAATTCTCAAAATTGCCCCATATAGAGTGTGTCTGTGTGAGTGAATGTGTGCCCAGCGATGGATTGGCGCCCTGTCATGGGTCTATCTGCCCAGCGCCCAAGACGTTCTCCCCTGGATGGGCATGGGGAACTACACCGCAACCCTAATAGAGGAGAAAGCGGGAGATAATGAATGAATGAATTATATGCCGAAAAGTATACAGACACTCAATTCCTATACGCTTCATTAGATCTGATGTTGCGCTTGGTGCCCGTCAACCACGTACCTGTGCTGGGATAGCAACAAAATAATAATATTAAATATACAGGCTACAGTTTTTAAACATTGTACCACATCTGTAATCGGTAAGAATATCCTGGTATGGATATTAAGCAACATTAAAAAAAACTAAATGAAAGCGTACTACAGGATCAGAAGTTTATCTCAGATAATTCCAAAGAGTAAAAATGTGTGCTGTGTTGGACGAGTAATAACATCATCTGTTTATTTACAGAGAGCTGTAGTTCAGATGGATGAATCTAGAGAACATCACATAACACAGCTACTAAACTCAGTTCAGAGCGGTTCGTCTCAAGACTATAAGCCATCTGTCCCTCCACATCCACAAGTGAAGCAGGAGCCAATTGGTCACAGGTAAGCATGGGTTCATTTAGCACCTTCAATAATATATATATATATATATATATATATATATATATATATATATATATATATATATATATATATATATTCCATCCAATTCAGGGTTAATCTGTATCTGAGTTCATTCACTTCTTCTTTAGATTCATCATATGGCTGTAGCTTGATGCAAGTCATCTTTAGGGGATGACACTTAAGCCTCTAATTAATTAATCTGAAGATATTTAGATGAATACAAATAGCATTAACAAAGATGTCATTCTAATTCAAATTAATTAATGTTTACAAATTAAAAAAATATATATGGCACATGTTAAAAGATATGGTTGATGTAAAAAGTAATGGCTCATTAATTCTGTAATTATTTTATTATAAAGATAATTACAGCATTTACAGAAAAATCTAATATAACCTGTGTATAAAATGAACTGAATGTTCTAATGGTTCTTAACTGCAGTTACTTTGATGGTGACGATCCTCCAGAACTTCAACAGAAAATAATAAAAGTTGCAAAAATCGAGCCAGATGTCAAAGAAGAGGAGCAGGAGGTGGAGATCAAGCCGAAAGTAAAGGAGCCCAGTGACCGTGATTTGGATTACTTAGTTCAGGAGCTTGTACGGAATCCTTCCCTAGATGCAGAACTAAAAAGTAACCTTCAAGCCAAGACACATGACCCAAAATACCTGAATATGCTGGTAAGACAGAGCTTAAGGTCTTTGTTTTATTGGACAAATGTGTTTGTGATAAAGTTTCAGACAGGATTAGTCTGTTTTGTTTTTCTAGAAATTCAGAGAGAAGCTTCCATCATACAGCATGAGAGAGGTAAAGTTACTTCTATAATTTTGCTTTTTTTTATAATACTATGAAAATTCAATTTTGAATAAATCAGACAGTAAGGTATTTGGCTATGTTCTCTATGCTGTGAGTGCAGAAGCTGGTACAGCTGATCCAAGAAAACCAAGTGGTGGTGGTCAGTGGAGAAACTGGCTGTGGGAAAACCACCCAGGTTACTCAGTTTATCCTAGATGATTACATCGAGCGGGACCAGGGCTCTCTCTGTAGAGTGGTGTGCACACAGCCCCGGCGCATTAGTGCGATATCGGTGAGTACAGCTGGTCGGCAGTCCGAATTTATTGGAAGTAGGCACTTTTCCAGAAGCTGGTTAAGTTCTATGATGAAGAAGGCTAGTTAAGTGAACTGATGTGTGTGCAGGTGGCAGAAAGGGTAGCATCAGAGAGGGCAGAGTCGGTAGGAAATGGAAAATCCTGTGGATATCAAATTCGTCTACAGAGGTGAGTGAGTAGTTCAGCATTTATAGCTTTCAGACTCTGGATGTATTAAATTATGCTTGTATTTTTCAATGTTATCAGTAGTATTTAATTCTGAATATGGGTCAAGGAAGGTATTGATTCGCTTTGTGTATGAGATGATGGGATTTGAAAAGCAAATTCATTTCACATTATGGTTATTGGTTCATAAGTAGTAAAGTCCTGTCAGTAAAGGACTGTGTGGGAAAACTGACAATGGCAAACATTTTCCTATTATACCTATTATGTGTTTGAATTTAGCACATGATACCATATTATATTATGAATAAATAAATAAAACTTTAATCATTGATGCATTTTGTTCTATGTGTCTCTAATTAACTTCTAATAATAAAGTTGTTTAAAAAAAACATGATGGAAATTTTATGAAACAAATCTTGAATAAAATGATGCATTCTCCTGTTTTACATCACAACATTGTGTGCAATCCTCTGGGTGCTGTTATCTAGTCGGTTGCCACGGAAACAAGGTTCGGTGCTGTACTGTACTACGGGTATTATTCTTCAGTGGCTTCGCTCAGATCCGTAAGTTTTCCCCCCTAAAGGCGCTTTTTACTTTTTTTTGCGCCTATTCCTGAATCCTAATCTTATAGACTTTATTTAGTCAGTTATTACTCACCAGCCATCATATGTTTATACACCTTTAATAAAAAAATGATTGCTTCAATTAACAGGATTAGTTAATTGACTTGTATAATACAGAGGTTATCTGTATTATTTGGCTGATTCTGGGCTCTATTCTAGTATCTGGGATTATTACTGTGATATCTGCATTTCTGTTAACAGCTTTTTTTCTGTTATTTCCTTCTTCATGTTTCTCCAGTTATTTGTCCAGCATCAGTCACTTGGTACTGGACGAGATCCATGAGCGCAGTCTGCATTCAGATGTCCTTCTCAGTATCGTGAAGGACTTACTAAGCAGCAGGGATGACCTCAAGATTGTGCTCATGAGCGCTACACTTAATGCTGAAAAATTCAGCAAGTACTTCGGTGAGAGATGTTTAAGCAGCAGAAAAATAATTTTACTGTTCTTTGTGCCTTTAGATTAAAGATAATGTTATGGTTTAGAGTCGTAAATTCTCAAGACTAAATCTCTAATAACATTTAAACTGGGCCAAGTTGGGTTTTGAATTCTAGTTTTACATTTTATTCATTATTAATATGACATTATTAAAATTTTAACATTTAGCCTTAGGCCAGGCCCACAGCCTGTGCCGTAGAATGCATTCGCTTCGTAAAGAATTATTAAAGCTGTTTAAACAGAGTGTCTTACTTTCAGCTGAGAAGAAATGAATGATGACGGAAGCTGTGTACATAAAGCAAAACATTCAGCTGATGCACTCAGATTTTAATCTAAGATTAAATACTTATAATAATAATGCAGCTTCTGCATCCTAATCAGTTCTGCTGATCTCCAGATAACTGCCCCATGATCCACATCCCTGGCTACACCTACCCAGTGAAGGAGTACTTGCTGGAAGATGTTGTTGAGATGCTCAGGTGGGAAATTTTTTTTAATACATGAAATTTGCTGTGCCAAAGGCAAGGTAAGCCTTTAAGTCTGCTGTAAGTGATGAGGGCATAAGCCAACATCTTTTATAGTGTAGAGTTTCAAAAAGTGTATATTTCAAATTTTTATTTATGTTTATAGCTTATTAGAGTTTAAATATAACTTATAAATCATGCGTAAAACTATAAACACACTCCCCCCCCCCCCAAAATGTAACAAGCTGGCAGCAAATGAATGAGATCTGCTGTATTATTTTGGTATTGATTATAGTTCTTCATATACATCTTCATAATGTTATGTAAGCACACCCACACACACACACAAAATGCACCAGGTGTGCAGGTACTGATTTTCTGTTCTGCTTTTGTTCTGGTTCGCAGGTTCCGGCCACAACAGCAGGATCGTCGTCCTCGCTTCAGAAGGGGTTTTATGCAAGGCCAAAACACACGACCTGAGAAGGAGGAGAAAGAGGCAGAATACAAAGAGAGCTGGCCCTGTTTTGCTCGTTCCCTTAGAGAGAGGTTTGTTTGCAAAACAAACACATGCTTCATTAAAACCCATGGGATTATTGGCTATCATGAAATTAGTAACACCATATGGACTGGATGCCATAAACATAGCTGTTCAGGGTGCAGTATTTAGGTAGTTAATGGTAGTATTTTACTGATGCCTTGTAAATTTACAGTAAAATGTATAAAATAAGTAAATATGTATGTTTGTACAATGTCATCACTGTTGTGGATATGTATTACTACCTGAAATTGTAATTCATTCTAAAAAATATAATTTGGTTGTTCAGATGTTTGTGTAATACTGTACATAAAGGATCAATATTGGAATCTGCAGAGTAAAACAGGGTGAAAATTTTAATGTAGGTCTTGGTTTATAGTGCACATGAAAACATAAAGTATTCTGATTCCGAAAAAAAACAAAACAAAAAAAAAAAACTGCAATTTCCCCCGGGGATTAATAAAGTATTCTGATTCTGATTAGAGAACAGTGAGTGTATGTGGATTAATGGATGTCTTTGAAAAGCAGGTGCAATGATCTATCACTACCAGCATGTAAGTGTGTGCTGATGACAGAGTGATAGACAGGCAGCAGGGAATTCATTGGTGATGTGCTTTTTTTTTCTGATTGGCAGGTTCTCAGACAGCACGATCGATGTCCTGGAGATGATGGATGAGGAGGACAAGATCAACCTAGAGCTGATCAAAGCTCTCATCCGCCATATAGTGATCAATGACGATGTGAGTGTGCACCAACACAGGTGCTACATGTGAGGGCAGGCAGACGGATGAAGCATCGGGTGTGGAAGAAATGTAAACTAGATGAAAGTGTGTAAGTGCTAAAGCAGATGATGCTGGCACCAGATCAGTGATGATCAGTCAGTCTAACAGATGCTGCCTCCCTCTGTCATCCCTCATCATTTTTGACTTCATAATCACTTTTTTTCTTCATCTTAACATCTGTGTTTACAAAATTTTTGGTTCATTTTCAGCCTATTACAGGCTATTTTTTTTCAGGCCTGAGTATTACAAGGTTCATTGTATCATGCTGAATAAGTTAGTCATAGATAATAGGCTGCAAGACAAGTACTGAGGATAATCAGATTTCTTTAGTATAATGGCACAAGCTTAAGCTATCTGTTACTCTTAATTTAATGTAATGAGACACGACCAATGATTGGTTTTAGTAAATAATTGTGAGAAATGAGGCTGGTCTGGACCATTACCTAGCAATACATGCAAGATAAACGGTAAAAGTTTAAACTTTTTCTCCCATTGGACCTTATTTATCAGTGCATCAGCAGCTGTCAAACACTCTAGCTTTCTTTTATTAAACGCTGCAGGTTTAACATGTTCTTACAAAACCTTAAAGTGGTAATAAGTAATCTGTCGATTATATATAGTATTTAAATATTTGTATTTTAAACTAAGGTTTCAGTTCAATATTGTTTTCTTATGTGCTACATATCCAAGCACCCACAGTCAGGGATAAATCATACATGAAGTTAAAAAAAAAACAACGTTTTGAATTGGTGCACACTGTCTTTCATGTCTTTAACGTCTCCCTTTTGAAAACATCTTCAGAGTGAGTCCTTGGACTGTTTGAGTTCTAATGCTGCAGTGAATACGTACTTACTAAGGTAGCTTTATTTTACTGAGTTAAGTAAAGCTTTTCATTTTTAGAAATAAAAATTATCTGAAGATTTTTTTTAATTGTACCTACACTACAGGCAAGACAGTAATGCACTGATCAGCCACATTAAAACCAGTCAGTGGTTTAACATATTAATAGTTTTTCAAACACACACACAAAATCAAAACTCTAACTGCTATAATACATCATGTGTCTATGATACAAATAATAACCTGTTAAAATATTATAATACCAAGTTAAACAGTACTGCTTGGCTGCCCACCAGTTTAAATCTAAATAAAAGTATCCATGAATACTTTCAATGCTACAGCTTCAGGCACTGTGAGCAAGAGAAATACAGAGCTGACAGAATGCTGAAGTTGCGAAATTTTAATCCATTTTAGGTTTGCTATTAAAAAAACAAAAAAACAACAACAACAAATAGTTAAATAAAACAAAAGTTATGACTACTGGTAGCCTGTGTGAATATAACTGATTCAGAAACTATTGCATCTATAAACTAAAGCTTTCCTCAAATAACCATGAGAGAAATGAGTTGTTTTGTGGTTTGAACTGGTTGAACGTAACCAAGCCTAGATCTTATGACCTGAAGGTCCCTGGTTTGATTCCCAGGTGTGCAAGTCCCGTATACAAGGGTAATTAAGGGTAAGAGCTATGAAATTACACATTTGAGAGTCATTCTAATTTATAATGTTGTAATATTGATAAAGAAGATAAGTTGTTCACTTTACCCATGTCTGACCTTATTTACCCTCTGTCTTATTGTATCAGTCGTATGTAGTGTGCATGTATGAGGGAGAGAGGAAGAGAAAAAAGGACAGAGGGGAGGTGAGGTGAGGAGAGGTGAGGTTTACTGCTTATGATGCTACTTGCGTCATCATTGTCATGGTTCTCTGAAGCAGAAGATCAGGATTAATTATCATTAATCAACCGAGACTGTAGCAGCTGGCCCAGTTCACATTTTTAATATCCAGGAGTCAAACCGGACGAGTACCGTGCTCTGAAACGCGCTCCAAAACCGTTTTCTCATTTGCATGTGCACAAAATAACATTTTACCAACTGTTTATTAAAAGCAATCATTGCTTTGCCACGGTCTCATAACTAATGAATAAGAATCTTTTTGGAAGGGAGGGTGGTGGTGCAGGAGAATAAATTCATTTCATATGTCTTTTCCCCTTTTTTCAGCTTGCTTTAGGTTGCTTATTCTTTAAAGTACTGTTTAAAGTACCTTACACACAAATAGAGTGCATCAAGGGCAGGAACTGTTGAGAGCAATTTCACGGTTCTGTCACATGTTCAGCTGTGGGTGTGGGTGTAATAGTGTTACATGATGATGGTGTTTCAGGATGGTGCGATTCTGGTATTCTTGCCTGGCTGGGACAACATCAGCAGTCTGAATGATCTGCTCATGGCTGACCAGATGTTTAAATCTGGTGAGTGGCTCTCTGGTTTCTCTAATATAATAAAGTCTGAACATTTGAGCTAATTTCATATCTACCGGGTATCATGGATGATTAGCAAATCTATTCCCGAGTGTCCAGAGTTTGTGAGGCTTTACTTGTTGTTTTGCTCACTTGCACACAAAATATATGCTTTAATTTACTCCAAGATAAAAATTATCTGGAGAACATATGGATGTAAATTATTTTATAAATAAGCTTTATGAGAGTTAATTATTTTACTTTATTATTTTCTAATTATTTTTCTAACTTATAAGCAGGTTTATATATATTTATATATATATATAAACCCTCTCACTGCATTAGTGTCACTGCAGAACTCCAAATAAACAATCCACTACCCAAATGATACCCGTTTGTTATGGTCCTGACCAATAGAGAACATAGAACTAACAGGGGATTAACAAAGACAAGAACACAGATGGACTACAGTCTATACTTGTAAAACTACAAAGTCCATCTATGTGTTAAGTGGACAAATTAAATATTGAAAGATTAATTCAGTAAATAAAAAACATTCATATAATGTAATGGAATTTGGGGGGGACTTTCTATTTCCATGTTTATATACTGTTTGTTTTTTTTGCCTTCTCCTGTCTCTTAGATAAATTCATCATCATTCCCCTGCACTCATTAATGCCCACAGTCAACCAGACACAGGTAAGAACTCTTTATCACATTACAGCTGCTGGCAAACAATATAACTTTGTCATCTTAATAAGTGTCAGTCCCAGTGCAAAGATTCAGCATAATGATTCCCATAAACAGCTCCGTTGTTTACAGATTCCTCATTCTGAATGGCTTCAAAGCAGAAATGCAAAGACTGAGAAAAAAATACTTTAACATTTTGTTCTGTAGCTGTAAGGAAAATAGTTTTTCTATATAAAGGTGTCTGTGTCTACTGTTTCAGTAAAGAAATAAAGTTTTCAATTTGTGCTAAATATCAACTGCTTGTGTCGTGTGTGTGTGTGTGTGTATATATATATATATATATATATATATATATATATATATATATATATATATATATATATATATATATATGGCCTCACTATTATTACTGTTATGCAGAGTGCACTTACAAATCATAACACGTACCTCAAATAAAAAATGTTTCTCTTATTTTTAAATTTATTTAAATATAGCAGGCTTTGCTCAGTACAGCACAGATTTTTTTTTTTCTGACATCATTTAACGTGTTAATCACAGCTTGTGTGAGGTTTGTTTGAGGATTAGGATTATGATGTCAGTATTAGATATTTTAGTAGATTTAGTAGAAACTCGAACCCATCAAATCTTTAGATTAAAATAATAGAATTAGATTAGAATAATAATAAATATATCCTCGTTAAAGGTTTACTCATTATCTCGACTAATCAGGAATTCAGTACTATGATGTAGAGGAAATGGTTATGCCTAAAATTAGTTTAAAATATGATTAGAGAAAAATAAAAAGTTTCAACGGTGCAGTTCAGTACTGAGTAATAACACTACGTTCTAATTAGGTTTTTAAAAGACCATCGCCTGGAGTCCGGAAGATCGTGATTGCAACAAATATTGCAGAAACCAGGTGTGTTCTCTCTCTCTCTCTCTTCCTCTCTGTTTTGCTGGAGGATTTGTGGTTGTAAAAGCAAAGCTTCTGCTCTCTGAGCCTGATGGGACCACAGTATGACGCTTCTGGCACATTTTGCCTAATTACCGTACTGTCACTGTTTTTTCTGGCATGCGCTGTCAGCGTTCATGGTTTTAATGGAACAGCACAAGCTCTGGGTTCACACTAATTAACAATCCACACACATGAATGTCTGAACAAGCACCATCAGGCACTGCTTTACAAAGGTTGATGTGTAGCCTGAAAAAGTGGGATAGACTTTCACACATTTGTTAGAATTTTTTTCCTGGTTTATTTTTAATGTGATCTATTCAGCGGGTTGCAGAGGGCAATGATTAAAAGACCTAAAACACATTTCCACTGAATCTTATACTGTTGGACACGATTGACTTTTGCTGAGCATTCCTGTGGGTCAGCTTAGCAATCAGCATCACTTTCTGTCTCCCACAATGAAACGTATAGCTATACAAACTTTCCTACAATTTTACACAATAATATAATTATTATGGTTATCACCTCCAGAGAGCACTGACAATGATATCAGATTAAGAAGAAAAATGAATGTACAAGAAAAATACACTACAGCACTCACAATCCTGGATGCACATTTCACTAAAATCATTAAGCGAGCACAAATAGCAGGACCAGTCCACCCAGATTTGACTATTTACGCGTTTACCGGATGCTCATATACAGACATGCAGGGGTCATTATATCGTACAATACCATCCATTCAGCTAAGACATATTTTTTGCAGTTCGAAAAGGTAATCTTTAACGATGTCAGGTCATGAGTCTTCGTGTTATTAATAGTTCAGTATTCTAGCAGATGTACTGAATGACTACTTTCTAGATTTGTTTGTTTCCTTTAAAATATTATACTTTTTCACTTATGATCTCTTTGCCTCTTGTTGTACAGTATCACTATAGATGATGTGGTATATGTAATCGATGGAGGAAAGATTAAAGAGACACACTTCGATACACAAAACAACATCAGCACGTTAACGGCCGAGTGGGTGAGCCACGCCAATGCTAAACAGCGAAAGGGACGAGCTGGCAGGTAATGCCTTTCTATCCTCCTCCTTTTCTCTATTAAAGTTTAAATTTAATCAGGCTTCTGTCTCCACACCACAGTCTAATCTTTCATGCCATTTATGGCTCCTGCTGCTCTTTGATTTCACAGTAATTGCACCCAGCTGAGGTTTTCTCATGTCAAACCATAGGCTTGGTGCCAGTGGAGTGTAAATGAGTTCATTCAATTTTTCACACTTCAAATGGTTTCTTATTTTATTATGGTAATTCTATAGAAACCAAAATATGAATTTATGATCCATTCAGTAAAGTAGTGCAAAAGGTCACTGAGTCTATCAAAGTCTACTATAATAACATCCTCGATCATTTAAAGACTTGGCCTTTGCAAGGTTTAGACATTTTCGCTTTTATTCCTCCTTCTGTCAATACAGTCCTGTATTTGCCAGGTTGCACTCATGACTTTACTTGTGGGAGAAAATGCAAATCTGTTGCTAAACTATTTTAATTTCAATATTTAATTTCTTGTTGTAGTATTTTCACCAATGTACACACTGTTATCATTTGTTTTTATATACACCTCCTAATTTTTTACATGGGTTTTCTCAGCCTGCTCCGAACCCATCCATTAAAATAGTATGACCCTGAATAGGCTCTCCAGCTCCCTATTTTCTGTGACAGGAAATGGAAAAGTCCCATTTGCAGTGCTCTCTTTGATAGCCTTCAGTAAGGCTTTTTTTCCCTTCAAGGTGATAAAGACTTGCTTTTATGAAATGTCTGAATCAATGAAAAGACGGGGGTGTCATTTCAGCCATGTTGCAAATAGATTAATTTGGACCATTTCATATGTGACGCTGTATCTGACATAAAGCCTCATGTCTTTTTTAATATATGGGTTCATCTTGAAGCTTTTTACATTTACAGACATTACATAATCTCACCATGGAATAATTTTAGACTCATTATACAGGAATCAGGTGTTTTGTTCTGGGTCATGTATGTGTCACATGGCAAGAGTTGAATGTTGTAAAATGATGTTTGGCAGTGGGGCAGACTGCAAAAATTCAGTATAATGAATTCAGTGTGGTAAAATAATTGTTCAAAATACTTAAAATACATATTTGAAAGTATGGTTGAAGGTATGCAAATTAATATTATTATTGGGATATTGGGATTGGGATATTATTTTATATTCTGGTGAATAACCTTGTATTTTTCTGTAGAATTCTACATGTGATCTTCATCTCCAGATAATATTGTCCTCAATAATGTTGTAAATATTAAATTTTAATAGCATATAAAATTAATCTGTACCAGACTAAAAATAGGAGTTTGTCACGTGGAGGTTTGTGTGTGTGTGGTTCAAGAAGCTTCATGTTGTGGTTAGATTGGGGATGATGACTCATGCCTCGTCAGACTGTGTGTGTGGTGTGTGTGATAGTGACTGTTTCCTGCATTCATTTACTGAACTCTACTGGCTTTTAAATTCAAGCCCTGAGAAGCAGAACCTCATTGTATTCCTTTTTCCTTTTATACAACTCGCATTTTCAAAAAAATGCAAGTTACTTTAGGGCAACTATATTTTATTTTATTTCTATATTTTACTATATACATATATATAAACAATGATAATAATAAACAATGATAATAATAATCTTAATAAAATGGAAAGATGTTTTGCTCTTTTAAATGGAAAAAACAATTTGAAGGCATCATTCTTGCTGTCAGGATGTGTCTCTTGTATCGGCCTGTATAAAAAGTGTGTCTTTTTGTTTGGATGATGCAAAATTATTATAAAGTTATGATGTCAATTATGTGACTCAGTTCCAGTAATGACATAGCGCTACATTATTATAAAAAAATATAATTATATAAAAACATTACAGACAGTTTGGTCAATAATTGGTCAATGCAGTCTCAGAATATTACAGAAAAAAAATGTACAATAAGGCCTAATATTTGCTCTTATTCTGAACCAGTGTCTGTGTGAGTGTCTTCCATCCACCCATGGTTCAAACAACTGTAACAGGCTCCATTATGGCTAAGTGGGACTCTGATTAGCATGTGCTGCCATGCTGCGCTTAATGGGCTACTCATCCTCTCCATTGCTCTTTCATATGTGAATGTGGTGCTTGGGAAGTTTTGTGTTTGGAATGATGGGTATTTTAACATCTTTGATGTATATGTGTGTAAATACACCTATAAATTTATTTTTCATGTGTGCAGGGTGTCTCCAGGTAAATGTTATCACCTGTATAATGGACTGAGAGCAAGCCTGTTGGACAACTACCAGCTCCCGGAGATCCAGCGCACACCTCTGGAGGAGCTCTGTCTTCAGATTAAGGTACTGCCTCGTGCTTTATCTTGTTGTTGTCTTGCTTGATGTGAGTGGAGTGTTAAATAAATACATTTAAAGCAGTTACAGTGTTTCACTTATTACACAAAATAATTCTAAAAAAAGACACCAAATGTATAATGTAGTATAATTATTTATTTTTAATGTTATGTATAATTTTATATATATATATATATATATATATATATATATATATATATCATATTCATATAAATTTTGTGGTTACCTTAATTTTTGGAGAAATATTTTGTTATATATTGAAAAATATATATACTGAAAAATCAACGAGCCAGGTCGTTAAGACTCATTACTTTACATTTTCCATCCATCCATCCATTCATCTGTCTGGTACTGAATGTGCTTCTCCACTTAAGCACAATGGGATGTAGAGCCTGAAAGTCAATTTTAATTAAGGCCAAATGTTTTTTTTTTTGTTTTTTTTATCCTTTGTTTGGCGAAATTCAGAAATCAGATGCTTTAGAAATTACAAAATCAGTCATAAATGAAATGTACGTTCAGTTGTTTGCATCCATGTTGAAAATTCTGCGTAGCTAAACGTTTGACCGTAAGCTAACATATTAGTTGGTGTTTACATCACACCCAAGTTCTACTAGAGAAGTACAGAAGTGCTAGCTTAGTACAAAGAAACAAATGCATTTAATGGCTGGGCTAATCAGACTTGTCTCGACTCATTGTGGTCTAATAGCATTTTTTGGTGATGCCAATTTGCAACACGCCACAGTGTCCTTTTAGGCTGTGTAATTAAGTCTGTCTGATAATGTGTGTCGATTTTTGTGTGAGCGTGTGTGAATTTTTTTTTTGCCCTCTCACTTTTGCAGATTTTAAAATTGGGCAGCATCGCATCATTCCTAAGGAAGACTTTGGACCCGCCATCAGACAGGGCCATTGAGCTGGCCATCACTCATCTAATGGATCTGGTGCGTGTGTGATGAAGAAGGATAAAAAAAAGCAAAGAGAGATAATTGAATGGGAAAAGCTCAGTAGGGTCTGATGGTGACAGATGGAACGAAAATTGGTGATAAGTGCAGACTGGCACAGCGGAGATAGATGGATGCCTGAGAGATTGAATCACATCTGTCTCAAACAGTGTGAGAACTGACCGGGTTGTCAATGGTGTGTGTGTGTGTGTGTGTGTGTGTGTGTGTGTGTTTTAGAATGCATTGGACCGAAATGAGGAGCTGACGCCTTTGGGTTTCCATCTCGCCCGCTTGCCTGTTGAGCCTCACATTGGGAAGATGATTCTGTTCGGTGCTTTGCTTGCCTGTCTGGACCCAGTGCTAACAATTGCAGCTAGCCTTAGCTTCAAAGACCCATTCTCCATACCAATGGTATCCACAAACACACACACACAAGTTATTTTTAAACTGATGTTCGTAATTTTATACAGTAAGATAAAAAAGGATGATTTGCTATTTCTGGGTTTTAAGTCTTGAAATTATTGTTTTCATCAAAAAGCCTTTAATGTTTTGCAGGGGAAAGAGAAGATTGCTGACTACAAAAGAAAAATCCTGTCAAGGAACTCCAAGAGTGACCACCTCACTGTGGTCAATGCATTCCAGGTAAAAAAGAGGAGACATATAAAATGCATTTACATTACCTATAAACCCTTGAAAAATCTGATGTCAGTTATTATAAGGCAGTGATGCATCAGACCAACTGCAAAGAACTAGTGATGTAATCTGTGTCAAATACCAGTCTCACTGGTAAACCCCACATCACTGGTGTCCTGAGCAGTGGGAGATATTGATCTTTTTTTTATTAAAACTATAATATAAACTTACTTGTACTTTTAAATCAGGATTTCAACAAAATAATGTTTAAATTTCAGAAAAGGTTTCTCTCTCTCTCTCTCCCACTCTCCCTCTCCCTCCACACACACGTTGTGTTCCAGGGCTGGGAGGAGGCCAAGAGGCGGGGCTACAGGTGTGAACAGGAATATTGCTGGGAAAATTTTTTGTCAGCAAACACACTGCAGGTAGGTATTTAAGGATTTGCTAAAGGCTTTGATAGTTTTAGATTGTTGGATTGTATTATTATTTTCAGGTGGTGCAGTGGTTACTGCTTAGCAATTCATCATTGCTATTAGTAATCCATCCATGCATTATCTTCCGCTTTATCCTCTACTAGGGTCGTGGGGGGTTCCCCATGCCCATCCAAGGGAGAACGTTTTGGGCGCTGGGCAGGACAGGGCGCCAATCTGTCGCTGGGCACACACTAACTCACACAGACACACTCTATATGGGGTAATTTGGAGAATTCAATTGACCTTGTCCATGTCTTTGAACTGTGGGAGAAAACCGAAAAACCCACGCGGACACGGGGAGAACAGGGACACTCCACCCAGTTTGGGATTCGAACCGGGAATCCCTAGTGCTGAGAGGCGAACGTGCTAACCACTACGCTATTAGTAATATTTTATTCATTTTCAGTATTTAGACATAAGTCTTTAAATTCTAATATAATGTATAGGATTTTTACAAATATGGCCTAAAACAATATTCCGTTATTTAGAACCGTAAACCAGCTTTTTGTGTAAACCATGATGCATGTTGTCCCCTAACTATTACTCACATGATCTTTTCCCCATCTCATTCACTTTCTCTCAGATGTTGCAGAATATGAAAGGGCAGTTTGCAGAACACCTAATTGCAGCTGGATTTGTAAGTAGTAAAGACCCCAAAGATCCAAGTGCCAATATTAATTCTGGTACGTCCACGTTTCACTGACACATCAAAAGTCTTACTAATGAAAGCAGAAATGTATGACTGTATTTCTAACCTCAGTTTAGTCTGATTTACTGTTTTATTTGTGTTTCGTTAGTAAAATATTTTGCTTATCATTTTATTTTTATTATTTATTGCTGTGTTTCAAGAAAATCCTTTTTTATTTTGAGGTTTTCTAATGACGTTTTATCTACGTCAGCCACTATGATGAAGCTTCTGTCACATTAACTGCTAAATGCTCATGTGTTCTTACTTTACATTACAAACATTGTATCCCTGTGACTTAATGGCACATTTTCACTAATGACACATTAGGACAAACACAGCTATCTTGAAAACACAAACACCCTTTTACCCAATCAGCTTTTTCCTGTAAATCAGTAATCAGGCAGATCTTTATGATTGTTCAGTGTTTAGTGAGATATGATCAAAGATGGGTATTGATCTATTGAGTAATTTCAAAAAGCTGAACTAGTTTAGTAATAAGAAGGAAGCTGCTGACCTTTTTTGATTCCATTGTTGTTTTAATGTGTTTTATGCAGATAATGAGAAGCTTCTTAAGGCAGTGATTGTGGCTGGTCTGTACCCGAAAGTAGCCAAGATCCGACAAGGCTTCCATAAGAAAAGGCCAACGTAGGTTCTTTAGTATAATATGTATGCAGACACTGTATATTAATGTTTAATACAAAGATAGGTCAAGATGAAACTAAAACTCAGAATCAGAAAGATTATTAACGAGGGAGGGAAAGATTAGAAATGAAATGGAAGGGGAGTAATATCCTACTGATGTGACCAACTCAATTTGGTGGCATGTCATTTTTAGACTACAGCATATTGAAAGCTTTTGTACAGCTCCAACTTTAACCATAAATGAGTGTAGAAATCTCATTCTCAGCATAAAGAGGACAGGATCTCATATACTTTCAGAAATCGACTTTTTACACAGCCTCATAAGTACTCTATTAGTTTCATGGTCTATCTCAGGATAGTTCTGATTCCAATTGAAGTGTATTAATGGCTTTCCATGTGCACTATTCACTGCGCTGAATAACGGAGGGAAAGAAAAAAAGACAACACACAAAATGGAGTATTATATAAATTGTCTTTTCTGTTCAAAAGTTTTAGAATAATATTTTTCTGCATGGTTATTTGAAGTACAGAACTGCATTCATAAAAGAAGAAAACCCTAACCCTAACCCTAACCCTAACCCTAGGCCAGTGAAGGTGTATACCAAAGCTGATGGCAAGGTTTGCATTCATCCTAAATCTGTCAATGCAGAGGAGTCGCAGTTCCATTACACCTGGCTCATCTATCATTTAAAAATGAGAACCACCAGTGTGAGTAACAACCCTCTCCTACACACACATTAAAATGTACATCTGCTGCACAGTGTAGTAGTTTAGATCTGTTGCTGACAACAGCATCTTTGTTTTTCTTTATTCTGATCTCTACTTTAAACAATAAAAGCTGATATTTTCAGGCCGTTCTTTTGTTGAGCTGCTCCGTTTGAGTTCATCGAGTGGGACTGCATTTGACGAGGCTTTTGAAATGGACGTGGGTTTGAGAAAAGTGTCATCTTTTATTCAGAACCTGTCTGCCTTTCAACTCTCAACTCTCCACAGTCTCGGCTCAGATCAAAGTCGCTCACCCAATCCAGACCTAACTCTCTCTCTACCTCTCTCCCAGTTTCATCTGATACTGCTGCCTGAGGACACGTTTTATAGAAAACAATTAAATACACTCTATCTGTCACTCTGTCCTGCTCTGGGTTTTGTTGGGAAAGGGTGGCACTAGGTCAGGCTTGCTCATCTTCAGTAATCAGAAGAAAGCAGCTGGTTTGTCTGTATAGAAAATGCTCCCACAGTTGAAGAACAAATACTAACACAAGAACAAAGAGTGGCTGAGGTGCGTGTGAATTATAGAGGGAGAGGTTATTGAGCGCGATCGGGACAACACTGGAGGAGTGTAAAGTGATTTAGGCAGGGAGGAGAGGTGTAAAATGACGGCTGAGCGATGCTGCTGGGGAGGTATTACAGGAATACACAGCGGGTGGGATACGGCAAAATGGTTTTTCTTTTTCATACTGGAGGAATGCAGAGACTAAATCTCCCGGGGCTGATGAAACTCATTACAGTCAGATGGGATTTAAACTTGGAGTGTTTTTTTTTGTGCATTATTTAAAGCAACTTAAGTGCTCTTTTTTAACCTAAGAATTTTATCAAATTTAGAAAACTATTTCATTCTCCAGGAATCAAGTTCTAATGCAAATTCCTTTTAACCCAGACCCTATTTTTCAGAATTCGATTAGGCCAAGCCAATGGAAATAGAACTTGTATTGAGATCCTAATGTTTTAATGTGAATGTAATCTTTCTCGCTCAACGACAGATCTTTCTATACGACTGCACAGAGGTGTCTCCATTCTCTCTGCTTTTCTTTGGGGGAGATATTTCTATTCAGAAGGACAAAGAGCAGGACACCATCGCTGTGGATGAATGGATTGTTTTCCAGTCTCCTGCTCGTATCGCTCATCTGGTGAAGGTCAGCACCATATACATTTTTCATTGCCTACAGCCTCCCTACTACTCTGAATATACACTTATTCTGCAACCACAGTGTCTGTAATACATCAACATTTATACATTTTGACCCTTTAAACCTCAAAAGTTTCAATAAATCAAATATTTTTTGTGCCTGTTTTGTAACTGATAGTACTAACGTCTTAAGGTCTGGGCACATATTTAATATACATTGCTTACTGTCTAGTGTCAATAATTTATTCACATAATTCTGTTATCTGACTTTTGGAAGTGTAGCCTGTCCAGACTTTTTGAATTAATCCTGATATCTTAACTGCCAACAGGTCACGGCAAATGTGGTTCTGCATTTCTCTTCAATTATTGATTGCCCTAGCTTTCAGGTCATGAAGGCTGCCATGTCAGCAGCAGTAAATTTAGTGGTTAGTGAATATGCACCATTAAACCTTCTGTCAAATAGCAAGTCCCTAACACCTGCCCTGAGGTCTAAATGGATTAAGCTTCACTAAATCGTGCAGCTATATGGGGAAAGTTACATAGCAACATATTGTCCAGTGTTTACAGGGGGATTAAATACTTTGATCTCTTTATCTTTAATCTGTTTTGAAACCTGGATTTTTATTAAACACTTAAAGTCTGATTTGCTGTTTTTTCTGCTATTTTTTTTATTGAATTTCTCCTCTGTGAGCATTGTGTGGTTTATTTTATTGAACCATGTGGATAGTTCAGTTGTTGATTCTGCAATTGATAAAAATTTCATTATTATTATTATTATTATCATGCAATATGTTTCTTTTAAGGACTTGAAGAAGGAGCTAGACGTTCTGCTGGAGGAGAAGATTAAGCGGCCACGCCCGGTTGACTGGAGCAACCGTAGTTCAAAAGACTGTGCTGTAATTTCAGCCATCATTGACCTCATCACCACACAGGAGAGCCATGGCATGGCTTCATCACAAGAGCTGTATAGAAAAAGCCGCCAGTCCTGGGACTAGAGCTTAAATTATGTGGGCTGCAGGTGGTTGTGCTGATTTAAAGGTGCACTTTCTGCAAAGTTTCTGTTATTCTATTCGATCATTTTGGAATGTGATTAGTCAGAGGATAAAGCATATATAATAAGAGTAATTCTCTAAACTGACTGAAATGTTCTCTTTAAGAAATAATAAATAATTATTATTCATCTAAACTCTGATCCGGCTGTGCTTAGAAAGTAAAAAAAAAAAAAAAAAACTCAAGCATGGTGGTTTAGAGTTGACAAACAGACATGATGTTAGAACACACCATCAAAACAGGTACACATGGAATAGATGTTTTTCTTCATCTTGACTTTTCTAAATCAGTGGGGTCTCTGATATTCTGATGCACTCAATAAACACGTGTGATACCACAACAAATCAAAGAAGAAAATTTTTATGGAATATACATCTGCTGTTCAGTTCGGGTTTTCTAGTCCATATATACATTAGATTTACTGGTTCACAGTTGCCAACATCTGCATCTATAAAGTTCATGAGTGGAACTTAAACACTGGAAACATTTACAGATTTGAGGTTCGAGTCCAACTTCACTAAGCTGGTCCTTAGGGATGATGAGTTACATTCGAAAAATGAATTAACTTTAAAGTTTTCAAGCTGGCTGCCCTGCACCCTTCTGACATTCAACCTTAGCATGGTTTGTTTGTTTTTAAGTATTGCCAACAGGTCCGTTCTGATTTCAGGTAGCCTTTTGAATAGAGGTCCCACAGAATAAACTTCTACCAATGAATGGCTTGAAGAAATCTTTCTAATAAATAATAACTGGGTGTAGCTTCTCAGTATTTGTGGTAAAATTCAGTTTTCAGGATTTTGATTTTGGCAACAGTGCAGAGGTACAGAAGAAAACACCAAAATACACAAGTGGAAAAATGTTTTCTCCTGAACATTTCTCATAAGTGGCAGCTCATACTGGTGTCATTTTTTGATGTAGAAAAGGCACACAACTGCATGAAAATTCAGCCTCATGCTGTGTGGGTTTTCTAGTTTTTGGAGGTAAAGAGAATGTGTTTGATCTTTTAAAGGATAAAAGCTATTAGATAAGAGATCATCACATGTAGTACACCTCACAATTTCACGATACTTTTATGTAAATTGCTTTTGGATAAGTATGCCATTAGAGCATTTTCATACCTTTCCTGAGCCACAAAAAAATACAAGACTGTCATTATTATTCATAAACTAATGTACTGACAGGAAACCTAAAGAAATGCTCTCAAAATGCATTAGGCACAGTGTGGGTTATGAAAAGGCAGAATGTTTCTTACAGGAGAAAACACTTAAGTTGCTGCTCTCCTGTGGGGCATTTTGTACAGTGGAACTGGTCCATATAGTCAAGACAACTTTCAGTGAACAGTGAGGTCATAAAGGTCTGTTTTTTCTTTTAACCTGATGTACTATTTATTATGTGAGTAATAATCATAGATCTGATTAAAATAACATTTTAACGATTTAATGAAAAATGATGTACATGGATGTATAGTTCAAATTATACACTACATCTATATACATGATCCTTATGATCTTAAAGGCACATAGTGTTTTTTATACGAATCTTTGTACTTTGCCACTTTGGCAAATATGTCACTGTATAATACAAATCTGAATGAACTACTTGACTGAATGCCAGGTGGAATGGAAGTAAAGAAAAACTGCACTATGACAAGTATCATCCAGCTAGAGTGCAGCCTTTAGACTAACTTCATGAGTTTCTCAATTAAGTAAACCTTTCCTCTTAAATAGCAGTGCTGGTGCCTACCCCAACTTGTATAGGGCCAAAAGGCAGGAAACAACATGGAGAGGTAAAAGGTTTATCATATCACATTTTTCAAACCCAGGGTAATTTTGTATAGAAAACCATCATTACACTTTTGGACTTTAGAGAACCTGTACACTGTAAACTAAAAATGCCCCGAAAAAAAGACTTCAGTCGCCAAAACAACAAATTGTAGAATGATAATTAATTGCCATTAGTAAATTAAAGCTTTTCCATTTGATTTTCTTTAAAACAGCACATTTAATGGCAAAAGACAACTTAAAAAAAATACTGAAAAAAATAATTTCTCCATGGAAGAATTTTATATCAATTGTTAAACTGAGGTCTCAAGAGATTAATTACAATTCATTACCCGTATGACTGTGAAAACCTTAATGATATGATTGAGTCCCTTTTTTTATTTTACATCGACAGCTGGATGTTATTGTAAATCCTGTTTGTTCACTGCAACCACGTAAATACAATTTCTTCAAATACACTAACAACTTATGCTAATTGTGGGAAATAATCTGGCAATAATGATCTTTATAATAACAAGGACTAAAATCTTGTTTCATATAATATACAGGTAGAATCGCTGATACATATAATGTAACAGAATAAGTCCAATTGTAAGTCAGGCTCATGAACTAACCAACTATAGTTGGTTACATCTTCAGCAAAGTTAGCATTTTTGGGTAAATTACTAAATATGTGCTGGATGAAATCTGCAAGCCTGAATTTTGCTGCACGGAATTTTAGTTTCATGGTTGTTTTTTTAAAAACACCAGTGAGAATGTTTATACTCTTCCATGAGCCAGAGTCCATACTCAACTAGACCGGGAAGAGTTTACTGAGCATGCGTTAGACCCATTTGCGGGTCAGTATCCCCCACTGTCTTCCAGTAAGCACATACATTCACTCTTACATTAATTACTTAAAGCAGGAATTAAAATTTCTGCAAAAATTTCAAACATTGGTCTCTAGGCCTTGCAGGCGGTCCATCCTCTGCATGTTCTTCTCTATTGTGGCCTGGCATGTAATTGGCTCAGTGCATTCTGCCAGAAACCAGCCTCTCTCTCCATCCATTAGGCGCTTGCCTTCATACCAGCCTGGAAAATCGGTGTAATCACAAGATCAGCCAAAAATGTCAATGACTAATGTTTAGAAACATTCACATGCTGTGCACTTTAATTGCCACAGATACACAATTTAAGATGATACACCTGAAATTATAATGGCTCTTAAAAGATTGTAAAAAATAAAATAAAATAAACGAATATCAAAAATGAGGAAATCATTGATGAGTAAATAATTTTAAAGCTGTTTTAGATTCATGTGGTTAGATTGGCTTTTTCCCCACTAATGTTTTTTGGAATCTCTTTGGCTTCAAACTGGAAATGAATTCAGGTTTATCAAACACTGAAGGGTGGTTTGCTGCTCATTACGCTCTTTGGACTCTCTGGACCCCGCCCTTTGAACACAAGGTAGACAACCATTGTGGTTGTTCTTTGTTCTGGTACATTTTTTTTCATTTAAATATATTTTAAACATGTATTTCTATATTTTTCTGTTAAATATATTTAAAGTTCCTCTTTGTCAGTGAGAGGGCAAAGTTGTTACGTGGGTTGTTCTGAATGTATGTAAACAGTCTAAATTAAATAGAGCCCTAACTTTAACCACAGCATATGGTTGC
Organism: Corydoras sp. C115; assembly: GCA_019802505.1. Lineage (NCBI taxonomy): Eukaryota > Metazoa > Chordata > Actinopteri > Siluriformes > Callichthyidae > Corydoras > Corydoras sp. C115. Next base: position 2,473,759 of record JAFMOC010000019.1, on the reverse strand, counting down.
AGCGATGTATAGCTATGACTTTTGTGAGGTAATGGACAGTGAGATGATGTCCCCATGAAATTTTCTAGTGTCCTACACTAACAAGGCTTCCAAGATAACTATCCTTCCACTGTCACGTCTTTCATATTTATTTTTCAAACACCCCTTTAGATTAGCTTTCAAGTATGTTCTGTATATTAAATGGCTATTTAAACATTCAGGAGATCTTTTGATGACCTATTTTTAGCACCGTGTCCTTTCAACATGAAAGCCATTCACCAAGTGTCAATCACAGGTGAGTGTTGTGTGACCCTTATCCCAACTTCAAAACAAGGATCTTTGAACTCCTTTTGCACATTAGATAACAGCCCCACATTACGGGTGAAATCATACAAAGAATCAGTTCAGCAATGGTTAAACTGATTTTTTTGTATTTGAAAATAATATTTATCCTATATTAGGGTTGCGGGGGGATTCCCCATGCCCATCCAGAGGAGAATGTTTCGGGCGCTGGGCAGATACACCCAGGACAGGGCGCCAACAAATGTGGAAATGGTGTTTAATAATAATAATAATAATAATAATAATAATAATAATAAACAACAACAATAATGAGTAAATATAGAAGAAAGGAATGAAAATGCTGACCGTCATCCACAGTTTGTGAGACGAGCACAACGTCTGCCACCTGTAATGAGAGTTCATCAGGCTGTCGTGCTGTATATGTGCGAATCACCTCCACCTGCTTGGCACCTATCACAACAGGAAAAAAAAGAACATGATTATCATCCAGCAACACTATTTACAACACTGTTTTAAAAAAATTCTCTAATAACACGCTCATTAAATAAAAAAAAAAATGAGTCAGAACCTCCACCAGAGGACGCTGTTGTTCTGTTTGGTAAGCTCACGCGCGCGCGTGTGTGTGTGTGTGTGTGTGTGTGTGTGTGTGTGTGTGTGTGTGTGTGTGTGTGTGTGTGTGTGTGTGTGTGTGTGTGTATTTGTGTATGTTATAATGGGTAAAATGTTGTACAGACACATTCTTCTGAGAAACATGAAAGTTGTTATGGTGGCAATTTATTATGGGATATCATATATTTTCCATAATTTAATTATGGAATTTCCATCATTTAAACATAATGTGTAGGTGTCTCTGTACTTAATTAAAGGTTGAACATTATTCAATAACCAGCATCAAAAATGAAATGCATTTTTAATCTCTTATTTTAAGTTTCGTAGAGGTGATCACTGTTTTATGGTTGATTATTGGTTATCTACATATGAAATTCTTAGTTATCAGTTTATGATTTGAAAAAAAATACTTAAGTGAAAAGTCACTGGAGTGTACTGACATCCGATCTTAAACTTCGAGACAAAAACTCACTTGTTCTGTCTGCATTCCTCTTCTCGTTGTTACTCTGTCCCAGTGCGCTGATCCAGCGAGCACGCTCATTACTACAAAGCGGGATGAACAGAATTTTTGTCTTTAGAATCCAAAATGTTTCACAAACATATCAAAGTCAAAACCACGGTTCTTCTGTTTCATGTTATTCTGTTTACAGATGCTGATGCTGATTCCGATGCTGACTCAGTAGTGACTTAATTCTAAAAATTTCCCTTAGTTTTAATCAGTATTAATTAATGACATTTAATTTAATAGCAATTAATTTAATGTTTTCTAATATAATCAGATACGAGTTAATTAGACAAACATTTTTAAATGTAGCAGAAATTCAAGCATTATGTAATAAATGCAAAATCAACAGATAACAAAACTTTGCTCTGCATTTCTTTAAGTAAGAATCATATTGTGATTGTTAGCAGGTAGCCATGTCTTACTTCATTCAGCTTAAACCAGAGGCACATGGTATCACTCAATGAATGTCCTCAATACAATCACTGGTTCTGTGTGGGTTCAGCTTAAGGACCAGATCAATTTTCTGCCTGAAACCTGAACTATATCCATTACTGAAATAAAAAAACCTGCTCTAAATTTGGTTTTGTCTCAGTTCTGATTCACTGAGAACATTTTCTACATCCTCATATGCAAAGAATCATTCTACTAAAAACATAACACACAAATCATCTGAACAATATATATATATATATAGTTTATAATAGTAAACTTTTCTTATGATGTTATGCAAACCTTGCTGTGCATCCCCTGATTAACATCCATGATTTAATTAATTAATTCATTCATTATCTCCCGCTTTATCCTCTATTAGGATCCCCATGCCCATCCAGGGGAGAACGTCTCGGGCGCTGGGCAGATAGACCCAGGACAGGGCGCCAATCCATCGCTGGGCACACACTCACTCACACAGACAAACTCTATATGGTGCAATTTCTGAGAATTCAATTGACTTGATCCATGTTTTTTGACTGTGGGAGGAAACCGGAGAACCCGGAGGAAACCCACGCAGACACGGGGAGAACAAGGAAACTCTACCCAGATGGGGATTCCCTAGCGCTGAGAGGCGAACGTGCTAACCACTAAGCCACCGTGCCGCCCCATGATTTAATGTTTATCAAAAAAAAAAAATCATATTTCACATTTTATAATTAAAAATATTTATACAATATATTTTAAGCTACTGTACAGATGTTTGCATAAGATCCAGTGTTCAAGATCATTTAACTACTGTTATTTTTTATTAGTACATTTTTGTGAAAAGCATAACTAGTCAGAGTTGTGAGTCTGTCCAAGTGCCGCCGGGATTGCCCATGTGTTTCTAAATGAAACAAAGTGCAGAAAAACTTTCAAAGATCAAAACTAAGAAACCTAAAACAGATACAGAAAACACAAGATATGAGTCAATTACTATTTAAAGCTGCTGACAATGTTAACTTTAGATTGCTTTCATCTGCCTTTGGTCATTTATGTCCTCAGAAACATGTCACTTTGTCATGCCACTGAGCGTGCTAAACCAAACCGACAAAGTGCTGAATAGGGAGATAGCCTCCACTGAGTCATGCATCCTGAAAAACACACAGATCCCAGTCACGAAACACATCCCAATGCCAGTCAATGTGTTAGACAGTGTTACACTGTTTCTATCAAAAAAAAAATGCTGAAAGCAGAATTCCCCTGGGGAGTAAAAATCCCCGAAACATGAAAGCCCAGAATATCCCAAAGGACTTTTCACATCAATTAAACTCGAGTTTGCTCTGACTCACCAATTACTGCTTAATAACCAAACTGTCCAGTTCTAATTAGGACTGTGGAATGTGGGCATCTTCTATGCTTTAGGTAATTTGAAATTTGTGAGTCATTCAACTCCCCCAAAAGGAGTAGGATAATCATTCACTATCACATAAAGCATGTGTACTATGTGTGCACAGGAAAATAAATAGTGTTGCATATAGAAGGAAGAGCAGCTGAGTAACAGTTGTGTGCACTCGTCAGTTCGGTGCATGGTCACTATAGTGGAAGTGCTAACTAAACATATGGACGTGCAGATGGGTTAGATTAGAGACACATCATTAAAATATAGATCCTGTATTAGGTCAGAATATGAGAGAAAATCATTTAATAAGATGAATAAAATGTAATTCTACATTAATTATCTGCAAACAGTGGGTTAAACTTTAGAATATCACTCTCAACAAATTGCTGAACAAAGATACTACACTGCAATCACAAGGTATGAAATAACTAATCATTAGTCTAAATAATCTAAAGATTTCATAAAATAATATGAAAATATGTTTTGCTAACAATGCTGTTACTTTCAATATGGTATTTATTTATGGACTTTGAGGTCTGCTGCTTAAAATATCATTACCAAATGCCTAAAGGCTTGGCCCAACCCCCAAAGACTTCAGCTAAAGAAACGAATTCTCATTCCGAAAAAGGACATAAGATTTACACCCTGAAAGTTGAAGTGTCAACCCATGAAGTGAAGCTAATCTGCAAACCACGGAGAGTCCAAAAAGGTGTGGAAATGAATTTTCAAACAAAAAAGCAAATATGAAACATCACGGTTGTTCACATAAGAAAATAAATATAGAATGAGTAGTTTAAGGTGAGTGACATCAGTACACACTCGCATCACCAAAACATGAAATGTGGACGCCTGAAACATGTCATTTAGGAATTTCAAGTTTTACTTGCAGTTGCTTAATAGTTTTAAACATTCCTCAGGCACTTGTCTAATGTGCTTAAATTGAAAAAGGTACAGCTGTAAAAGTATCTACATTAAGATCATACAATCTCATGCAAAGGTTATATTTTATTACATATAATACTATAATTATAAAAAAAAAACCTGTTTGTCGAAATATACAGAAAGTAATGGATGGATGTACATTTATAGTGCCACATTAAAGCTAACTCTCCTTTTTTAGCACTCTTGGAAGTAAACGACTGACCACATAGATCATCTCATACATACTGTGAGGACAAACTTCATATCATACAAACCACAGCAAATACATTTGATGATAAGTGAACAAGAACACCAAGTTCTGATGGAACCTGTTTGAGCCAGTTCTTGTTTTTAAGAGAAGAACAGCACCCTTAGGTGAGTAGAGGAGTAACGGCACATTCAAAAGACATTTAAAAACATGTAAGGAGAGAGAAAAAAGAGAAAGAGGGAGTGAGAGTAAGAGAGAGGAGAGAACAGTGTGAAAAATTGCTCAACAAATAACTTTGTAATGTCGTCCATGTCAGTAAACCTGATGACGTCACAAAATGACAAGATGGGTGATTTGTGCCAACATTCTTTAAGGCACTTTCCAAAACACAACATACAGGAATACACATACTGTATTCCCTCACTTACAAACCTTCATCAATACAACAGAACAGTGAACTATACAAGCCTTACTTTATCTTAAACATCCTAAGATTAGATACATCCTAAGATTTGAAACTGCACGGTATGATTTCAGAAACCTTTGTGTTTAATTCTCTGAATGTCAAAATGTTCCAGACATGACCACAGCTGGAACAATATGTAATATTTGTTTTAGTCAGGCAGTTAAAGCAATTTCTCTTAACATGAAAAAAACAATTCTGAATCCTAAAATAACATACTTGGGGGACTTTTGTAAGTGGACATTTATTCACAAGGCAAATAACTAAACTCAAAACATCTCAAACACACTTTTAATGTAAAGATCAAATGACCTTTTCAGGTATTATTTTAGTTAATAATGACTTTAATAATAGAAAAACAACCAATTTCAAGATGAAAAAAGGTGTAAACAAATCAAATTCTGTTGAAATATTCTAATTAAAATACATAATCAGAGAATCTGCTTTCTTTGTACCATTTGTACTATGTATTAAGTTTTTGATACTGTCTCATCTGTCATCTGTTGACTGTTTTTTACTTGAATGTGGTTTCACATTTTACAGATCAGACAAACAGTAATAATAATAAAGTAAATGAGTTAATAAAGAATAGTTGGTACTTACAGTAGTTCTGTCCCCAGGATCATGGGCACTTTGTGTCCTGAGTGGTTGCTGCGGAACTTGAGGCGGAATAAGTGATTGGCTCCAGCCTGTCGTGACGTCAGCATCCCTGTAGTGGTGCGTGTTGGTGAAAGGTTCAGTTCTTCTGGCTGGCAGGTTCCCACCCATATCTGATCTCTTAATGCATAATCGATCACTGTATAACTCTCCTCACTGAAAATGAAAAAAATTAAGAGACATCAATATTCAGTTCTTATCCGTTTCATAAATTAATTTCTCTTTAGATATGCAAAAAAAAAAGCTCTCCTAACAGTTTCCATGCATTTTTAAGAGTTGTATTAAAAAAACAATAAAAAAACAGTAAGAACATATACAAAAGAAAATAAAGTTTTTGCAAATAATTTTGTTAATTAATTAAATTTTTTAATTAATTTGCTAATTAATTAAATATGTATGCTGGCCTTGGCACAGTTTTACAGCAGATGCTTAGCCTTTCTGTTTACAATATACAAGATGTACAATACAAGATGGTAGAGCATGAACTTTGTTAGTTCAGTCTTTTAGAACGTTTCCACCTCAAGAGTTTTTTTTTGATAGCGGTTTCATTAAAACAGTCATAAATACAGTGTCTGTATTTACACACTGTACACACTCACACAAATTAGGTTTATCAGGTAATGGTTTGGTTTATGATCTATGTGTGCGTGTGTGCGTGTATCTTTATGTTTGTGTCAACAGCTGCTAGAGATCATACATGTGTACATAAGGTGAATGATAAGTGTAACAAACTTTAAAGATAAATATTTTTTAAAATGTCCAAAAAATAAAACAACCTCATATCATGTGAACTTCTCTCCAGGTTGAAACTAAAAACTTTTAGCTTTAGCTAATCATGAAGTACAAGCCTAGACAAAATCCCTGCTCTTGTAAGCACTAGACTGGCTCCCTAAAGTACAACACACACTCAGACAACATACCACAGTTTCCTGGGACCAATGCCATATGTCAGAGATGGCGTCATGATTGTTCCAGTTGTGTTACTGGCATCAGCAGGTTTCCAAAGCAAATGTAACCTGATTATAATCCATGTAACACAAATGCCAAAATTATTGTATGGCTTTTAGTTTTATTTAGCCTTCATACAGTCACCTCATCAGGAAAGTAAGGAAACCTGAACTAATCTAACATTAATACATTTAAGCAGATTTTGTGGCATTTAATGAAAAACAATGACAGCCACGCAGATTCACTGCTCTTTGAACCGTGATTAGTGTCTTGGCACATTGGTACCTCTGTAATGCAACCAACTGCAAAAGTTTTTATTTATAGATCTTACTAAATCCTACACACTGCAGATTTACCTTAACCTAACACATGCTCTTACAGACCACTGTAGTTGTGCATTATTCTGTAGTCTTCGTTATGCACATAACCAATATTTAAACCAAATGTGGACTAACCCTAAAAAAATACTATCATTTCATGTGTTATAATAGTTCAGTCCTTTGAACTATCTGCCAAAGTGTTAACACTGAAATATTGAATCAAAAAATGCCACTATTTGAATTTGCTTCAGTAGCTGACCACTGCTGCTGTATAAAGTGTTGGTGAATTCATGTTTCAACACAGCAGTAGGAGTTACTGATAATCCAGCAACCTGATGTTCCAGAAGCTTTAATGATTTCCTCCCTGTACAGCTGATTTTTACAAGCAGTACACAAACACAGTGAGTTTGGTATGAGAAGCATGCTGCTGTGAGCGATAGCACAAAAATATATCCTCTATGTGCAAGGACCAAATCAATCAAGAGGATAAACATAAAGATATATACGGGTAATCTAGAAAAAGAAAATTATGAGTATTTGTGCAGAAAAATGTAAAATATCGAAATAAAGCAAATAAAAATAAAGTTAAAAAAATACTGTTGGATTGGGATGTTTGCCATAAAAAGCAGAAAAAGCAATTAAAAAGAAAAATAAGATAAAAATATCTAAAATATTAATTACAGTTACATAGAAATTCTGAACGGATGTAAAAGAGAGACTGGGATTGACATAACATACACTGGCATTAATTCATTGATTATCTACTCATTATACATCACCACACATGCATATAAGACATATAGGTAAAAGGAGCACAGACCAAATGATTAATATGCAAAATACTAAAATAATCAGAAAATCTCACTATTTTTAAAATGCCTAATAAAAAGACTCATCTCTTTTCTTAAGCTCTTAACTCAAATGTCTAGATAATTTTTAGTATTTCACAAAATCATAAATATTGAACTCAAGATCACCTAAAGCGCCACTTGTCATGCCTGTGTCTTTACTAGTGCAGGCTTGGACACGATTTAGAGGTTATGATGGGAAAATGAGGATGCCGAGATCATTGCTGGAAGCACTTAAGCAAAACATTACTAAAGCTGCAGCATGCTCAGGCATGTTTCCATTCCTCCAATTACAAGTCTGGTCTCTAAACACTGATGGCGAGCAGGTGGAAACTTTTTCTACAGCTCCACACGGACTGCTGTACAAACCTGTTGTTCTGATAATGCTGGGATATGAATTGGTGTTTGTAGGTGGATGACTTTGTGCAATGATGGATTAGCAGTTCGGTGGTTTCCCAGGACCTCAGAACTAATGAGGTGAATTCCATTTTTGTTCTGAACAAAAATTGATAAACCGATTCCAGTTGCCAAATAAAGAATAGTGGACCTCACAATGTTCTGATTTGAGTTTTAAGAAGGACTGTAATATTTGCACGTCTCATGCCACAAGCTGACTTTTTACTAAACACTTCTCATATAAAAATATGACAGCGAGATGCAAAATCTAAAAGTAATGGTTAAATATTTTACCTGGAAAAATTTTAACACCACAATACAGTGACTTTTTAACATTTTAATTTATTTTCTTGTAAAACTATTATAGGGTGTCACCAAATCATTGACAGTTTTTTCCATCTCACCTTTTCTTACGGGTCACAATCAGGACATCGTTGAAGAGAAAGAAGTAGACCTGGTGCCGTGTCCATGTCCTTTTAGAGAAGATTCCACTCTCCTCCACATAAGCTGTGAGCTCACCCCGCTTCACCATCCAACGAGAGGATGACACTAATGGGAAGGCCTGAAGATAGTCAAGGGAAATTATTTCAAATAATGTATAACTGGAAAGCTGATTTAGTTTCAGCTATACTACATAAACATACATGTTTAATGCCACTGTGTAGCATTTATTGTTTGCTAGGGGCAGAAAATGTATCCGCTATGAGATGTTCAGAGGCCAAATCAGCATTTAAGTTGGTGTATCCTAGATCCATCCATCCATTATCTTCCGGTTTATCCTATATTTGGGTCGCGGGGGGGGGGGGGGGGGGTTCCCCATGCCCATACAGGGGAGAACATCTCGGGCGCTGGGCAGACACACCCAGGACAGGGCACCAATCCATCGCTGGGCACACACTCACCCACACATACACACTCCATATGGGGCAATCTGGAGAATTCAATTGACTTGATCCATGTTTTTAGACTGTGGAAGGAAACCGGAGAAACCCACGCAGACAGGGGGAGAACATGGAAACTCCACCCAGATGGGGATTCGAACCGGGAATCCCTAGCGCTGAGACGCGAACATGCTAACCACTAAGCCACCGTGCCGCCCTTGCTGTATCCTAGATGAGTAAGAAAAAGACTAAGAGGTTTGTAATTGTAAAGTTAATTTTCATGTTGCCAGTAACTTATGATCGTATGATAGAACAAGTCAGTTGCAAGAACTGCTACAAGAACAAATTGCTTTGACTTCGAAACACAGGCTTGAATGTCATGTTCATGTGATCATGTATAACCTTTTTGGAATTGCTGGCTTTTGTGTTCCAATTTAATTCTGGATAGATTTTGGTCACTCTATTCCAAAGTACCCAAAAAGAAGGTAAAATGAATTCAAGGATAAAAAGAATAACAAGGTTCCCCCGCTAGTAAAGAAATAGATGAATGTAAGTGGGTGATGTAACAGCTGAACAGAATGAAGCCTCCTAAATATTGATATTAAAGAAGACATGTGTTCTCAACACCTGTGTCAAGGGAACTTTCCCACACTAATTCCTTACTTGTACACCCACTTAACACACACAAACATACACAGACACTGATGCCAGACTTATGAAAGTATGTGGGTGAGATTACATTTGGCACCTGTGAATCTGTGTGAATGTGTGAAGTGCTAGTTAGACCCACACAGACACAGTTGTGCCTATCCTAATTTAAAGGAATGCATGTGTAAGAGTCAAACTCTGGGAAAGTGAACACATGACAGCGTTCATGTGCAAGCAATATGCGCATATGCTTGTTTGAATGGAATGTGCACGAATGGCAAAGAAACACTGTACAACAGTCGGATCCTAAACCAGTCTTTCTGCCCTGATTGGTCTGATACATATGATTCCATGGCACACAGCACGGCTTAAGGAAAACCTCTGCATTTTCTATGGGCTTTGCTGAAATCCCATGGATTAGCATTTCTGCCACAGCGTTTATCCAACTCCTGATTTAAGGATAACGTGACAAGAACAAACAACTGACAAGAGGCTAATGACTGAGGGTACTGATTTAACCATTCTTTAGATAAAATCCACGCTAATGAAGTGTAAACAACAATGTCACATTTTTTTAAATTTTGATTAAACAGCGTAGTCTGCTGTGCGAGTCTACTTACTTTGATCTTAAATTCCAGTTGTGAATTAATAGTGTACATCATCTCAGTTCTTTCCATCGTGCGTGCACCCTCATTACACTTCCGTACTAACTGAAAAGAGAAATGCACAAAGAGTTACAAACATGCTCATGAGCCCCTCTGTACTGATATGTCCCTGGCAGTATCTCACCTTGCTGACAGAGTGAAGGGCTTTTTTGCACTCTTCATATTGGGGAGAGGCTTTTGGTGTCTTCTGGCAAATAGTCTACAAAATAAAAAAGACAAACTGTTTAGGTTCAACTGCAAGTTATACTAATTATATAATGACGGTAATGTAATCATCATACAATACAAACATATACTTATTTATACAAATATATTTGTATTTGTTAATACTATACAAATATATAAATATAATTGTGCTCTCAGACTTGCCTTAGTTTGGCCCTGACAACTTTCTATGTATTAACTCAATTGGGCTTTTTTTTAAGTCATGAAACACTCATCTCTCTCTCCTGCCTTGCAGAAATTTCATTTTATTGCAGTTGAAGAAAACATGGGAGAAACCCCAAGACAAATTTTCTCAGGCTCCAACATCTAGGCCAATCTATCCTGCCTTCCTGACCTCATTAAATCACTGCAAAAGCTCAGGGGAAATACAAGTGGGATCGAATAAGAATAAAAGCGAGGAAAACAGGCATGAGATATGACACCAAAGGCTGAGAACTAGTTTAATACATATAGTCTGTACAATAACAAAACCACTTCCTCCCTCAATCAGCCACTATATGATCTTTACAATAACACAACCCTTCCCTTCATCAGCCACTGCATAGCATCCAGTATTTTCTTAAAAAAAGAAAAGCGATTAGATAACCTCTGGAAGGTAACAGAGAGAAAAAAGAATAGATATGAGAACTCTTACTCCCAATTCAGCAATATAGTAACTGTGATGTAAAAATGCTGCAAATATTCAATGACAAAACATATGACTTCTGTGAGCAAATTATCTACATTACCTCTGTAAAAGTTTAAACCTGAACTGCAGATGCATGTTTTTAATTTTAAGGAACAAAGAAGCAAAACGATTGAGGAATAAGGAGGAGACAAAAGAAAACAGGGAGAAGTGAGGAGGCCTGATTAACTAAATTTATCCTGTTGCACAAGAGAAAGTAAGACAGAGAGTTTAAGAGGACATTTGCTAGTACAACAAGCCTTAATGGTGAAATGATTGCCTTATAGTTACAGCCCTGGGTTTGATTTCTTTACAGCACCACCAAGGCCCTTTTTATGTAGAGTTTGCATGTTCTCTGAAAGTCTCAAACAATGAAAAAGGCCATGGCAACCATGTGTACATCCTAAATCTGCAGGAATTATGAAGAAAAATGATTGACACTCACATCAACAAGCAGAGGAAGTCTGGTTACTCTCTGCATCGGAAGAATCAAGAAGGAGATCATGGGAAGGTTCCTACAGTCTGAGTGAGCTTCAATCCTGTTAAGCACCTCCTTAAATGAGGGACTTTTGCTTCTGTGGAGGATAAGTAATTAAACATGCTACAATGAAAATAAAGAAAGTCAACCAAGAAAAGGTGAATTTGAATGTCCAGCTGTGAGGACATTAAGTGGAAGAGGGAGGAGGCAGTGTTTCAAACAAACTAATAAAGCACAAAAGCTTATAAACACAAACAAGAACATTTGGACCAATTTAGAAACACAGACTCATATTTAAAGCATCTGTCATCAAGCAAATAAAATGAATCACACAAGTTCATTCTGTCTGGTTTTCATAATTCAGTAATGAGGCCACATTTCTGTGACATGTCATGACTGTTCATTTTCATATATATCAAGAAACGAAATATTTACAATAACAAAATGAAAACTGCTTATTAAATAGAAATGTGTTATTACTAAAAATTCAATTATGGTAGCATTTTTAGTAATAGACACATTAATCAACCTAATATTTTATAACAAGCCCTATAAACACTTTGGCCCTATAAACACTGAGATCTGTTAATGATTTTGTTTTTACATTACCAATGCAATGTTAATGTAATGATGATGCTGTTAATATACAGAAACTAAGGAATTGTTATTATTATAATTTCATGTAGTCAAAACTTTCAGTTAAATCAAATTTCTATGTTTTGTAGATCCTATGATTTCTAAATGTTTTCATTTGATTAGTTAGTGCCACTATTAACAGTATGCTTTCTGTGACCTATACTTCATGTTACTACATGCCCACAAGGTCACATATTTATTAACTTTTGCAAAGACTGAATATTATATTATGTATAATAAGCTACACACCATTTAATGTTCCATGCACTTTGTCCTAATTATTCACTTGGATGATATAGTCTGTAAATAATTACATGAATGAGTGACAGGACAGGATATATTATATTATAGGGTTAAAAATGTGGTTAGATTATAGTTCCAATAAGAATGACATGGATTATTTACAGGATTTTTGGCTGAATTCTTTCTTTAAAGCCAAAACGGGTTTTACACTTACAACAGTCTTTGCAAGGTTCGCTGTTGGTACACTTCATTAGAGCAGTACGTCACATATGGTTCAAAGTTCGACTGGGCATGTCGGAGCACAATATCGCTGATGTCATCGATTACAATTTTCTGCTGATGTCTGTCCTCCAGTTCTTTAAAAAACCTAACCAAAGAGAACAAACAATACATAACATACTTTAATACATAAATATGAATGGATATGCACACACATACCCAAACACACACGAACAAATGCATGTCCACATCATAGAGCAGGATGTCCAAATACAATGAAAAACAGATAACATGCTGGTTTTTGCATCAGTGCAAACACATATCCAGCTGCACTAGTTTATGACCCTATGGGGGAACACGACACACTTTCCAAAGCCCTTTATGTAAAGGATGCAAAATGGACACATCTGTAAAGGAACCTGGTGTGACCTCAATTCACCCTCTTCCTTTATTCAATAGCACCTTCTCCTGACGCAAACCTTAAGCTATTTCTGAATATGAGGTCAGTAATGTGGAAATGTGGGAAGTTATGGTTTGGGATATGCCCTAACAACCTCCCTAAAAGGTGTTCAAATCGTCTTGGTTAAATACAATAACTAAATACTGTAAAGTATAATCTCAGGGATGAACTAGAATTAAATTGTGTCTCATAGTCTAACCTCAGAGTATAGCGTTGAATATGTTTTTAGGCAAAATTCATAAGCATCTTGTGGAAAGCCTTTTGCGAGTCAGTTATTACATCTGCAAAATTGGGGATTAAGGTAAAATGATATGTATTTTAAAATATAATCAAGAAACTAAGAATGTTAAGAAAATATAACTTGTACATTTGCTGTGTTTGTCAGTTATTGTCATCAACGGAACAGCTGACTCAGAGGAAACATCGCATCCCTGGCCTTGTTGCTGAATCTTTGCCATGTTCAGGAACAGGGACTACACAGTTCAGTTTTTAGAAGCATTAGACACAATAGTGTGATAAAAGATTGACGGCATAGTGAGGCCTGGTGACATGCCTTGTTCCATCGAAATAGCAGATGGGATATGAACTTCCTGATTCATATTGTCCTGCTTTAAAATGCTGAAAAGTACTTTAGTGATCTGATACTCACTAGATATACCATAGCTATAGCAGGTTCCACTCATTTGGAAAATGTGTCAACAAAATACTGGAATGTGTTTGTGGTAATACTGGGTTAATTATCCAGAAGGTCATTTGTTTGGTTAGATAGTGATGGACAACAAGTATGTATGAGATTTAAGGGCAGGGCTGTGTGTGAGCCAGTCAAGGTCTTCCACTTCAAACCCAACTGTGCATTAATGGACTTTGCTTTATGCATTAAGACACAGCAATGCTGAAACAGGAGTGTTCCCATGAGATTTTCCCACAAAGGTAAAAAAATATAGTGACCAAAATGCATGACCGTATGCTTGATTATATAAAATTGTAGCAATAGAACTTAATGAAACACACAGATTTAATGATTAAGACATGTGCAGCAATAACTTTATCTCTACAGTCGTTTATACTATTAATAAAAAATATATAATGGGGAAGTGTCAAGGGAAAAAGGTCTCATACACTAATATTATAATTCAATATAATCCCCATCATTAAATATCTGCCATAGTTTTGGAGTTTGGAGCACATTTTTCGTAAGCAACATTAAAGATAACATTTAAAGATTTATGAATATTGAATACATTTAAATGTAAACAGTCTTTATTTCTTTATTCTAGAAGCTATGATATTCAAGACTGTCACTGATTATTCACATTTATTTCAGTGTATACTTAATTATTTGCAGATCCAAACACTGGAATTAAGTGCATATTTTATCACAACAAGTAAATAAAGACAAATAAACTGAGTGAGTCTACAGTCTTTTTGCATGTCAACTTTTTCTATACAGTCTGTGGGTGGTCCCTGATGTTCTGTACTTTTTGTTTCTAATGCTGGCGTAAGAACGCTGATCAAATATGTGGCTTATTTCACATAATAAAGCACATCTTTAAATAGGAACCAAAACAAGAACTTTGGAAAATCACATCTGTTTCTGATGATGCATGTTTAATCCATGATAGAGTTTTAATAATATACCACGAGAAATTTAAAACTATAGGTCTGCAAATTGCATACGTCACTTGTTCATCACAAATACATACACATGAGATTAACATGTTCAATTTTATGATTGTGACAGCTCTATTGACATTCTGCAAACATTTAGGAAAAGTCCATTGGATCCCCAAACATAAAATAAGGGCTTTATCTTGTGAATTATACATGAATGTAGCTCAGTGGTTAGGGTGTTGGCCTATCAACTTGAAAGTTGTGGGTTCAGATCCCATTCGACTGAAGTTACCAATGGTTGTTCTTGAGCAAGACCCATAACCCTCATTGCATCAAGGGGTGTTCTAACCCCTAACATAAAGTTGGACACTTGTAAGTAGCTTTGGTAAAAAGCCTAAGCTACATAACCAAACAATGTTATGCATGACTATAATTATGTTCAGGCTATGGGTAAAATCCTGAAAGAATAGGAAGGATTAATTGTTGTGTTCCACCCAGTTTATAAATTTGCCACATCCTCCATGTATGATTAATGTTACACATATTCACTCACCTTCTAAATTGAAAAGATAGATTCATCTCCTCCCAGTAAACTCAAAAAGCCTGACCTGGCATACACTCGCATGGATATGTGCACATTTCCCAGCTGCTGCACAAATGTATGGTGGTTTTACAACATACCTCATCACGTATTCTAAATATACCCCTCTGTTACGATTCATGACAAATGAAGGATGCAAAGTGTATAGCAAGTTTAACCAAACCTGAATATACATACTAAACATTAAACCCTGAATGTCCTAACATTAAATAATTACACATTACAACAACAATTATATTAAATGTATGAGAAAAGTGCCACTGTGTAATTCTCAATGACAATGGACAAACAAAAGCAAGATTACATCTATTATTATAACTTATTTACTAACCCATATGAAAAGAAAAACAAAGAAGACAAAGCTGCCCAATAATTATTTTAACAAATACATAGCTAAAAGATGGTATTAATAGAATTTAGCCGATCCCATTGTAAATAGGTGTGTATAATGTCTATAATAATGCATACGGTTTTGTAATCAGTACAGTAAGACAATTTCTGAGAAGTCACTGGTCTTAAAAAAATGGCGTGTGCATGCACACACACACACGCACACACACACACACACACACACACACACACACACACACACACACACACACACAGTTACATTATAGACAAATCAGTCACATTTCTGCTCTGCTTAACCTGAAATTAAAACATATGGGTTCAGTAATTGGGTCAATAATGGTCACAGATCACAGTGGGTCAATAATGGTCACAGACCAGAATTCACTATGTGGATTTCCATGCATATAGTGATATATACTGTAGAGTATAATAATAATAATATATTCAGACAAAAATGTTCCTAAAGAACAGACCTGAGCTGTTATTATATGCTAGCAACACTCCTGACTACAGAAACTATAAGTGTATCACGTATCACTTTAACCTGTATATAGAAAAAGTTAATGAGGCTGAGGACCAGCGGCTACATGCCTTACACTTTCACTATCTCTGCCACATACCCATACACACACACACACACACACACACACACACACACACATATACCTTTCATATGTGTGTTAAATCTTTCCCAACTAAGAAGCAGGATGTATAATATGGAAATGCACCAGAATCAGTCACTCAATAGGAGATCCCTGCTAATGCCTCCATGCTCCATGCTGATGCCTCTCAGCACATAATCATTCACAGCCAAGATTGTGAAACTGAACCATCAGTAAACAAGCCACGGTTGTAAAAGAACACAGTTTGACAGACCTGAAGGGAAGTGGGGTTACATAATGTTCTATTGCTAGAATGCCCTTGGATATAGAGTAGGAAGATTAAGAAACACAATTAAATAAAATGTTGCATTTATTCAATCTGGCGATAGCAAAACCACAGATCCAAGTCTGTTTAATTTTAAATGTGAACTAAATCAGCAACATTTGGTATAGACTCACAGAAAGAGATTTTATTATTATGAACATTTTTTATGCAACTGTCCCTAGACCAGTGTTTATATGTAGAGTATATATAAACTAGTCAAGTTAAGCATATCAGTTACATTTTACCCATGAGCACTATTTGAAGAAGTGGAACTAACATAACGAGGTAGATTTGGTTTTCGAGCAGCCGCCACTCAGTGGTTGAGAATCATAGCAATTATTGGGAAGTAAGATTAATCCCATCCCAAATGTTACATTATGAGGGCCTAAGCAAGAACCTTTGGCAAATCTCTCAGCGATTGGCTTGGACTGGAGGAATGAAAAATATATTAACCTGTCTGATCGTGGAGGTAGACATAATATGCTAAAACCTCAGAAACGCATGCCAACAGCACACCCACAACAACAGTAACCACAGAGCAATGGATTCTCTGTAATTACTTGTGATACAATCAATGACAATGACAGGAATAAGACAATCCAATTAGATCATCATCGTACTTCTTTCTGGAATTAATAAAATATTCCTGTGAGTCTTTTTACTATAAGAATTGTTTGTTTTCTTTCCAAAAAAATGTTTAATTCCTTCCATCATGATTTTACTTCATGTGACACAAATCTTAATTTGTGGCAGTTTAATGTTTTACATGCATAAAGAAGCGTTCCTTTATTATTCACAGTTTATAGCACTAGCAGATGTATTGGCCTCTTGCCCATTCGTTTTCCTGCTGTTTGTGATCAGGGGCTTTAAACTATTTTTGGTCTTGGACAGTAAATAAATTCCAGCTTTGCCTTAGTTCAGACTAAGGAAGAGGGATAGATTATTTTCAGAATCACATGATTTCAATAACAATGCTGTAATTTCCCAGCAATTTCCAGGGACGCAGCAGTCTGTGACATCACTGTTCACCAAAACAATCTGTCCTTTTCTAGAGAGCTCAGTGATTCTTTCCATACTGCGTGTGGAAGTTACTTAATTGCTTTGTTAACTTAACTTAAACATACTAATTTTAACTTAAACATACTTAAAGTGTGCACTATGTAAATTGTATTATCCTTTATAAATAACATATTTCACCTCATCCTCAAAATTAAAAAACCTGGATAAAAAATAAAAACCTTTATCCTTGTTTACATAAATTTTGAGGGGAAATTAAAGAAGCTCAGGTACATGAATATAAATACACATGTATGCTGGAGAATCTGCTATTAAACACAACAAGCTACCACAGCTGGTAGTGGTGCAAACACATCTTATCTAGCATCTGAAGCAAAGCAGACACACACCCAAAAACTGCTTTATGTTCACTGGTTACAATTCCTTTCACATGCTGACCTGGGAAATACCACAGAAGCTCCCATCGGTCAGTTTGACTAATTAAAACAGACAGTGGTCAAAAGAAGGCAGGTATTCTCAGTGGTTGTCATGATAAAATCATATTCATGACAGGGCAAAAGTTCATCCATGGTATGAGAGGTATGCAGCTCAGTGGAGTTCATTTCTTATCAGACATTGTTTGCTAATAGGAATGTATAAAGGACATAATTAAATAAATATTTTATAAACTCCCCAAACACTGTATTTGAAAATTACATCCCAAAGTATATTGTAAATGTAAATTTACTTACTACATAGGTACATAGGGAGAACATGGAAACTCCATTCAGATTGTGATTCAGACTTAGATCCCAGCACAAAGAGACAAACATGCTAACCACCATGCCGGCATGCCACCCTTCTCTTAAACCATGAACATTTTGTTAAATTATGTTTATCAATTACCAATTCATCCTTTTCATTAGTAAAATGTTAAGGGAAACATACATCTGAAAGAATAACCTGAGACAACCTCTGTGATTCCAAGCTTTAATTCTTTCAACAAGCTGCCTGATGAATGAACATTTCCATCTCAGCTGAACTTTTAAAGTGTTAACAAACTGCTATTGGTTTTAGGCAACCTATATTATGCTTACAATTATGATTGGCATGGAAACTACTTTACACTGTAAAGGGCAAAGTTAATAGTACTAATGATGACTGCTACTTGTCAGGACAAGCAAATCTCAGCCAGTGAAAATCATATTAAGTAATGCCTGATGGAGTGCCAAGGCAATAAAGGGCATCCATCATTATACTTACATAAAGACTCTGCCAAACCACAGTCAGTAACATGGTTCACTCAGTAATAATATTTACATGAACTCTGTCCAAACTGCTGGCACTGAATCAGCCGTGAACTCAACCATGGCAGTGTTTGGTAACTGCTGAACAGAAGTACGGTGAAGGTGATTATGCATATGATGGAAAGAGTGTGTCTTTAAGTCTAGGCTTGTATATGTTTTTGTCGAAGGGATTAATTTCCTTTCAAAATGAATTGTTTCAAGACAACCCAAATCGGATCAGAACTACACATCCCATAGTTCCTGATAACAAATCTACAACACACTTCACATTTAAATAAGTGATTTGATAAAAAATATATAAATAAATAAATAAAATAAAAATAATTATAAAATAATAATTATATAAATAATAAATAATAATTTAAAAAATCTCAACAAACCAATTAAATAAAATAATTCTGCTATAAAGAGGCTAATACTCACTGCCTTAAATGTAATTATGTAAAGAATGAATTTAATAAGTATTTAAAGCTGTACAGTCTGTCTAATACATTATCATTTCTGATTGATTTAGTCTTACATCATATAATCATATCTTGCAATGTTTTCCCAGTGGGCTTTTACAACTTATTTTTTCCAATTTTTTTCTCATTAACATCATCTTCTCCACGTGATATCGTGTACACTGTATTTTCTATATATCTTAGAAACCAGCTGCAGAGCAGAGAACCTGTTTTCAGTTTGAAACCAGCAAGCACATGCCCAGTATATTAGTAAGAATGTAAAGCTAAAGTTACTGTAGCCTTTGTGTCAGTGAAAACCAGTCCAGCCACTTCATGGATGTCTTCATTTAAAATGTGATATTTTCTACATTTATTTTTGGTATCACACGACCCTTTATTTTCAGTTTTCTATAATAATGACTTTTATAATGCTGCAGTACCCATTTTAATTTTAAAATATGGGATCTCCATTTTAATGTGGATTGGAGATTTTTAAATGCTGTCTACTTTCGATTCTTGACTCACTCATACAGAGACTTCCCTCATTCTTTCTAATGTTTTTTATCACTAAGCAACAACTGCAGCACTATCTGCTTTAACAGGAACAAGCATGCCCAGTGAACATATATGGCCATGTGATATGCATTTCCAGGCATTTCTGAACACATTAATTTTGTTATGGAGCTAAGGTATACATGCTCATCTTAAAACCAAAATTACACAAGTGTAAACAGAACCTGAGCTGACCTCAACAAGGTGAGGATGTATATATATATATATATATATATATATATATATATATATATATATATATATATATATACTATATACCCGAAAATCTAGAGCACAGAACAAATATAAGAGATAAACTTACTTTGTACTGGCCTCACACACATCCACAATGTTTGAGAAGAGATGGTGGTGATCTGTTTTGGTCATGGTCTCACTGAGTTCAGGCGAATTTTTAAACAGACGGATGAGAATCATGAGGCTGTGCAGGTAGCTGTGTTCAGATGAGATCACCTCGAATATCGCCTGTAAAAAGATATTTTATATATATATATATATATATATATATATATATATATATATATATATATATATATTCATTCATTATCTCCCGATTTATCCTCTATTAGGGTCGCGGTGGTGTTCCCCATGCCCATCCAGGGGAGAATGTTTTGGGCGCTGGGGACAGGGTACCAATCCATCGCTGGGCACACACTCCATATGGGGCAATTTGGAGAATTCAATTGACTTGATCCATGTTTTTGGACTGTGGGAGGAAACCGGAGAACCAGGAGGAAACCCACACGGACACGGGGAGAACATGGAAACTCCACCCAGATGGGGATTCAAACCGGGAATCCCTAGCGCTGAGAGGCAAACGTGCTAACCACTAAAGTAAGCCACCGTGCCGCCCCATATATATATATATATATATATATATATATATATATATATATATATATATATATATATATATATATATATATATATACAGTATGGATTTTCTACTATCATGTGATACGGATTTGTATCTAAATAACAAAGGTAAAACCCACATTTTGTTCTAATGATTGTTCCTTGGCATGACTGACAACCCATCTAAACTCCACCCTTAGTATGGAATGTGTTCAGAAGTACATTTTTGCATTCTTGGGCTGGCTGTTCTGCTGATGATCTGTTCTGCACAAAACAACCGTCACTTACTTCTTCAGAAGTGCTTATGTGGGCACTGAAGGGAATCGTGTGACTCATGACATTACCACATCAAACATTTCCAATAAAAAATAAATAAATAAATAAACAGAAGATAAAACTAAATAAAATAATTTTTAGACATATATGATTTATAATATAATTCATTGTTTATATTATAAATAATAAAAATAAATCACTTTTATTGTAAAACTATGGCTATATTTTACACATCTCTTTTAAAGTCCTTTAAACAATTTTATTATATTATTTTATTAGTCATAAAATATCTGTGTCATGCGGATTGTGGGTATTAGCTCATACATTCACAATGGTGATTTATATGCTTCATACTAATATCAATACATCATTTTTAATTGTCAAAACTCACAAAGCAGGTTCTGGAGGGCAGAATTAAAAATGAGTGTACACACCTACCTACACAAAAGTTAATGTATCGACCTAAACTTAATCCAGCTATCACAAAAGCTAGGTGTGTTTTTTTACCTCTTGCCTTTTTCGTGCCTCTTGGCTCAGTCTGTCGACCACCCCACTTTTTATTACCTGCAAGAAAACAGACCAACCAATTTAATTGTGGTAGAGAACAAGAACAGGAAGAAAGGATCATAAAACAGAGAGGACAAATTCATCAGAATAAAAATAAAAACAATGGATCCTGTGAAATGGAGCTTTGTGTAAGTGACAGCCTCTGATACTGATCATATGTAAACCTGTATATTACGTTATAGTACCTTGAATAACATTATTTTTACAGACACTTTTATCAAAACTGACTGACAAGCTCAGAGCACATGATTCAGTAATGAAGGTAAAGGACCAAGTTTGCCCACTTTGGTGAATCCACAAATTAAACCAACAACCTTCAGATTAATAGTTAAACATTCTAAACACTGAGGGGACATAGGACCTTTGGATAATACAGTTTTTATTAAGCATTACAAATTGCACAAACTGTGGAATGCAAAGTTTTAAAATTATAATGTGATATTAATATATAAAAACATTTGTCGGTTTCAAGTATGTTTTTTTTCAACTAGAAGGTATTTTAATTCTCAGTGAATCTTGCACTATAATGAGCACCTCCAAACCCTCCAAAGCATCAGGTTTCCTTTAGAGAAAGTAAATGTGCCTGAGCTGCACTCTGCTAATTCCTTACCACACAGGAAAACAGAGCAGTAAAGTCTAAAAGAATAATTGCTGTTACTTGTGCTTTGTACCAAACAAAACCCGAATTTGCACTTCACAACAATGCAGCATACAAAACCTGGGATCAGATTTAATCCATTATTATGAAGGCAAGCAACCTGAACATTGCTTCTAATAGTTCTGGCTCAGAATGAATCAGTCTGGGAGTGCCTTTATAAAACAGATTAAAATAAATAACCAACCAACATCTGAAAAGTCTGTCTGACCACAACTAAACTTTATTTGTTTTTGATTTAAAGTTATTTCAGATTAATTTATTTAAAATATAATCAATAACATAAGAATAATTTATCTTAATTATCTTAATTTTAAGAAAGGAAGAAAAAGAAAGAAAAAAGAAATAAAGAAAAGATGGGAAAAAATAAAAAAAGAAAGAAAGAAAGAAAATGTTTAAAAAAAAATAACAATCTAACATACACCGTATTGATTTAGGCTAACAAAATCATGTTATAAATTTAGCAAACACACAGGACAAACAGAACAGAAAGTTGGCACTGTCAGCTCTTCGCCAAGAGTTCCTAAGCAACACATCCACAATCACTGAACTTTGATCTGCTATCTGAATCTAACAAACTGAATGTACAGAACATTCTAAAGTCAGGTGATGATGTCATTAACCATCTACTGAAAATTTATGTCTCTCATCACAGGAAATCAGACGCTTGGGAAATGGAGAGCAACTAAGACTATAAATACATAGCAGTATTGTGGTGAAACCCTGAGGGTTTTTGGAAAAGAATACGGCAAGACAACAATATTGCAGAGAAAAACCATCAATGACATAATCCAGATAAGATTAAACCTATTAACTTATATAATCATTAAGGCAAGAAACCAAAGCAATTATGAGTGACATCATCCATCAATAACTATTGAAAGATCTAAAAAATAAATAAATGAAATGTGCATATTAAAAGATGGTCCAGCACATCGGATTGATTAAAAAAATTACACTTGTACTATGTTACTATGTAAAGTAAATCATATTTGTGTTTAAAGGTAGTCCAGCCTTTTGTTAAAGCACAAATTGTGCTGACACCAAGATGAAAGACTCCTTCCAAGTACACACTTTGAGAAACCATTGATGGCAAAGGCCACAAAAGAGTGCGAAAGTATTTGTTACACTGCAATTATCAGTGTGAAACCAGACTGCCTGGGAATTAAACTACCACCTGACTGCAGTATGTTCACATTAAAAGATTAACTAATATGGATAAGACTATTTTGCTGGCAGTTTGGGAATACAAGTCTCTTATCAACTCAACAAATAACAAATATAATGATGGGGTTAATTCTTTGTGTTAACACACCAAACTTAAAGTAAATTTTCTTTACACAGGATTATTTTTCCAAGCCATTTGTCTAAACTAAAGGAAATTAGGTACAGAAATCCTACTGCAGAAATAATTAATCATAACTGGGTATATAATAAAGCAGGGTGAACTACCTGTATATGTTTCTTTAAAACTGTTATCTCCTACTTACCAGCTGTCCTCTTCAACAACATACAGCACTTGAATAACAGCCATTCAAAGTGGGCTGCACTTTAATCAAATTCTTATATAACCTGAACAATACCAGTGTTTTCTGCTGTGTGTGTTTCAGTATGATCAGGTATACACACCTGCATGCATTCAAAGTCCTGCTTCCTGAACACACAAAAGCGTAAACGACAGTATTGGCTAAATATTTAAATACATACAAAGACAGTGTTCAGCCAACTCTGTACCATCTCTCTTTAAAAGTCATTCTGTACTTTTTTATTTTGTTACCAACTCACTTTCACCTCACATTACCCTCACCCCTAGCAGGACCGAACCATTTCCGAAATATTCCTAAATTGGCAAAAAGGAAGAGAAAATAAGCAGAAAATCTCCGATTAAACATTCCAATCCCAATCCAAAAAAAATCATACAATAAAATAAATTGGGTCTCAAAAAACTCTTCATTGTTTGCATTTTCTGCATAGCTCTTTCCAACGAAAAAATTCTCCTGGAATTTGCCAAACAGCTGGAGCTATGCCCTGACATTTCCCAGTGGACCCACTTATCATACTACACACTGCCTTACCACTCACCCCCCACCCCGCTTCCCTTACTCTCAAAAGGGGAGGCTGAATTTGAATTAAGAAAACTATTTAAATCAGTGTGTGCTGATCAGCAGCTGGTCAGGTTTATATGATACTGATGGTTACAACTAATAATTATTTCAAATAGAGTAAATATATTTGGTGGGTGTGGTATCTCAATCAATCTGAAGGTTGTGGGTTAAAGGGTTTTAAGATTAATAAAAAATTCTAATTCTGAAAATCTCAAGTCAACTGACAATATTATCACACATGAGGAAGGCCAACATGATGTCTGAATAACACTGATTATACAACTATACTATATCTATACTACTCAGATTTAATGTTATTATTGAATTAAATCATTTCTGTTTTTTCAGCAGCCTTAGAACATCCTTCCAGAAGGTTCTAGGTAATTCAGGTAGTGTTAATGTGGTGGCACATACCTACACTAAAATTGAACCTATTTTACTAATTAAACCTGCAAGTTTTTTTGTATTGATGAATTTAGCTGACTGAGCATATTCTCTAAAAACCTTCCAGGACCATTCAAAATAAGTAATAAGTAAATACATTTCTGGCTTAACACATTACTTTATATGACACAGTTTAATATTTTGATCGATTGCAGCAGATGGTTTGCAACAGTGTTAAAGTTCAATACATTTTTTGTTCATTAACTGAAACCTTAAACAGTATATTAATAGTTTAACAATATTGTTATGTGCTCTGCTACCATCATATCTATTTCATATTATTTTCATCTTACAGTTTGGCTTCCCATACTATTGGAATGAACCACATTCCTAAAAGCCCCAGCATTCCTGCACTCCACCACTGTATTTTGCTTGCATGTCAATAAGGGTGTGCTGAATGACGGAAACACAGAATGAGGTGTGTGTTCACTGCTATACAAATAAAAAGGTGATACAAAAAAAAAAAAGTTGAAAAAATGATGTGGGTTTCTGCCATTAAGTTCCAGAAAATGCACCAGTACCACACAATTTAGCTACAAAACTGGATTAGTAAAAAGTTCTAAAATAATGTTGTGTGTGAGTGTGTGTATACTGTATCCTTACCACACTGAGCTGACACCAGGATGTACGGATGGGTTTATACTGGACCACAATGCATTTATCTCCTTTAGGCTCTTTAAGTTCCTCGTCAGAGTCATTGTGCAACGCCTTTTCCTGGTAGTTCTGATACAGAACTTCATCTCCTGTATCCACAAATACAATAACAGATTATATATTTTTTAATCCCACACTCTCTGTCTATGTTTTTTCATTATCACTTAACTTCATACCAGTATGAATTATTTTTCATAAAAAAAAAAATCTTTTCAAGTTGGCCACAACTTCTCTTCTCTGCACCCATTTGGCCAAGACATGTCTGACAGGTTTGCTCATGATTTTCTAATGGAGCTGAAAGGCCAGTTCAGCTAACAAATTTAGACTCTGTCTCATGTGAGATCCTGATAATCCTTGCACACCATGATGCTTTTACTACCAGCCAAGGTGTGTGTTATCATTAGTGGTTTTATAGCCTTATAAAAAAGTTTGGGTCCCCTGCTTCAAAGAACTACTTTAAAATGCATTCATAAATAGGATATATAAATATTTATAAAGAATAATTAACGTAAAAATCTTATATATTATTTAAAATAACAAAAGCATGAAGCACAACATAGATTAAACTGTTAAAATAAGTAAATATTTTTCACACAGAACAGATTGATGTGAAATAGACTTTAATTTTAGTAATGGCTGACTGATTAAATTCAATTTAACCTTACCCCCTAATCCTTAAATACTGTAAAACATGCTATTAAAACAGACTCATAGATACACAACAACATAAATACTCCTTTCAGTGTCTTATCAACAAAAATCTGTTCCATTTTCGATTCCAGGCATTCAAAGAAATGATACAAAAGCTTAGAAGAACCCAGATTATAAGGTGAATTCACTAAACTACCTACTCTTACATCTAACATACCCCTGCACATATACACAGATAAACCAGAGCTCACCTTCACTGTCAAATGTCCTCTGTGTCTGCAACACCTTCTTTTTCTCTACCGTCTGCAAATAAATAAATAAAAATAGTTTTACCCCAGATGCCCTTCCTGACATGACCCTGTTGATATACAATATCTCAATATCTCAATATCTTGGAAAATAAAAGCCCTATCCACTCACTAGGAGTTTTTTGTTACATTAAGGAGTTCAGGTTACCATTAAAGTAAATTTCTGGTTTATGCATCACTTGCTAATTAGTTCATAGTAATCTGTGAAATGCTCGAGTACAGACAGTAGATGACATGCCCTATATTCACCTACATGTAACTTCTGACCTCTGTGACCTCTTACAGCCTTTATGTCTGAAAAAGTGAATGTGAGAATGGTGTCTCCGAAAAAAAAAAAGAATGATTCATGGCTTGTAACAGTGAGATTTACAAAGGAAATCTTTCTGTATTAAATAAATGAGTGAGTTAATTAACAAGCCCAAACAGCCTGTGAAGTCAGTAACTTAATTAGATATAAATCTGTTCTCAGTGATGTGTGAAAAAACACTGAGATACTAATTTGCCAAAACTATGTGCCGGTTCATTTTATACGCAGAGGGTGACATGGCTCACTTAGGGTTTAAAACGTTAAAATAAAGACGTTAGATCCTTTTCTTCCTTGATCAGATATTTAGGGGCAATGATTTGTCTCATCTCATCTCACTATCTTCCGCTTAATACTATACTTAAGTCACAAGGGGGTCCATCCATTGGAGACCACCCAGTGTCAGTCTATTATTGGGTACACACTCACTCACACAGACACACACAAACACACACGCACACAGATACACTATATAGGAGCAATGCTTGATTAAGACATGCAAAAACACTTTAACCACCTCTAATGCAGATTTTAGTTAAAAAAAAAAAAAAAAAAAAAAAAAATATATATATATATATATATATATATATATATATATATATATATATATATATATATATATATATATATATATGTTGTAATGTACTATCCACTGTCACTGTACTATCTCTCAATCTTTTTTCCAACTAGGTGGTAGTACCGTATTTAGCTCTTAGGTCACGGCCTAATGTTAAGTAAGCCAGATAAAAGTACACTTGCCTTGCTTTTGCTGGGTCCAGGACTTTTTGCTCCCTCTTTGACCTCTGTAATGGCTCTCATAATAGAATCAGGGACATCCAGATCTACACCACTAACCACCGCTCTGCGGTATGATGTGGACCTTAGACCCCTCCTAAGCAGCCCAGGACCATCCTCTTCATCCTCATCTTCATCCTCTCTACTACTTGAAAAGAAGGAGCCACTCTCAACCATACTGCGAGCACGTAGGGCACGTTTCGAAGAGTCCACTGAAATACTATGCTGACTACACCTGCCCAGTCGTGTTTCTGATGCCAGGTTGTGAGGAATAAGCTGATGGGTTCCTATTTTAAGTGCAGCGGGACTGTGAGTGCTGAG
Organism: Corydoras sp. C115; assembly: GCA_019802505.1. Taxonomy (NCBI): domain Eukaryota; kingdom Metazoa; phylum Chordata; class Actinopteri; order Siluriformes; family Callichthyidae; genus Corydoras; species Corydoras sp. C115. The sequence goes on along the minus strand of JAFMOC010000019.1, from coordinate 2,445,929 downwards.
GATCACAGAAGACTTCATATCTGCCCCATTGGAGTGGCAAGACACTGGCATTGCTACTGGGGATGACGAATGAGGGGTAAAAGGCTCTGAGGGGGTGCTGGGTACAGATGAGAAAGAGGAAAAAGAAGAACATGATGAGATAGAGGGGATACTGGATGTTGAACTGTGAGATGAATTGCAAAGGGAAATTGGACTCCGGACTTCCTGTTTCAAAGAGGTACTGTGATGGTGGGATACCAAAGATGAAGAGTCAGATTTTAAAGGGGTCTCTATTGTGGGAGATGAGTCCCCAAAGACTATCTGCTGTCTCTGGGAGGCAATGTTCAATGGACTGGACAGGCGCTTTAAAGGATCTCTTTTATTCTTCAGGATGTTGAGACCGTTCACAGTTTTTGTGGGCAAATTGGATGTTATACAGTTGCCATCCCTGTCCACAGAGCCCTTATCATTCTCAAACTTCAATTTAGAAAGAGGAAAGCGTACACTAGAAAACTGTCCAATACTAATGCTTCTAACCACACGTGTTTTCCGTGAAGGTTTGTTCAATACATGTTTGAACACCATGGTCCCTTGTGGAGAAGAGATCTTCTCTGCAGGCTGAGTGAGGGTAAAGGTGCATTTGTCCTCAATGGGGAAATCCGTCATAAGGACACCATCTATCTGATAGCTTAAAGGTCTTGGCTTGGGCTTCATGTCGCCGTTTGAGACCTGATCTGGTGTCCGTTTCCTCCACAATGGAGCAATGATGTCGCTGCTGCCATTGTTGCTGGTAAGATCCACCTCATTGCTAAAATCCATGGCAGGGTCACTTTACAAACATCACAACCTGAAACAGAACTAATGCAAACAAAGAGAAAGGTAACATCTATAACTTGGCTAATAAAGTTATTACCAAAAGTGTACATCTATATAATAATTCAATCAGCTGACTTTGCACTTGTGCTCAAAGACTAAAAAGAGTCTCTATGATGTGGTAACTACCGTAAACAATGCATAAACAACATCCCACTTAGTGCTCAAGGTATTATAAACAATAACAAACTACTGCAGGGGACTTGTATTCAATTATCAAATGGGGCATATTGCCCAGCTGGGGGCCTTAAAAATATATATTTGGCTTTGTCTGATTTATGGGAGGCCAGATTAGGCATACACTCAGTAACAGTGGCACTACTGTCTGTTTCAATCTTAGACAACAACCCTGTCCCCAAGTCAGTGAAAAGAATAGGTTGGTCTTGCATGTGTGAGAGATATAATGGATTTCTTTGGTGAGTTAAAAACAGTATTAGGCTAATAACCTTCTGATGATCCTGAACTTTATTAGCAGTTACATAGATGTGCATGAGGACAAAAATTAACTTGTCTTTTGTAGGTGACTGTTTGTCTGACAGCTCTTCCTCTAACTTAACAAGAATGCATGTGGATCAGGAGTCACCGAGTTCAGTACAAGACTGGAAAGGTTATTCTTTAACCAAGTGACATAACATTAGAATTTTGAAACCAAATCAGCAGTGTATGTAAAAAGGTAGATCTTAGAAAGATTCAAAACTTTTCTAACTCCTAATGTTTAGTATACCCGGTTTTATCACCGAATACTTTTATTTACCATGTTTTACTTGAACAGTAAAGATCACAGTACATTAAACCTGACATTGTAAATGTGGCATAGAAATCAGTCAGCATCAGCATTTGAAGCCATTGACATATTTTGTTAAAAATAAAACCTACAAACTTAAACACAACTGGTCTAAGATACAAACTCGTGGAGTGCTGAGTCGGACTGATTGCAAATAGCAACCTAACTAAAAACAACATTTTTCAAATGTCTAAACTTTAAGTAAATGCATTTTGTAGAAATTTACATGAAATAACCGCAATCACTGTTTTCTGCTGGACATCTTGTAAGGTGTCTGTTGTTAATAAACAAAACTTTCGAAGAAAACACATAGAGAGAGAACCAGTTAATACTTCCCTTTTGTCTAAATCTTTCTATTTCTTTGTCTAAATCTTTCTATTTAAAACTGGTATTTGTCTCGTGATGTAATAAAGCATTATTTGTTGCGTAAGCGCCTGTTAATGAGCGCAGGGTTCTGTGTGCGTCTGTGCGCGTCTCCAAACAGAAGCTCGTTTAAACTCAGCTCAAAGTCTTTACCTTGTAACTGCATGTTAACCGAACCGGCACCGTTCAGCTCATAGTTCCTCCTTTAAAAGTCCACTTTCCCAACCCGGGTCATTAAGCTCTCCTGTGTGCGCGAGACGCCGCTGTAAGAGAGCCGCCCGAAAGTTACCGAACTGCGCGAGGACACGCTGTGTTTACATTACAGCAGCAGCACCCCCCCCCCCCCCCCACACACCCCCCGCCCCCCCCCACCGCCTGAATGACGGAGTGTTCTGCACCGCAGCCAGCGCCTGGCCCAGGAGCGCGTGACGTCACGCAGACTCCCAGTCACCAATCGACTCTGATAAAGCGGGAACAGGTACAGGAAATAATCATTCATTATCTCCCGCTTTATCCTCTATTAGGGTCGCGGTGGGGTTCCCCCTGCCCATCCAGTGGAGAACATCTCGGGCGCTGGGCAGATAGACCCAGGACAGGGCGCCAACCTATCTCTGGGCACACATTCACTCACACAGACACACTCTATATGGGGCAATTTTTGAGAATTCAATTGACTTGATCCATGTTTTTGGACTGTGGGAGGAAACCGGAGAACCCGGAGGAAACCCACGCAGACACGGGGAGAACATGGAAACTCCACCCAGATGGGGATTCGAACCGGGAATCCCTAGCGCTGAGAGGAGAACGTGCTAACCACTAAGCCACCATGCCGCCCGGTACAGGAAATAATTAAAGCAATTATGATCAATAAAAAAAAAGGAACAATGGCGTGTGAATTGTTCAGTCATTTAAGGGAACCCTGCATGTACAAAGCAGTGTACATTATTAAAGTTGATAGCATTCTAAAGTGGAAAGTACTCCATCCACCCATTAGGGGGAGATCATCCAGGGGGGGGAGATCATCCAGGGGACAAAGTTTCAGGCGCTGGGCAGATACACCCAGGACAGGGCGCCAATCTATTGCTGGGCACACACTCACTTACACAGACACGCACACATACACACTCTATATGGGGCAATTTGGAGAACCCAATTGACTTGATCCATGTTTTTGGACTGTGGGAGGAAACCGGAGGAAACCCACGCGGACACGGGGAGAACATGAAACTCGAACTGGGAATCCCTAGCGCTGAGAGGCGAACGTGTTATCACATTCATCATTTACAGAATATGCATTAAAGCCAAAGGTGGTCCTCATATGAAGACATTTCCATGAGCATCATGTATCTTGTATCTTGCAACCTCTGTCCAAGTTAAGTCAATCCATATGGCAAGTAAATATAGGGAAAGTGGGGCAGATCTGGGTCAGTATAGTTTTTTTATACATCTGGGATGCTTGCATTTATTAAGACCTTGTTTTTTACATTTTTTTTTTTACAGTTGACTGGAATGTTTCTCTTACCTGATTACATCATAATATTATGATAAAGTGATCTTGCCTACTGTGCTAACACAGAAGAATTTGTCCTCATCTTTTTAAAAAGAAAGAATTGCCTAAATATTATTTTTAGTCAATAGATTATATTATACTGTGATAAATGTAATATCACTGATGTGGCTCTGAGCATATTGCAATAAATCTTGCACTGATATATTCAATAAAAACAATAAGGTTGATGGAAAAGTAGAACATCTTAAAAGAAACCTTTTCCTAACTGCTTCCTTTATCTAATGGGTAATGAGTTTAACCTAAAAGCTTGTTTACTGAGGAATCAATAAAGCAAGGTTACTCCCTGTGCTTCTGCACAACATGGCCCGCAGGACACTGGCCAGCATCATGATCCTGCTGCTGCAGTTTTAAGGAATTTGTTTAGCACAAAATCTAATTTGCTGTGTTTTTTCATTACCTGGGCCCTTGAGCCAGCTCAGGGATTTTAAGCAAGATCTGCAACTTTCAACCAATTACATGAAAAGCATTAGGTCATGGGAAATAAAAAATATATAAATTAATAAAAATGTGCAAATAACTTCACACATGCATTTTAGAAACGGTAATGCAAATAAACTTTCCATACAAATGCATTTTAAAGTTATATTTATATAGTTTTATTTTTAATTAGTTAATTAATTAATTTATTTATTTATGTATTTATTTATATATTTTCGCTTTTTCAGGCATAAATTACAATAATCATACATAATAATCCATCAATTTATGTAACTTTTGTGATAATGCATTTTATGATTATTGTATATATTTCTATTTAACCAGTTGAACATTTTTTCCCTAGATATCAATATTCAATAAAATATGTGAATTTTATACTTGTTTATACATGTCTTTGTATAAATCACAGCTCAATCAATCTGTGATACACTGACATCAAAGCATACACATTGATTTAAACATTTCTATCGCCATCTAGTGGTAACTTGATCTCAGTGAAGGCTGCTGATATAAAGATTTACCAAGTAGCAGGCATCATCAGCAATTGTATACGAATCAGTGTGACAACATCAATCGACCACTAAGCGACGACAAATACTGTTTGATTGAATACGAGCTAAAGCTCTTTTTGGATTCTACCAGTAATAAAGTGAAAATAAGAACTGTAAAACTAACATTATAAAACCAGTTCATTATACATTATAAACATATGTGTTGGCTGGCTTATAAATCCAGTTTCATATCCATACCAGCTTTATGATTTTTCATATAAAAGTAAACTAAATATAAACGCTCTATATGCCACGTGGTTTAATAGATTAACTTTATATAGTTATACTGCATGGTTAGCCTAAAATATAGCAGTCCCAGATTTTTAAAACATATCAATGGGCTAACTAAGAATCAAATGATTTGATATCTTTATAAAATGTTACCTAACAAGTAAACTCTCTGTTCTGTTACAGCCAACATGATCAACCAAAACATCAGAGATTAGGCTTTATAATAAAAAGCAAGGCATTTAGTTTTAAAAATCATCTCAGTTTAATGAAGTAACTTTCGGTTCCAAGCTGCTGATGGTGGAAGTAACTTTAGCTCATTAGAAGCTTAATGGATAAAGTTTCATGACCCAGCAGCAGCTCACAGACATCATGGGTCACCACGCTCATTATTTCTGAACGTCTAAAAATACATTTTAAATGATACCCCAAATGCTTTACAGGCCCCAAAATATAGGGTAAAACATTATGTTTCTGGAATTATGTTCTGTCTCAGGATATTCTGTTCTCCTTTTGTCTTATTGCATGCTTTCAACTCACGACATTTATTGAGTATTTATATATTCACGTATCTCTAGTACATCCCAGGACCGATGCATAAATGTAACCCCAGGGGCAATTCACAATCTCCATTTTACCTGCTACTATGTTGCTGGAAATTCTAGTTGCATAATTCAGTTATAATGATTTCATGTAATATTAAGTTTGTTACAGTATGTTTTAATTACATCTTATTCTTTATTATATCAAAGATATACTTTTTTATAAGTAATGTTATTTGTCTTGCATTATCTTTAGTACCAGCATACTTCAGGGTTGTCCATACCCTTTAAAAAACACTGATTTTAGCTCTGTGAGTCTGATCTAAGCAGGAAGCTTTAGAAAGTGGATCCAATGTGCAGCAGTAGTGACTCATCCTGTGTTAAGACGATGTCTGAGAGAGCACTTTCTGATGCCACATCTTGTTGTTAAAGCGAGCGTGGGCAATGTGGCTGAGTGAGTGGATGCAAATAAGTTGGTGGAGTACAGTACTCTGAGTCTCCCTCTAAAGCCCATTAGGATTCAGAGAATTATTGTGTATAATTACTGCTGCTGTGCACCCAATCAAGACCTGTGACTCATATTTGCTTTTGCTGTTGAACTCATAATTATCTTGCATATTAGGATGCAATGGTGGGACTAAAATCCTGCACAGATTAAATCCAATTTAAGCAAGTTTCATGCTGAAAGTTATTATAACACACACACACACACACACACACACACACACACACACACACACACACACACACACACACACTCACACTGCTTTATTATTAAAGATACTATCCATCTGAATAGCAGTGTTTATTGTGGGACACATTTATAGTAAATGTGCAGAAGATAAAATCAGTTTGGAAGTGAAATATAGCCATCATATTTTGAAATTCAGCAGAAAAATGCCACATTGGGTCAGGCTATCTGTTTTTTTTTGTTTTATTTTATTTATTTATTTATTGATATATATATTTTTTTTAAAGTTGTACAAGTTGTACAGCAGCTGGACAAATAGTCAATTTCTTGCTGAAAAGAAACATCCACAGTGTGTTTAATTGGGGTTAAAGTTGCTGTATGTATTTATTTATGTATGATATTTTTTTTAATCTAGAAGCTAAACTTTAAAGCACTCATAGAATTATGTTATTCTCACTGTTTAGTTACCTGTTATATAGAATAATACTATTTTTATTTGAATAGCATGACTATTTTTCTGTATGGGAGCAGGCTGCCTCAGGGTACTACATAATATTTGCCGCTGTTGTTCGAAGTAACAGCTCAGGCATCATATTGGTCAGAAACGTGTTGGATGCAAACTCACCTCTAGATGCCACTAAGACTACACGCTGCTAGCTCCTAGCTCCAAGTTAATAAAAGTTCCCTTTTAGAAAAAATATGTCTGTCTAAGAAAGAGAAAGAGAGAGAGAAGGGGAGAGAGCATGCACGCCTGTCTATCTGTGTGTTAAAAGGCAGAAGAAAAGTGAGAATTATGTGCTTGGTCGCTAGAGACAGACTAAAAAGATGAGAAAGCAGCAAGGGGTCTGTACTCACCAGAAATCAATGTCATTGTAAGTCAGAACCAAATACAGACAATTTGAATAAGTACATGGCTACAGAACGTCCCTCATGTGTCACCAAACACAACACAGTTTGCAATGCCTGCCTTGATTTTCTATGAGGTTTCTATTTTCTATTCCGAAGTTAAATAATATATTTACTATTATAATATATATTAATTATATCTGTTGGATACTTATTTGTTTGTCAACAAAATACATTAGTATTATTATTGGCAAATCAGCAGTAGTGGTTTTAATACCAGCAGTTTACAATAGTTAATAATATATTAACTTTCAAAATAAATCAAAGCAATTTCAGTGGCTGCTGTTGTTACCTATAGAATGTCATCATGTGATTTCATTCACATTTTTATTATGAAGCACCTTATAGAAATGTCTGTAGTTTTTTTTTTTTTTTTTTTAATCATAGATAACCTACCATGAATAATATTTTAACTCTTAAAAAAATGATTGCTCTATAAAATGACTCTTGATTATTTTTTGTGTGCTTCGGCACTTTTTGCCCGAATGAGCACCGAGACTGCAGCATCTCCAGCAATCAGGAGAAGTGGCAAAGAAAAATAAATAAATAATTTGCAAATCTGAGCACTGAGCCTGGGATTTACAGCGTAGGCTGAGAAAGATATTTTGGACAGTTTTCAATAGTGATTGTTCCTCATTCAATTTGTTAATTGTCATGTAATTTGTTTGGTATAAATGTATATATTATTGTGTTCTAAAGGAATAAATAAGCAAAAATGTCTAAAAAAAAAAGTCTGAATAAAAGTATGTGATTAAAAGTAGTAGGATACTAATTTAATAAACATTAATGTTTATTTACATAGTGACATTGTGGTCTTACCTCACAGAAAGCAAATCACATGGTGTGATTTCCATGCAAGGAGGACAAGATGAACCTCTGATATTTGCTGCTGAAGGACATCTGCTGAGTGGCTGAAACTGTTGCATGAGAAGCAAGAGCCTGGAACACAGTGTCTGCATAATTTTGGGTGTTATACCATTATATCACTGACAATGTGTCTGTGTCTTTTTCCAAAATTTCAGTGCTTTAAATAAAGGAAATGATCATTAATATCACTTCAAGGACAATTTGGAAAATACCACAGACAAAAATGAGGCAAAGAATCAGATCAGTATCTTCAACTGCTTATTACGATAACATGCTTAACATGACTGCACAACTGCCAAAGTCAAACAAATCTACAGCAGAGATTCTGAAGTTGGAATGAAATGGAATATCGCTGTCTGACACTATGGGTTTCCACATTTAATCATCACTTCTGTCAGAGAGCAGCAGTAGCTCCCACTGTGTCCATCTGTTGAATCTAGTGACAGGATACACAAAGTCTGATCCATACACATTCATATATGCTGTGCACACACGCTAGAGTGACTCCAGCAGAAAGGGCCTCATGATGCAGAGTGCAAGACTGAGTTGAGGAGAGTGTAAAAAAGTGCGTGGGCATGAATGAAGGAATTATGGTGGTAGACAATGTGGGAGTGAGAAACAAAAAGAAAGAGAAGAGAGAGGAGAAAAAAGGTGGAGGAAGGCAAACAGTGGAGCCCAGAGGCAACAACAGTACCTGAGTGCTTTCGTTTTTAATGGCAGGTTTGACTGAATCAGACAAATGAGTCATATGATGGAGAGACGAAGTGAGAGAACTGAGAGAGCAGACAACAAACATGACTCATGCGTTCCTGCTCTTCTGTGTAGTTTTCTCAGTTTGTCAGATCCTCCGCAATCAACTATTTCCACTCAGATGTATTAGTAACCGAATGAACATTTACTAACTATTGAAACGATGATTGTTTTCCTATGTTGGCACATAGCACTATCCAGTCCAGGAAAAGGATGACAAGGTCATTTCAGGATGGATTTTTAATGATGTCTAAATGAGTTTTCTACTACAGTCAAAGGCAAGCTAGTAGATGATGCCCAGGTGTCTGTGTTTGCATGCTGTTTGTTTTCTTTTCATGATGTTTCCCTGCTTTAGCTCCTTAAGCTCTGGGATAGGCCCCAGCATCCCATGGATGAGCAAGTTAGAAAATAAATGGCTGGTCCATTTGGATCTGTTCTTTCTTTATTTACTATAATGCAAATTCAACGCCAATATTTTTATGATTACATTTTAAAAGGTCATTTGCAAACATTTGAGCAACAGAACATTTTATTTATGTTTTTGTCTTTTTATGCTCTACTAAACAGGACCATTTTGTAGTCAGTGTGATTAGTCACGCCCAAAATCTTTGCCCGTTCCAGTCTAAACCCTTGTTCATGGTCAGTTTCCTGTTTCCTTCACTTACTCACAGTTGATTTGCAAATGCATCATGGAAATTGTTTCAGAGAGCACTGGAGCTGTTTACACACTTTTGTAGAATTGTATCTGAATTGGATTTAATTGGCATGACAAGTAAACAGCCTCCTTCCTGAAGTGGTTTCTAGGTTGGGTGAATCTAGATGCTAATAACCGAGGTCAGCATTGTGGATATAAGATTAGATCAAGGTCTGAGGAGAGTAAATATACTATATGGGCAAATGTTTTGGGAAAGGCTTTTTAATCATTTCATTTAGATGTTTTATTGCCATCGTTGTATAAAATCTAGTACATGGTTATGAATTTTGGACAAGTTTATGCTTCCAGCTTTTTTTAGGAACAGTTTCTGGAAGGCCTGGTTTTATTTCAACATGGCTATGACTTAATGCAAATCAATGACTGATCTGCATGGAGTCCTCAACCGCACTGAAAACCTTTGTATAACATGTGTCTGATCTCGCAGATGCTCTTCTATATTAATAAAAAAAAAATCCCCTCAGACACACTGTTTAAGAAACCTTCAAGACCACCTTTCCAGAAGAGTGAAATTTATTATAGGTGCTAAGGATGGACCACCTTAGTGCAATAGGTGTAATATGTTCTTAACCCAGCATGTTAGTCCATACAGTGTAAATCAAAACCATTTCTTTTTTCCACGATCTTTCCCTTTAAGACATCATGTGTCCTGTTAGATATCCTCTTGTCGCTCATTTGACCCACAATTACCATCTCCTGCTTTTCTTGTATTTCCTTTTTTACATTCACCAAGACAACTGGAATCCTTTCAAAGCCCACTTCTTCTGGTGTCTGGTTTGTCCACATCCTGGAAAAGCAAAGCCAATGTAGCATTACATCCTGTCTCATGTTCTTCAAATAGTCAGTTTCTGTTTTAAAAAATAGGTCTTTACTGTAACTTGTACCTTTAATTATTATATTAAACCTACAGGGTTTTGTGAGACAAATGGAAATATGCAAAATAATTTGACACTGACAACTTGACACAATTGGTTGAACAATTGAAATAAAAGCAGATTAATATTTGTGTTTGGATAAAACACAAATGTTTTGGGCAAAAAGTAGAATTCTATATATGACCCAAACAGCACTTCATATTCCTACACAGGCATTAACCCAAATGTAAAGTATTGAGGTGTCAGCATAATGTGCTTTTCACAGAGAGGACTGAGCATCTGATTAAAATTGAGTGGATGCTGCAAACTGCAGAATGGCCTGTTTCAGTCAATCCTTAAAAAAATGCAAGTAAAAGTGCAGACTTAAAGCTGTTATTATAGAAAGAAAGGTTTCTTAATAATGCTATTATCTGATTAGTGTTAATTAATATTATTATTGTTCAGATTTTAAAAAGGAAATAATAAATTAATAAATTACTTACTAATAGACCCTTGATGCTTATGTGTGTGTTTAGCATTTGAAGCCATATGTGAATTTCCTCTCATTTAAAGATTTTTAAAGTAATTTTACTTTTAAAGTAAAGACTCCTTAGGTGTGAATAGGGGTTGCTTAGCAACACCACAAAAACAGGGTTTTTATGTGTGTGTGTGTGTGTGTGTGTGTGTGTGTGTGTGTGTGTGTGTGTGTGTGCGTGCGTGTGTAAACAGTTGCATTTAGGAAACTACTCTGCCTATACAGAAAGGTGAAGATGTAAATGTGAACACCCAGCAGACAAGGAACGTAGCTCCCAGTGAACAAACATATGATTAAAACAACCCACATTCCATCTGGTGACCAACAGCATATCACATGTCAAGGGTCAGTTCCCTGTGGACATAAGGATTTTGGGTGTGACTGTTTTCTAGTCCCAGTCTCTTTCGTTTATTCTTTCATTTGATCATTAATTTGACCAGCCCTGACGCTTCTCCTCCCACTGTAGTGCAGAGGTGAAATGTCATGACCTCATGTTTATAAATAATTCTGTGATTGTGCAAAAAAAAAGGCCCGTCAGTGGTGATACACAGGTGTTAAGCCTATTCCATTCACACCTGTGTTAAAAGAGTCTTTTCGTAGTTTTGTAGCTTTTAGCTTAAGAACTACTTTACAGTAAAGCACCATTTATTTAACTCTAGGAGCTTGGAATGGTTTAGTTTTGGAGCCTGCAGTTACAGTCAGTAGTCAGTATGGTTGCAACCTCTTCTGTGGATAATTAATGGAAGAATCTTTTGGTTATTTTCTGAAAAATCCCATAAAGTCCATTATTCTGGAAATTATGAAACTCTGTAACCAAGCTGATTTAATATAAGAATTTTTTTTATCCCTAGATTATCTTAGAATTCAGTACTATAATAAGTGTAATTTAAATATTTTCAGTGCATTTTCCAGTATATCCAGTGATTGTTGTATTGACAATAGATTACTTCATTCATATCTTCTTCATATAATTAATGTTGAGCACCAATTTCTGTTTTATTGCCTAGACTTGGAGATTAATGCTTTTATTTGTACTCTTTGTTTCAGTTTATGTTTACTGCACAATGTCTGGTAAATTTCCTGGCTTTGAATGTAGCCTGTCCCTCTGGTTCTATTACAGTGCATGATTAATCCTGTTCGGAATCCCTTCCATAAAGTTTGATGACAAGTTGTGATTTGTGTTTGGGAAAACAATACTGACATTATGCTTTTATTCATCTTATGACAACACATACACATAATGTTGTTCTGCTTAATATTTAAACTTTCTGTAGATGAATACATCTAAAACTGATTCATCCTTTAAATGGGACAGACTGCCGAAGCTGTCAGGTGGAATTTGCATTCTCATGACGAGTCACTCCATCACAGCAGCTCTTAAATTTGATAATGAGCATAAATATTTTAAATAACTAATAACTGGTCTAATAAATACATAAATATTGTTCTACCATTGCTGGAAATAACAAAGCATCTATGAATCTATTAATACATCTTATTCTCAATACATTCTTACCATGTTTGCGCCATGAGCTATTTTTTTTTTACAATTATACATACAAATATATACATGTGTGGACAAAAATTATTGAGACTTTAATATTACAATAAAAAAAATAAAATTCAGTCATATTGTCACTGATTAATAAAATTATCTAATTTAATCATGTAATTTGAACATCTTTGTGCTGTCAGCTTTGTTACAACAGTCTAAGGAAGACACTTAGTGTAAGGTTACATAAATTATCTTTAGGGTTTTTATTTCTTTTCTTAGTTTAAGTCTGGGTTTTAAAAGTCAGGGAAACAAGACTCCACATAACTGCTGAAGGTGTCCTGTTTTGTTTGGCATCATTGCGTGGGCAGAACATGCTCTTTTTTGCTTTTATTACATCTTATTGTTCACTGAAAACAGGCAAATGTTTCTGCATGAAGTATAATGACGCTTTAATGCTTTTCCATTTCCTTCTTCCAGCTGACTGGTCACTTACAGTCTAATATGACTTGATAGGTGCTGCAGTAACGATATAATTAATGTTATTCACTGCACTTTTCACTGGTTTTATTGATGGTGTAGATAATATACATATACAATTAAAATTATAACACAGATATTAACAATGAGAATATACAGGCTTAAAGTTTGATTATTTTTCTAATGCAACATGCAATCTCCACACAGACAGGACCCATGCCACCCTCCTCAGGAATCCAAACCAAGACATCCAATGCTATCTATTAAGCCACTATGTTATGCAACCAGTGTGTCCAGTAATGTTACTGATGACCTATACTCATATGAACTGTAAAAACTAAATATTGAAATTGTAATAACTGTATTTACATGCACACAAAGTTATCTAAAATAAATTATACTATATTAAACTATAAAGTGGGCCTAATATATAGAGGAAATAAAGTCAGACTCGTGTTGGATGTGGATTTAATTTGTAATACTGAGAAAGATGTGGGATCTAGAATTTTTGATGTGATGTGATGGTTAAGTGCTTACAAGCACTTCTTTCTGCAGGGGCTATATGTGCTCAGGACAGACAGGAACACCACAAGGCCATGTCATATCCAGCCAAAACATTTTTGTTGTTGGAGAAAGAATAGAACAATGCAACCCATAAAAAAGTGCAATCGGGTTGCTAGATGTTACAGACACCATTCTGCTTCATTACTTCATTAGAAAATGAAAAATTGGTGTCATCACTCTTCTTGTCTTCCAGTACTGGCATTATTACCAATCCAGAGTTGCAAGCTGCATTGCTTACACTTTCAGTTCCTCTATTTGTATGCACCTCTGCACTCCGTAATTCCTTTCTACATCTGTATTGTTCTGATCTCAACAGGCTTTGAGGGCATCAAGATATTTCACAGTTTCATGCAACTCTTAAATCACTGTCACTGCACGCAGCAGGGTACTGATTACTCCTGGCTGGGGATAGAAAGATAAAAACAACACTGTGGGGATAAAACGAATCTATAGACCTTCATCATTTTATGTGTATGTGTCTGTGAGGGATCATCAATGATCAATAAGCTGTGATACAAAGTCTGCTAGATAGAGTTTTTAAGATCTGAATCTATACTGGTCAGTCTGTTTCTCTGTCTCTTACTCTCTCTCTTTTATACACATACATCACTAAGTCACTATTTACTGCTGTAACTTTTAGATCTATAATCCCATTATTCTATTTTTTTAATCTAACAGCTGGCCTAAAAGGTTTGTGGGTTAAGCACCACCACCATCTGTAAACTGGTAAGAATGTTGACATTTTTTGTAAGTGTAATTCAAGACTGTCAGGGTTCTTTCTTGTGTCAGTACAATTACGACACCCAATAGTTTTTCAAAGAACATAAGAAAGCCGATGACCTTAACATACAGAAAGATCAAACACAATGTGTCTCATTGCATCACTTGGGGTATTTCTTTTTATCTCACTGCAGTAGCTGGATGAGGTTTGCATCACTAAAGCCAAAAGTCAAGACTGTAAAGATGTGATGTGTTACACAAAAGGCAGGAGTCAGCAAATATAAAAACTGTGGACTCTATTTTAAAAAGGATTGCTGCTAAACTTATCTGAAGCAATTACAACAAACCACAAAACTATGTATTTATAATGTTTTTCCTTCCCAGCAGTTAAGGGATTTTTTAGATTCCAAATATGGCAGTTAGGAAAGTAAGACCTAATCCTGTAATTGGTAGGAAATACAGTTACAGTTTCAAAGTGCTTATTTAAGTAACCATATCTACTCATCCCTGTCTTTTTAAAAATGGATTCTGTGGTAAGCCATGGAGAAGTCTTTCCTTGGAGGTCACCATGAGGTCAAAGACAGACACACAGCTTTGTGCAGTACTGTGTTTAGACTTTTGCGTGAACTGTGAAAATTGTAGCGAACATCAGTATGGTGTCAGAAAACGTGATTGTCTACATGAAAACATTAATCACAAAACCCTCTCTTTAAAACTCCCCCCCCCCAATTAGAAAGCCATTATATGAAAACAACTTAACACAATTTCATGCACCAAAACAGTTTAGTACACAGACATTATCATCTCTGATATTTTTACATGAATTAGGAACTTGGATTAGATTCTAATTTAAAACCCTATATTATTACTTGTGCAGTCAGTAACTCCACAGCTTTTTGATGTCAGCCATTTTAACATTTAATACAAATTACTTGCTGGATACCTGCTGTTGTTCAAGTCATTATGTCATCATGATGATAACTCGATGAATCATACTGCACTCTGAGGTTTGTGACTCAAAATCAAGTCATAATAAGAAGCTTCCCTCAACCCTAGATCTACTACTGTCCACAATGGCAGTAATGTTTAAGTCTGTTACAAGCAAGTGTACACTGAATGAACAAGTCTACACTGAGGGTCAAAGAGAGCATGATGGGGTCAGTGCAGGTTTATGTCAGTAGGATAATGGTTACTTCCCTATTCTGCACAGAGAAGTGAGAAGTAAAATGATTAGGAAAAGAGGAAATGAGGCTGGAACAGATGTGTACAAGGAGGCAGCGTGTAGTTCGAAATGCAACAGTCAGCACAGACTCATAAAAAATGTCTGGTGTAATCACTTGGGAGGAGGAATTATCGTCTAATCATTTTAATTAACCTGATAAAAGCACCATTGCTGGCAGCGATCTGTCTATTCCTTTGCACATTATGAAAATGAAATTGATCCAAGTCACGAGGGGTTTGATTAAGTACATGTAAAAAAAAAAAAGCCAACCAAAATCCGGCATTTCAGCTTTTGTGTTGGCACAGAGCGGAGTGCTGTTAGATCAATGCTTTCTTACTTACATTAGTGTTATATAGGAGTGTTTGAGCTGCTGTGTATCCGTATATCTGATAATGAGAGACTTGTCTAATGAAGCAGATCAGTACTGTGAAGTCTGCATGATGCTTGTGTATTTGTGGATACAGTCACTACACAGATATACTGTATGCTCTTTCTGATGTAAGGATTTTGTCCACTAGAGGGCAGATCAGAGCTGATGCACTGACACAGGATTCCATGTTTATCTGGACTACTCAAAAAGAATTCCATCATACTTATTATTATTGCATTGATTAGGATCAATGTTACATTAATAATGTCAGCACAACATGCATTAGACTCCAGCACTACAACAACTGTGGCACTAACTGGGCTGAACCTGTAATGTACACAGCCAACTAATACAAACAATCAGTAAAAGCAGAGAAAAGAATGAAGCCCAGAAACTTTACCCTCATTTCAGCTAATCTGAATTGCTGAGTTGGGTTCATATATTCCAACTGCTGATAAACCTGAGCAGTAGACAGTCATTAAGAACAAACAGTCCATAAATATACAGCACCCCCCCCCCCCACACACACACACTGAACTAACCCACACACATGCTGGCGTACCCCAAATCTTTCTGTAAACATTCAGTCTCTCAGACAAACACATGTAATACTTCCTGACCTTTTAAATACATAAACAGACAGGAAATCATGATAGCACCATTTCCCCGTCAGCAGCTGGAAGTATATTAAGGGTAAAGATATTCATACATTAGAATATTGTTACATAAACTATAAAAATGACTGTTAAGTGACATACCTAATAAAAGCTCTCTCATGCAGCTGTCAGTTATTGTGGGAAATAAAAAAAATTCCAGTGCATGAGTTGATTTGCTAAAAAGTGAAACTAAGATTTATAGTATTTAAAGAAAACACACATCTTCTTTGATTGCATCTTTGAATTTTTCCTAAGTTTAGAGTCTGATATCTGATTTTAATCTGCCCTTGTTGCAGATAATGAGTGTTTTCATAGTCGGATATATCTTTTACCCCTGAGAATGAAAATTGCCCCAAGTAAGTGCTGTAACCCTTTGACCAGACAAAGTAATCTTACCAGGGAATTATACTTCAAAGGCAATAGTGTGTCTCTCTCTCGCTCTCTCTCTCTCTCTCTCTGGATGTGTGTGATTTAGGTGATATAAGTGATGTTTATATTATAACCTCATAAAATTTTATTTAAGGTAATGGATCAGAATACATCAATTAAAAACACAACTTTGATGTTTACATTTAAGCCCTAATTAAACTTAACAACTCTCAAAAACAAATGCCTACATTTAAATTTATTATCAATGTGTTAATCCTTAATTGTATTAATTAATATACTTTATCGAATAACTAAAGAAATAAGTAAATATTTGAGTATACACTCACTGGTCAGTTTATTAGGTACACATTCCTGTTCCTACACTAAGTTTATATTTTATTTTCTCCACTTACCATATGATTGGTATGATTCTCAACACGACAGTAACACTGACATACCACCACCTCCAGTCAAAATACTAGAAAGATGTGATTATTACAAATGTCCTTTAGTCAGCTTTTGATAAAGAATAAAATTGTTCGTGTGCATTGCCAGGAGGAAATTCTTAACAGTATAAAAGTGTCTCAGGTATAAAAACACATAAATGCACATCATTCTTTCCAAGAAGCACACATAACAGGACTGAGCTTAACATTGCTCATAAAAGACAAGTAAAGGACTTTACTGAGAGCATCTTAATAAACAACAGACAGCAGAGTGGAAGCTACAGCTGAAAGAACAATAAAGTACAAACACAGTACATCAAAGATTTAGGAATTATTATTATTAATAACTATATTTAATGAATTTCATGGTCTTATGCAACTTTTTGAAGCCCCCTAACAAATGATTTGTTGAGTTTTTATGATTTGTTGAGTGTAAGGTTAAGAAATCATCCATAGGGAACCTATTGAAATATAACACCATTTCTTGAACTTTTTATTAACGACGTGTTGTTTTTCAGATCTATATCTTAATTTCTCATTTTACCCCCTGCTATTTACCCAACTTGTCTGACAAATCTCCCAGCTGATCATAGTCACAACCCCCAGCAGCAACATTTAAAGTAATAAGCATATTCTTCAACACAGTCAGCATGTAATAGTATCTGTGTACTAAAATGATGCAATCATGGCAATACAGTTTGCGGCTTAACATTGATCTCTATGAACTTTAACCTGAAACTAGATGAAGCTTACACACTGTAGTTCTTCAGTAGTGAACTGTTCAGCTTTATAAAAAAAAATAATAATAAAAAAAATTAAAAAAAAACATTGAAACTGTTGAAATTAATTATTTTAGTTAATATTAAAGATGTGTTTTTTATTTGCTTGTTAAGATTTAAACTTACTTCCATGAATCATCTATACCAGACATTATTACTGTGTACCTGTGTACAAACACAAGCAAATGAGCGTAACAATAAAGACTCATATACAGTATAAACACACTCAGCAGGTTTGTGTATTAATACCTGACAGTTTATATGTTGCCTGAGGTGTTTGTTTCATCACACAATAATAATAAAGTAAAAGATCAATTGAATGAACTAAGTTAGCCTTTGAATTTTTTTATTGTATATACAATCAAAACAATATGCTATGCAGATGTCAGTACAATGTCTGTATTGAAAACAGAAGTTGGTATACACTATTTATTGGCTTTATAAAAAGCATTATGAAGTATAAATGCACAAAATTGGGATAAATCATTGAGATTAAAGCAGCATTTGACAAAATAACTTAAAAATATACATTTAATTAATCTATTTAGCCCAAGGGCACGTCAACCATGGCACTTGGTGTGACCAGGAATAGAATCAGGGTTTTTCAGATCTCAAGGCTGTTTCCTTAACCACAAGCCTATAACTGCCCCACTAGAAGTCCATGTCCATCCTCCATAGAAGGATTATTGAATATTAAATTTCTGAACCTCCATTTGCATTATTACATGATGCCCAATGTTCTGATAATTTTTATTAGATTTGTTTTATATTTAAATACATGTAAATAAATAAAGCTAGCAACTGAATAGTGGCTTCACTTAACAATTTAATTTGTGCCAGTAGTGTTCAGTGATCTCAATAATTAAATATCTCACATTTTCTTTATGTCTACTTTATGACTGTTTCTCAGAAATTGGTAAAAAGACTTTCAAGGGCAGTCAATGTCCATGAAGTGTGTTGTATTTAGAAAACCTGCTTTCTGAAATACAGCACAAAAGACTGCATGTACAAAAACAGTGCGAAAACTCACTGGCATCTGATTTAGAGACGAAATAAAATGCACTTTCACTTTGTCCAACAAGATGTTTACTACCCTGCATACCTTCACCCTGACTGCTGTGTGCAAATATTTAGGAACCCTGTGGTCTTTTAAAAAGCACAAAAACACCCAACGCATTTCATTTAGACACAGGACACTTTCAGAAACACATGCAATGAGATAAACACACTGTGAGGTATAATTGTATAAAGATGCTATATATGTTAGACATTATTTACTATATTATTTATTAGTATATATTTGTGATCATTTGTTACCAGTGACATCAGCAGTTTATTATACTTTATTACTCTTTCATGCGTTTAGGTTTTATATAACAGTTGGTGGCAGTTTACAGTAGACAGACAGACTACTTACACATTAAACCCCTGAATGTGTATTAGTTTGACTTCATATTCAATAGAGAGAATGTGGAATATGAACCCTGTTTGTTGATTCTCTAAAGTGAATATTTCTCACCAAGGGATTTTTACACGTATACAGATTTGAACACACTTACAAACTGCACATTTAAACACACCCAGTCTCTCAGGGGGGCATGAGTGTTTCGGAAAAGCTGGCAGGTACAAGAGAGAAAATAATCAGCAACAGCAGTTCAGTTTACAAACGACCTGTTTAATCAGCAGAACCTCTGTACACACACACACACACACACACACTAATCATTTTTCTGCAACTTTAGCAGAGAATAACCCTAATAAAATGTAGGTTTTAGAAACATTAACCTCTCACTACATATACAAGATATTTCCATTAGAACAGTGCTCATAGTGATCCAGGTTCTGTTTTGCAGTACGATTACAACATGAACAGAAAAACTTACATTATAAAATAATAATAATAATAATAATAATAATAATTATCATTCATTCATTCATTCATTCATTCATTCATTCATTCATTCATTATCTCCCGTTTTATCCTCTATTAGGGTCGCGGTGGGGTTCCCCATGCCCATCTAGGGGAGAACGTCTCGGGCGCTGGGCAGATAGACCCAGGACAGGGCGCCAATCCATCGCTGGGCACACACTCACTCACACAGATACACTCTATATGGGGCAACTTTTGAGAATTCAATTGATCCATGTTTTTGGACTGTGGGAGGAAACCGGAGAACCCGGAGGAAACCCACGCAGACACGGGGAGAACATGGAAACTCCACCCAGATGGGGATTCGAACCGGGAATCCCTAGTGCTGAGAGGCGAACATGCTAACCATTAAGCCACCGTGCCGCCTATTATTATTATTATTATTATTATAAATATTATTATTATTATTATTATTATTATTATTATTATTATAATAATAATAATAATAATAATAATAATAATAATAATAATAATAATAATAATAATAATAAAGGCTAACAGTGATGAGTATACTATAGACTGCATATCAATAGTCCAAAGTCTATTGTGGAATGATTTTATTTGCAGCATTGACCATATAGTTCTAAAGTATATATAAGCTATTAAATGAATATGGTTATAAGAGCCCAGTGATGTCTATACTGATTAACTACAGTATAGTGTATTTGGCGTTACTGAAATATTGTGTTTCATTTATTAATATAAACATTGTAAAAAATAAAATTCTGAACATACTCAGACAAACTGTATAAGAAATGATATTGCTGTGTTGAAACAGCTTCATTCCTTTAGGCTATTTTAGTGAATGGAGTATTTTATTAGTTTCGCATCAAAAATGCTCTCTCTCTCTCTCTCTCTCTCTCTCTCATTCACTTTCGTGTGTTAGAATGCTGTTCCATGTAATTAGCGTCTTAGTCACACTGCAATAGTCTATTTTGGTCTGCATCCCCCGTCTCTCCCTTTCTCGTTCTTTATGTCCTTCATTCCATTTAAACATTGAATCTGTCCCTGAATTCTTTCTCCCACCCCCAAGCCCTGCACTCCAAACCTTTTCTTTCTATTTTCAATCTTTACCTTCACCTTGAGTTCTGTTTGGGTTCCAAATTCATTTTATTCCTGTGTTGTATATATCCCCCTGCATCATTCTGTTGGGTCCCCCCCTTTCTTCATGCTCCATTCATTTCACCTTCTTCCCTGCTCTTCTCCTTGCCTTTTTCTTCCTCTTCAATATGTTGTGTAATCAAGTTCGACTTCTCTCCTGCTGGCGTTTTTGCTCACACGTTAGTGTGTAGGTGAGAAGTTTTCAGCCAGTCCTAAAAGGATTCATGTTGCTCAGGAGAACACTAAGTACCCATTACTGTACCACTGGTGTGAGGAAAGCCTCATAAGGGCTTCTTAGTGCTTGCATATGACCACAGTAAAAATGTGCATGAGTTTACGAGTGCATTTGTATGTGCATCTGATGTCCATATGTGAAGTTGAAAGCCTGCAGCTGCATTGATATCATTTGTTTTTTTTATAATCTGCCAGATAAAAGATGGAATTTAAAGTTTTAGAGATTGGGGAATGGATTTTTGAGACATGACAGCATGCATTTTGCTTTAATTCCTTTTTAAGTTGTTTTGATCTTAAATGAAATCTAAGAGATAGCTCTTATACGTGGTACTATTTTCCAGCTGTTTTACTCCCATAAAATCTAACCACATTGGAAAACTTAAGGCAAAGTAAATGCTGATTGACTGAAGTGAAATCATAGCAGTTGGAAAAGAATCTTTACACACATACCTGTAAATATTTACCAAATATAAATTACCTCAATAAATTCTTTGTTGTCACTTTTTTTTCCTCTTCCCTCACTGTAAAACGCAGCATCCCATCAGACCCCATTAAATAATTACCACCAGAATGCAGTTTATATGATGCATATAAAAAGAAGTCATGCAAACATCTATTTCTAAAGCACAGCTAAATATTCTGTTTAATGAAAAACAGTAAACATGCTTTCACTAACCTCTGCTTTCTTTAACACTGTAATTATGTGTTGTTCGATGTGACATGGAGTGACAACTGGAACAGATTCCATTTGGTGTCTGATTACAAACAACCTGATCAGAAAAGGTGAAGCATGATAACATGATATTAAATGCCAGCACTCACACAGAGACAAAGTCACAGCACAAAGAGAAGCAAATGTTTGCACTATTAAAGCAATGATGATGAATTTTTAAATCTTATTCACATGCATTATTTCTCATTAAATTTAGGTGCTTCATTCATTCTTATTTCCACAGGGCTATAAAATCCAGAATCTAGCCATGCCTTTTTATCAACGGTCACCTTCCAACTTTGGGAACAGTCTGGGGAAGGTCTCAGCAAGAACGTGTCCAGTGCGAAAAGCACCTTACCTGGGTGAAGCCCTGACTTCAAACACTTTAGGTATGAACTAGAAAAGAGATTGTGAAACATGCACCAGTCATCAGTGTCTGACCTCAGGATTGCTCTTCTGGAAGAATAAGACACACTACAAAATCTCCTTGAAAGACTTTACAAAAGAGGGAAAACTGTTGAAGCTGCAAAAAGGGGCCAACTTAGAATGTGATGTCATGAAAGTTCCTATAAATGTAATGTAAATGTAATAAATGTAAATGTAAAGCTGTATTCATGTACATATAGTGTATATGGTTTATATACAATTTTAAATGTAAAATATACTGTATTAGTCAAAGAACATGATTTAGTAGTCATAATCTATTCTTATTTGTCACGGATCTCTCATATATGCAAAACAAGAACAAGTTATTCTTTTCCTAGAATACTCACTACTTTATATTGGAGTATTGGATTTAATGATAAATTCAATGATCTGTAAAAAGAAACAGTATAATATAGTTACTGAAGTAATTAAAAACTTACTTTAAAGATATAACTAAGCAAACACATTATCTAAGGTAAATACTCAATGATCTCATGGAATGAAGTCACTTATTTTGGCTGTTGTGGCTTATGCCGCAGTATGACATCAACCCGAGCTGTTTTGGAAGCACCTGACACTTAATGAAAGCATGCGTCAGCCTCAAAGAATTTTTCTGATGAGCTCGGATTTTTCAATAAGAATATAATTTCTTTTTCACTTTAGTTTAATTGCAAACTTTACAAGGCAAACCACTAATCAGGCAGAGAATTATGTCTCATTATTTTCACAGTGCCACCATTTTCTGGGCCACACATGTAATAATTGAAATATCTTATTCAATATGCCACAGGGTTCTTTAATAAATGTGGCACAACTCATTAAAAAATGAAAAATTAGTGATAATAGAAAAAATCCTGCAGACGAGACCCAGTCCTAAGAGAGCAGAGTGGAGACAGAAGACAGACAGTTCAAACAATAAGCAAAACCAGACATGAAATCAGTGGCAGCTCCAGTCGGCAGTTCAACTTAAGCTCTGGTTTGCAAATTTACAAAATTTTATGTTTTGGAATGATGTCATAAATAGTTTTTTTGTTTGTTAGTTAATGACAGTGCATGTCAAAAATAATTATTCACAATTCTTGCTATTTGTTCTGTGGGTCTGTATCATGGCTGACTCTACTCCTTTTGTACAAAAGCATCTGCAAAGTGATCAAATGTAACAAAATGCTATTCATAAAATAACTGGTGTAAATTATAACAGTGAGCACCAGTAACTCAGCTCAGGTACTCATGTAAGCTCTGTACATTGTTCTAAAGGAAAACCATTTCCATTTTATTCTCCGTCTTTCAGCCACCAGTCACAAACATGTATTTGTGTGAGAAAGAGAGTGAGCCAGAGAGAGAGGAAAAAAGAAAAAGAAAGAAAGAAAAAGCGAGAGGTGCTGTTATTCACCCTGAGGACAATGGAGACTGCCATCGAGTAGCACCCCACAACTCTGCATCTGCATGGCATTATACACTCAATACAACTCTGTGTTACACATGCACCATGCACTCACTCATTATACACAATCAATTCATTTCAAGTTGCTTCCCTCACTCTCTCGTCTCGCTCACACACACACACACACACACACACACACACACACACACACACACACACACAGAATGTAACATTCACTTTTTGTGTCTGTAGTCTACTTCTTTGACAAAGGTCACAGCGTCATCATGTGAGACTAAAAAGGGTTGTTTCATAATACTTTAACTCTCTCGCAATCTCTCTCTCTCTCTCTCTCTCTCTCTCTCTCACACACACACACACACACACACACACACAACAAAGTGAACTAAATGTAAACACTGAAATCAGATTTTTGTGAGGCATTGTTGTTAATTTATTTGTTTCATATCCAGTTCACTTAATTTTATTCACATAAATTCTGTCTACATTAGAGTCATGACACATCTTATTAGAGTGATATGAGATATATCTAAGTAATGCATCAATGTGCATTTGCCTGGTAAGTGGCTCATGCACAATTCCTACAAAATAAACATCTAAAACATATTGATATAAATGCATTAAAATGTTGTACTATTTTAGATAAAGGCAGTGAGTTTTGTACCCACGTTTCATATAAAAGAACAAAATACCACCTTCATACTGCATCTTTGTATTTTTTTTTTTTTTCCAAACAGTACATTATTTATTTTTTAATCCAGTGTTCTTTCCGATGTCACACTTCCCACTACTATGTGAAAAGCCTGAAGGCATCAAATTTGATCAATTCCACCCACACCAGTCTATGAGTCTCATTAGCTGACCAACTATAATTCAGGGCCAAATGAAGGGGGGGTCACTACATGATTACACATATAGACTGGGTTGGTCTGTTGTTGAATATGTTTTTTTTTTTCATCCTTATAGGAGGCAGCCGCAGTCAGCAGCTTTCATAAATGTAATGTTGTTATCCCACAGAAAGAAGCCTGACATGTTACAGACACACCAGGAATTCTTCCAAATCTGCCAATTACCTCACTAGTCTCTTCACATGACAAATAAGACAGCAGAACACAATACCATTCTTTTCTTCTTCCTCTTTTTATATCAGGGTACAAACAGTGACGCAAACACATCTCAGCATGGCAGGGACTGAAACAGCAGAGTTCAGACTGCATCATCAAAGACAAAGCAACATGTACTGCCACAGAATCCAAAATCCAGCACAATATGACAAGATTGCAGAGTCAGAAAATACAGCTTCAAAAAGCACAGCAAACAAACATCAGACTGTCAATAGAAAAACTGGCTGAATATAAAACAGCACTGCAACAGAGCTACACTGAAGAGAACTGAAGATTTATATTGATCACATTCATAATATAAAATGTAAAAACTATAAACTACATAACACAGTAAATATCTTTAATGAACTAATGCTTCTGTTTGATAATAAAAATATTACAAGTATAAGTCCTAATACCAAAGCATCTGAATGCACTTAGTAGCTGAGAGATGAAAGATCACAGTCCTTGTTTTTGGGGTTGTTTTTTTTTTAAGACTCACATTTCAACAAAATTCCTTATGTACGGCTTATCTGTCACATGTGCTGTCATGTTTATAGTTTTCTTGTCTCCATTATCATGTTTCACTTTGATTTCTATAATTTATTTTCATTATCTTGTCTTATTTTTGGTTATGTTGTGTATAAAAGTCATTCTGACATTCACCCATCAGTGTTGTTTCCAGTTCCTTTTTAATTCTGTTCCCATTTTTTCATCTTGATACTCAAAGGATTACAATTATAGCGTATAGATATGCTTGATAATCCAGTTTCCAAACTGTCACTACAATAGTTAATGATGGTGTACAGACAAAAACGGATCCTGGTATTACAGTTAGATGACCTGAAACCAATGTACTTCTTCTTTCTGAGTTCTTTGTTACACCTAAATTTATAAAATGATAAAGTGGAATAATGCTGTTTTTCCCAAATCATATAAATATCCATGTTTAGAAAGATGGTTTAGTGTGTTTTATCATCTTATAAAGTCAAAATAAATATGAAGAACCTTCTTTCTTGTTGCTCTCAAAGTCATTCTAACTTTCGCAAACAGTGCAGAGAACATTCTAGTAAGATGTTTTCCATTTTTTTCCTTATTTCTACCCAACTGTTACTAGTTTCTAAGGTGCAAACACACCAGAAAGGCTTTACTTTTACACCAGCTCTTGAAACTAAGAAACCATTCTTACTGTGTGAAGGAGGCTGATGTGAGTAACTTTGTTGTAATGTATTGTTCTTACTGTCATGCTCTTGTTACGCTCATACCAGAGATGCTTATGACATAGTGTTCACAGAATCCTGATCATAGATTAACAAGAGGTTTTGTGTTTCTGGACGTTTCTCGCACTGTAACAAAAGCTTTCAGACAAAGTATGCTTTATTATTTCACCCTTAAATTATCAACCTGGGATTCATGTCAGAGGAAAGGAATCAGAGGAGAAAATATGCATTCTGTATTGAGTGTACTGTAATGCAAACAGAGGCACAGTGCTCTTTCAGATGGCCACACGGTTACAGAGTTCCAAGAGATAAATTTGTCACTTTTACAAAAGATAACTTTGTTCTATGCCATGGCCTCTATGCAGGCAATGTGCCAATTTTATGTAGCATTTACAAAGAGCGAGTGAAATCTGTCGAAAATGCACCGCTTGCCATTCAAAATCAGGAAGAGCTTTGACAGGCGACATGCACCGATGCATTGTGAATCACGGACATGTCATGATCTATTAAAATACTTCACTGGAGTTGAACTTTTGACAGAGCAAACCCTGATGCAAGTGGGTGTCAACCAGCAAAAGAAGGTCTCATTCATTTTTTCGGATGTTTGAGAAAGACAGAGAACCTAATCAGAACAGCTGTGCTCTGCAGCTGTACAATATAATACTCCCAAACAATATAAAGCAGTATTTGTATTTGCAAATATGGATGTGGCAGAGACATAGAGAAGAGAGCGACCTGTATTTAATATACATATAAAATTACCCATGTTCTGTATTTCCAATATCCAAAAAGCAGGATAGAGAAAAAAAAACCCAGATATTGATAGCTAGTTGAACAGGTACAAATACAGATGTCCATACACCCAAATGATCCCGAAACATATGAATGATTTAAGACACAGAACAAAAAAAAACAAACATTTTTTGCAGTTTAACATAATGAAATGACATCACTTGTACTTTTTAATGCTTTCAGAAATGCACTCATTCACATTAACAAAGGAAAATCTAACTCTCACACTTCACTCCTACTGACAGTCTGCCAGTAACAGATCAGGGTGGAGCATAAAGGAAATAATCAGAACATGATGGAGCTTTAAACTCAGCACTAGTTAAATTTTGTACAATGCATAGCATTTGTGTGCTTATGTAATTATTTCTTTTAAAGCCAACTCATGTTTATTAGCAGCTGATAAGCTTCTTACATTTAGTGCAAATATTCAACTTAAGACAGCAGACCATGGTTTACCAACAATACCTGATTAAAGGGTAACAGGTATTCATTGCGTTCATATAATTTATAAAATTAGCATTTATATAATAAACTATTATTTCATGCATCTGATCTTTCAGTGCATTTATTGGACACCACATCCCAAATGCTCACATTGGTTATAACATAATTTTTTTAGAATGTATTATTATTATTGCTTACATAAATACACCCTGACTGTGACAGTGGATTATTATTAACAGGATTACTAATAATCAGACAGTCTGCACGGTGTGTAGGTGTAAGGAGGGAAAGACGGTGTGTACTGTAACCCACAATTACACAGAATAATGTGTGTTGGCGTGTGTGAAATGTTGCCATAGTAACTAGTACAAGTAAACCTCTGGAATTCTTTGAAATCAGACACACACATGCTGTTGCTTCTTCACTCATCATTTTCTCCTTCATTTCTGTCAAAGCCAAACCAAAAACAGACAGGGGCTGAATGCTTTTTTAAAATCTGGTTCTCTGCCAATTTTAGGTTCAAGACTGCACAGGGCACACAGCATACTGACCTGGATGCAGCATGAGCTTTAGCAGTGGTGTGGCTGTTTTTTTTGGCAGCATTTACAAAAATCACAGGTGGAAAGGCATTGAAGAACCCCCAGAACAGCCTCCATCCTTTCAGACATGGCCAATTGTATCTGTAAAGTAACCAGGTCAGGCCAAAAGGGCACTGGCTGATATTCGACCATGATCTCTCATGGTCTGCTAGAGTTTAGACGGTTTGGGGAATGGAATTACTCCAATTACTGTTTAAGAGCCAGTTTATATTATTTATTGTTAATCCATCTGTAATTTAAAAAGGAGAAAATGCAATAAAAAGAAGAATCTTTAATGAATTTGTCTCCACCTTTTCTGTTAGGTAATCAATCCACATGCATCTCTGCATTAACATGACTTTCTAATTACCCAATTTTCCACGACATGAAAGATTGAAAAAAAAAAGCTTTTATTAGAAAAGCACATAGTTCAGCCATAGTCAGTGTGAATCATGTAGTTCTCAAGCACTTTATAATTAGTTAACAGACTGAAAAGTACTGATGAAGTCACATACAAACACACATCAGGGAAAGGCTTCACTTTTATTTTCAGTACAAGGACGTGGGAGGTTGTAAGTGGTTGCATCAATTACAAAGCACATCACATCTCGTTACCAGACAGAGACAGGCAGTACAGAGCAGCAGGCAAAACAGCAATATATAAACACAAACACAATGACACAGTTAAACAGACATACACTTACTGGCCAGGTGGATGTCCTATATAAGTCCATTATGCAAGTATATGGTTTTGGACTTGGACTATGTATAGTATATTAATATTATTACTGGTAATAATGTCTAGTGTGGCAGTATGAATAACATTAATGCGTGTAGAACTTATATAATTGTATTAAATTTAACAACGGTTCTAATATTTACACAACATGGACTAATTTGGCTTTCAGGTTTAGTAAGCAGGTAGAAATACCAAGAAAGAAAATACCGAAAATGCTAACAGACCCACTGAAGTAGTCATCAGAATGTCATTAAAAGGACATCATAAACTAATGCCTGCAGCTTCCATCCACAAAATCTAATAGATGATAATGATATCATCCCACAGATACAAAATAAACCGAAGTAATTTATTGGGACGCAGCTCTTTATACAATGCCCACAAGCCTATTGCACACATTAAACAAATTAGTTTATGTACCATTTGCATGTAATGTAATGTGACTCATGAGTGTCAACTTCCATAACTTAATTTTCCAATATAAAATTTTTTCGTGATTTTGTTCTTCATAACTTTCTGGATAAGCCTGGCTGCCACGTCGATCCGATCATGAGAGCACAGCACTACACACATTTGGCATACTGTACATATGGATACTTGAATATTGATGTGGGCACATCCATCATGGCCACAGTGAAACTATTACTTTTTGCATTTACTTCCATTTAATTACCCCAGACTGAACAGGAAAGGGTTGTGCTTCCTTAACATTATTATTTATATAGAAATGTACCTGTTGTATTAATGCCTTACTGTTAACATTAACACAATTGATTTGTGACGTGTGTTATTTTATTAAATTAATTTGAATACAGAATCTGTTAGAATGATGAATGAATGAATTAGAAGATGCATCATAACATCGGGTGTAAATTCACATAAATGTAATCAGATTTCCTTAAATGCCTGTTAATGTTGGATGTGCAAAGAGCCTATGGAAACACCTGTAAACCCAGGAGATTTACTTGCATGAACAGCTATTTGTGACTTCAGTTTTGTTGTCTTCTGTTTTCAAAGGGAAAAACCTTTCAGTAGAGGAACACAACAGTTGGAAATCCATTCCCCATTGGTTTGAAAACCTATACTATGTCTCACTTTAACCAAATGTATCAAAGGATCAAACCAATTGCAGGGTCCTGGGTTCTATTTCTGGATTTTATGGACAAGGTCTTCTTTCTTTCTTTTAGAGTTTACATGTTATGCCTATTTTGTTGAATGTGTTTGAGTAAAGGCCCAGTTTCTGAGAACTGGAGACCTGTCCAGGGAATTAGTGTGCCTTTTACTCAGTGAATGCTGGGATACGCTCCAGCACCTCCTGCAAACCTAATTAGGATAAGTGACTTTGAAAATGAATGAATGAATGAATGAATATATTGTTTTTCAGTATATTATTAATGGTGGGTTCTCTTCTAAGGGGATTTTCATGTGCATTTGCAATGCTAAAAATATATTTATTTTTTTATTATTCTATGAAATAAAGAAGAACGTATGTACTTTGGAACATTATGCTGCTGCTGTGAGATTTGGATGTGTGTGTAAAAGTCTTGCTGTGGTAAAACTCCAGGAATCTCTTCACACAAGGCCATATGGTCTTACTACAGTACTTGCTGGGTATGAATAAGAATAAACATCATGCCACATATGCATGCATTTGAGGAGAATTCGCTTACCTAGTCTTCTCATATGCAAAGAGATCATAAAAATCTAAAATATTTAATGAAAAACTCAAACTAACATGTGTAAATGTTCAAAATGTTCCTGAATATCATCTTTCTATCTTTATGTATCTCATCATATGAGAAAATAGAATTTGACATTTTTTTGAGCAAATCTGTTGATGTGTCAGGAAAGTCAATGCAAGAAAAAGAAGGAAACTACAACAGAATGAAAGCTCTATATTGTAAGGACAAATTTCCTTTTTCTGACAGAAACATGCAAGTGACCATCTGTTCACACAACACTCCATACTCAACACTTTACACACATTATATGGTACGGATTTCTCTATACATCTACCTACACACACAGTCCACTCCATGAGTCTACCTACTTAACATGATGCTGTAACAATACAATACAGTGGGACATCAAATAATATGTGTTTTTGTGAAAATAAAACAAAATAAAATAGATTAGTCAATATTTTGCAGATCTCATATTGACTAGTGAAACAGCTTATTATACTTCCAGTAGTTATAATAAGGTCTTTATAATGATCAAATTTACATTTTACACAGTAAAAACCAATGAAAGATTTAATTTGAGTAGATTATTTATGGTTTCATATATATATATATATATATATATATATATATATATATATATATATATATATATATCATATAAATATCAAATGTAAATGTACAGATGCTGTACAATAAATTAATGCAAATCTTTTCTGCTTTTTGGTTAAATCCCTGTTTCAAAATATATGTTTCCTGTAGCACAGTGAAGTTAACAAATACAGTTGTGATCAAATTTATTCAACCCCCACTGAAATAAAGTGTTTTGGCCAGTTTGACATTGATTTGGATCATTTCAGTCATCTTATTTACAATTATATCAAAGAGGCACTTATAAATTAGACAAATATAACATAATATTTATGATGGAATAACCACAAATGTCTTTACTGTGCTCACATCATTATCAGTTTTATTCAACCCCCTAGTGACATTATTTTTTAGTACTTAGTACAACATCCTTTTCCAGTTATGACAGCTTTCAAGCGTGAAGCATAGCTTGACACAAGTGTCTTGCAGCGACCTATGGTATCTTAGCCCATTCTTCATGGGCAAAAGCCTCCAGTTCAGTCACATTCTTAGGCTTGCGCACTGCAACTGCCTTCTTTAGGTCCCACCAGAGGTTCTCAATTGGATTTAAGTCTGGTGATTGCGATGGCCACTCTAGAATGTTCCAGCCTTTCATGTTCAACCATGCTCTAGTGGACTTGGATGTGTGCTTCGGATCATTGTCCTGTTGGAAGGTCCAACGTCTCCCAAGCAGCAGGTTTGTGACTGACTCCATCACATTTTCCTCCAAGATCTCCTGGTACTGAAGGGAATTCATGGTACCCTGCACACGTTGAAGCTTTCCTGTACCATTAGAAGCAAAACAGTCCCAAAGCATAATTGACCCCCCGCCATGCTTCACAGTAGGCAAGGTGTTCTTTTGTTCATAAGCCTGGTTCTTCCTCCTCCAAACATAGCCTGGTCCATTGTCCCAAACAGTTCTAATTTAGTTTCATCTGACCACAGTACACTGTCCCAAAACCTTTGTGGCTTGTCCACATGACTTTTGGCATACTGCAGTCGACTTTTCTTGTTCTTTGGAGTCAGCAAGGGGGTGTGCCTGGGAGTTCTGGCATGGAGGTCTTCGTTATGCAGTGCGCGCCTTATTGTCTGAGCTGAAACTTCAGTGCCCACATCTGACAGGTCTTTTTTCAGTTCCTTAGCAGTCACGCGGGGATTTTTCTCCACATTACGCTTCAGGTAGCGCACAGCAGTCGCGGTCAGGATCTTCTTTCTGCCACGACCAGGTAACGTTTCCACTGTGCCCTTTAACTTGAACTTGTGAATGATACTTCCGATAGTGTCTCTTGGAATATTTAACAACTTCGCAATCTTTTTATATCCATTGCCATTCTTCTGAAGAGCAATAACCTCTTCTCTTGTCTTCTGGGACCATTCTCTTGCCTTCACCATGCTTGTAAACACACAAGTAGATGTCTAGAAGGAGCTGAGTATCACAGTCCTTTTAAATCTGCCTAATTGGTGCTTATCATGCTTGATTGCTGCTCGTTGACATCCACAGGTGTTTTCAATACCTGATTGAAAACACTGGAATGAACCTCTGTTCTTATGAGTGGTAGTTGTAAAGGGGTTGAATAATTGTGTCAATGAAGAAATCACAAAAAGGCCATTTAATACTTTATGACAAAAACAATTGATGCTATCTTAGTTGCATTTAGTTCTTTAACAAGTCCTTGTAAGATTTCATTATGAACACAATTACAAATGTGCACTGAATTCCATAAAACCCTTCGCAGCATTGGGGGTTGAATAAATTTGATCACAACTGTAGATGATTGTTGACTTGAGTGTGGTCATCTGATCCCCTTGAGTAAGTACCACTAATCAAATTACTCAGCCTACACCATGGGATATCAGTCCAGCTAGTCACCCTTCACCTCAGGCAACTCAACTTGTGGCCTTATCATACACTTTCACATGCACACTGACTCTTTATCTATTTACCTCTTCATTCTCTTATATTTTCCACAGAGTGGAAACTTTAACATTTGCATGGTGGGAAAGTATATATTTTTTGGTTTTTATTGGTGTTCATTATCTAACACGCGTTATCATTTAGCTCTGACAGTAACAGATGTCCTGAGAAGCAAGACGGAGCAGAACTTTTCATTCAGTCAGGAAATGAAAACATCAAACAACATGAACAAACACCAGCTTTCACATAAGCACAATCTAATCACAGTAATCAGCCAATCAAAGAGATCTGTATGGATCCACTCAGCTAGAGCAAGAACTCTGTGGTGCCAAATGACCGTTTCACCTCACCATGAACTTCGCTGCACACAATCAGCAATGTGAGGACCATTTTCTCACTGAATTCCTTTCGAAATAACATTGAATACAGTGTTCTATGTTCATAAGTGTAAAAGCAATACAAATAGTGTGAGGAGAAGAGTCTCAGGACACATCCCCCCAAGCTTCCAATGACCTTCGACCCCCAAAAAGTCACCACATACTCAGTTCTGGAACTGAGAGAAACAAAGGAAATGTGAGATGATGTAAGAGTTGAAATAGTGTAAATAGAATGAGATTGTATGATTTAAAAAGGAGAAAGGGAAAGAAAAAGTTTAATTGAAGCAAAATATGGAAGTTCTAAAAAAATGCCTCTAGGAGTTGGAGAGTTTTGTGAGTTTCTTTTTAATATAATTAATGCAAAATAAATTTATCCAGATAGTACTTTTTGTTCTTGATACAAGGAAACACGACATGTTTAACAATATTATAGTATTAAATCAAGTATTTCAATTACACTATTAAAGAGTACTTTTTTTAATAAAGGTAACTGTATCCTGGTGTGGATTTGTTTGAAACAATCAGTCTACGCACAAAAGCTTCCGTAACGTTTCCATCCAGTCACTCACAGGAAAGAGCAAATCCCTGCATATAGATGAGATTGGTGGTGAACTGATTCAGCAGAATGACTGCAAAAAAAGAAGAAAAAAAAAAAGAAAAAGAGAAAGACAGAAGGGAGAGAGAAGGAAAGAAAGAGTGCAGTGAGTCACAATGTAAGACAGGAAGTCTGAGATGGAGCCACCCTTCCTTCCTGCACAATGCTAGGATAACACACACACGTGACAGTTACACACATTTCTGCAACAATTGCCTTCCATCAACAGGAAACAGAGGCATCCCCCCCCCCCCATTTTTTTAACACTACACATCTTCACATGACCCTCGTCCTTACACCATTTCACACTTCCTTAGATTTCGAAATTACAGACATGCATTTGCCCTACATGAACCCCACGTGGCAAAATTCCTAGTTCCTAGTTGCCAAACCATAAGCAAAAAGTCACCAATTGCCGAGACGCTACAGTCAATGTTTTTATTGTCTATTTGTTATTTGTGTCATCAAGTTGTAGATTCTATAAATCATAGCTGTTACTTGCTGCTGCTGTTTTCTGTTAACGCTGAGTCATTTCATCTGTCATAGTAGTTTTGCATCTTGATCAGATTGATACCGCAGGCATTTATCTTTTGCAGCTAAATGTGGCTCTGGTTATCTAGAATAAAATGCGATTGCCATTAGGCAATAATATGCAAATTAGTACAGAGCAAATCATCGTCACTATATGTACTTTGAGTTGCAGCTGCTTTACGCATGAAACGTGAGCTACACCCGAAGTGATGTTAGATCAGGAATTTGCTCTGCTTAAAGATGCTGTCACTGTTATTCACACCAGTTTCACTTTCAGTGCATTTTAAGTTTGGGTCTCTTTCCTCTCAGACCCTCTGCAGTACATTGTAATTGAAATTGACTTGTCTATTTCAACAATAAATACTGTATAGGTGGTATTTAAAAGGTATATACTTAAATATGTAGACGTTTACACACTAAGCACTTTATAAGGAATATAAACTAATAGTGATTTATTTTGCCTACTGTGCACACAGAGGTTTATTAACCCATCCGTACAGTAAAACATGTGTGCTAACTTCACTCAGTGTGTGTGTGTGTGTGTGTGTGTTTCACTGCACGGGCTAAATGAGGAGAATAAATTCCTCTG
The DNA here is from genome assembly GCA_019802505.1 of Corydoras sp. C115. Classification (NCBI taxonomy): domain Eukaryota; kingdom Metazoa; phylum Chordata; class Actinopteri; order Siluriformes; family Callichthyidae; genus Corydoras; species Corydoras sp. C115. Next base: position 2,411,188 of record JAFMOC010000019.1, on the reverse strand, counting down.
TGTGTAAAATATAATAGACAAAATTGATTACTTAGTAGTTTTCGTAGTGGTGAAGGTGGTGGTAGTGGTCCAGTCCAAATGGCTGCTGTCTGAGAGAATGAAACACAGTCCTGATAGATCAGGTAAGAGCCTTCTCCAAACTATCACAATAATGCTTACTTCATTTATTACTTTTGTGGCAACTAAACTTAATACAATTACTAAAGTCAACGATAAAGAGATGACACCTAATATTTTGGCCTATATAGTCTATGATAATGTTTTTATTTTTCATTGTGTTGCTTGATTCTGTAAAGGCAGTGGTGAGATTATAGCTTTAAGTCTGGTAAACTGTATTAAGAGGAAGTAAAGCCGGGAACAGGGGGGTGACGTGAGTGAAAATATGGTAACAAGACTCCAGAGCCTAGCGGGGGAGCAAGACTAAAAGATAGTGTGGGTGTGGGAGCCTGAATGTGCGGCCTACTGAGGAGTGGCTCACCACAAGGTGTGGCCTTTAGAGGCCTTTTCTCACACATACATGCACACGCACACTCGCGCACGTGTGCGCACACACACACACACTTTTCTTTGTAAATAGATAAGCCATCAAACCATACTTGAAGTATGTCACAATCTGTATTTCCACATGCTGGTACACATACCTAACAATAATCAAATGTTAGTTATCCCAGATATTTTAGTTTAAGAACTGCACCATATATATATATATATATATATATATATATATATATATATATATATATATATATATATATATATATATATATATATATATATATATATATATATATATATAAACATAAAAAAAAAATTGAAAATGTTAGCATGATGCAAACAGTTTATCTGAACCAACACTTGGTGTAATACCAGTTTAGATGTAATTGTTAGCAATGGCAAACTCTTAGTTGTTGTGCAGCTAGAGGAAATACCAAATCTGCTCTACCATCTCATATTTAAATTATAGTGTGCATTCTGTCGGTATTTAGTTATATTTGAATGATCTGGTTATCTGAAGAACTGTGTTGCTGCTGCCTACAAGACAGGAGCTTCATTAGCCTTAATTCAAAACATAAAACACACTTTGTATAAACTACGTATTAACTAAGTTGACCACAAGACAAAGTCAAAACACACTGACCCAAGACCACAACCAGAGGTGGCCTAGCTTCGGGCTGCATTAGTGGAGGGCTGGTTTATCTGTATTGTTTAAATGCATGAAAATGATATGATACACAGGTTCCTTTTTTCCTTTTTTGACATATGACAGAAACAACATGGAATCTCTTTACTTTGGTTTAGATAAGGTTGTGGAATCATCTGGATGTGGACTTTGGGAGTTACGATGGTCTCTTAGCACCAGTGGAAAAAAAAGTTAAAAACTTTGAACGAGGCTTAGATATTTTTATACATGGAAATGGATAAAGCATGACAACAGTACAATTTCACCGCAATCTGATTCAAAGGGAGGAGGAGTGCACAAGAGTGCATGTGAATCATTAAGAGATGATTAAAAGCATAAGTGCTGGTGATCTAGATAAAGACTGTTGTGCATCTCACTCCCTTCTAAACAAAAGACAGTGAGAAATCGCAGAAGGGAAAGATGGACTTCCTGTCTGCCTATCAATCCTGTTTGTGTGTGTGTGTGTATTCGGTGGTGATGAGGAACTCACATCAGGAAATGCTTAATGACTCCTATGTGTCCACACAGACTGACTCACACCTTCCCCTATATTAGCACATAACACAAGTCCTCCAACCAAAGCACATTTTGTGCAAGTGGGCAAAAGAACACCAGTGATGATTTCTTCAGAAACATCCCTGTTGCACAAGATGTTGAAAAAATGCACCCCGGTTACAGCAGAATAGAAGTCATCTCTCATGGGTTCATTTATGATCTCGCTCCCTGACTGAAGCAAAAGAAGGACCAGAGAAAATATCTCTTACTCTCTTTGTGTACAGTATGAAGAGAGAAAAACAATATTTGGTGTGGTCCCCTGCCACACAGCATCAGTCCGTTTAGGTGTGCAGTTCCGGGGTAAATTGCTTCACACCTAAAGGACCCGTCAAAGTGATTTTAGGGACTTATTTTATTCTTTCACTTCGTCTTCATATAATACCAGATTGACAAACTGACAGCTGTGTCGTGCAATACAATTATGGAATTATATATAGATATATATAATTTCATAACAATATCTTGGTATTAAATGAATAGTTATTGCTACTTTTTAGAAAAATAAGGAAAAGTTACTTTATATATATATATATATATATATATATATATATATATATATATATATATATATATATATATATATATATATATATATATATATATATATATATATATACACACACACATATATATATATATATATATATATATATATATATATATATATATATATATATATATATATATATATATATATATACACACACACACACACACACACACACACACACACACACACACACACACACATATATATATATATATATATATATATATATATATATATATATATATATATATATATATATATATATATATATATATATATATATTCACACACACATATATATATACACACGCACACAAACACAACAAGTATATTAAATTTGCTTTACTTACTTGTTTTTCATTTCTATGAGGCAACCTGCTTGCAGTGGAAACCTTTGCAGATAGTGAGGAGCAGACTCCGCAGAGAGAGAGGATTCATCTGATTCTGGTCATAGTGATCAGATAGATAGAGTTCTATTAGACTGTGTGGTAATCTTATTGCTAAGCATCAAATAATGAACAATTAACTACTCACACTTAAAACAAAATCATAAAAACAAACTCCTTAATAACCAATTACAATACCAACAAAATAGCAACCACTACAATACCAACCTGTATTTGACAACTAAATTGAAATAAAAATTACAATTCTCAGGAAACAATAATCTCCATCAAATTGCTTCAGCACAAATTTTGCAAGATGCTATAAAAAGCTGGATGGTCAGTAAGAGATCTGCCTTTATACTGGAGAGATGCTTTTTCAGGAGTTTGTAATAATGTTTTTCCCCTGAAAAGCCCCCAGTTGTATTATTTGTGGAACTCAGATGGGGAATACGGTTATTATTACAATTTCAAATGCAGGCCAAACTCATCAGTGCCCTTATGACCTGCAGATGAAAAGCACTAGAGGTGAAAGATATCATTTAGATCTCTTTGCAAATCTGGGTCAAAGGTAAAGGAAAGCTGGGGTTTTGCCTGAACGAGCTATAAGAATCATTTCAAAAGAGGTGGCTTTGCCTAAACATGTTACAAATGCATATTTTTAATTGTACTGTTAGTAGAAATGATTCTGACAAACAATAATATTAATATAAACAATAACGACTGTCACATACTTCTAGATAAAAACATGTGTTTATAACACTCCCAAGTGACTGTCCTATTACATAATACAATGATTATATAGAAACAATTAATTTAATAATGACATATTATAATAAGCTTACAGTGTTATTTACATATTTATACCCAAACACATTATTACTCATCTGCAACCTTTCCAGACTATTACAGTAAATATCTCAGATCACTTTCCGCACACAGGTTCAAAGAGAAGCGTTTACAAGAACTCAACTAAACTCTTCTGTCAAATTTCAAATTTACTTTGTTTCAGTTGCATCTATACACATACATACATGAACACACCTGTTAATAACACTGCCTGGCTGCTCAAGAAGAATGGGTTCCTCACAGAGCCTCCGTCTTCACAAGATATTTCCTTTAAAACAATAATAATAAATTGAACTTAAAAAGTGCTAAGTTCTGGTGACACGTCCTGAATTGTGCAATTTTGTATTAACTCGAGTGATGGTTTTTCGATAAATCTTACGTGTTCATCATTAATTTCAGAATCCTCTAAAATCACAACCACATGCAACTAGCTCAACTGTGTGAATTCATAAGGTGGTATGTATTAAGTCAGTAACATTACAAAATCAAACAATGTGCTACAGATAACAAATCACAAGGTATTCCACAATATAAAGCAATAACTACACACCAAAACCAACCTAATATTACAGAAAACATATGTGATATTCAGTTAAAAGCTTGTGTTTATGTCTATATAAACAACTAGCCATACTCACCCAACTAGCTTGACGGGTATGGCCTTCCCTATATACAATGCAAATACATAGGAACTTGCTGTAATTGTATTGTGTTGTATGGACAAAAGTTGTACCTTTTTACTCTGTGCTTGTAATATTCAAACTGCATTCACAACCTAACATACCTTCACAAAAATTATATTTCAACAATTTTCAATTGTCAATATGTAGACATCAGTCTGCAATGCATCAAGTGTGTATTATGTGGCCTATAAGCTATAAGGATATCTCTCTATATCTTTAGTCACTACAAAAGTCACTAATAAAGCTGAAACACTGCTATTACACAATTAAATAATTTCACTGCTAATTTTATTTACATACAGTATCAGTCAAAAGTTTGGACTTTATAGTTTTACAATTACAAACTATAGTCCATCTGTTTTCTTTGTTTTTGACAAGCCCCTGTTGGTGCACTGTTGGTCAGGACTATCAGAACTTATCATTTGGGTGGTGAATTGTATTTTGTCAGTTCTGCAGTGACACTGGTGAGGGGATTTTAGTGCAGCAGTGCTGCTGTAGTTTCATTTCTCCACCTTAGTGACACTGCTGAGATAGGAATAATGCACCAACCAAATAATACCTGCTCTGTGGTGCTACTATTGGGGTCCTGACCATCAGAAAATGGAGTAAAGGGGTAAGTAAATCTTTACGGTAAGTATAATTGATAACATTGACAATGAGTGAAGCAAAAAGACGGTGCGTCCAAACTTTTGACAGGTACTGTATGTATATATATATATATATATATATATATATATATATATATATATATATATATATATATATATATATATATATATATACATACATACACACACACACACTCACTGCATGATTAGAAACAACAGAGACATAAATGAGCTTACAGAAGGTTAGGTATTTTCCCAGAGCGCCTCCAGTATTCACACTGGGTTTTACTGTTTATAGGCAATAAAAGAGTTGACGTAAACAAAACCATTGAGGAAGAATGAGAGTGGAGAACAGGCAGTGTTCTGGCAGAGCACATAGAGCTTGGATAAAAAAAGACATGTCCAGGCATGTTAGCAAAACTTTCTCTCATTAGCAGGGTTAAAGAAAGCGGATCACGTGATCAGCAAACCCCAAAAGAACAGTCATACTTCTGGTAATCCATTTTATAAAAACATGTCTACCTTCCAAACAGCTAGACAATTACGTTAGTTGAGTAAAATTTCAATGTTACATGTATAGTATCGGATCACTCAAGACATGCTGAGTTTCTGGAATTTGGCTCATCAGTTAATGATGTCATTATTGCTGATACAATCTGCATGTCAAAGAAACATTTTAACAACCAAGTTGTATGAGAATTATAAAATTAGGTCTATTAGGATCAATAACATAATCTGTCTTGTATGATGACTAATTCAATGAAGTAATTCCTTAAATCTGGTTCAGTTTCTTTTACTAATAAAAACCTGGTTTAAAGCAGTGGAGAAAGCATGCTGCTTCTGTAACAGCACAGATGAAGTTACACAAAGTGATTAAACATTTCACCACCACACTTCTTACTATTACAAATTAAGCCTATATATGAAAGTTTAAGAGCACTTTTAAAACATATTAGTTTATATGTAAAATCTATCTTCATGCATGATGTTGCTTGAACCTTTTGGGCAGCTGTAAATGCAGTGGTTGCAAGACACAGTTGTAAGCAATGGTGTATTTAAACCTCAGACTTAAATAACACTGAAGAAAGGCCTTGGCACGGCAAAGTTCCTGAAATAATTACAGCTCAAAAATACAGACAGAGCCGGATGAACAAAATGAGAAAAAAACAAGTGAAAGAAGTGGCACCAGAGCAGAGCAATTAACACTCTAATTTGTTAGGCACTATTTATCAGTCAAATGTTACATGAGACTACAGTTCATTAGTACTACAGAAGAGCACAGTCACAAGTGCTGCGAATCTTGCCCTGACATGTAATCAGCAGACACACACACACATTCATCTTTTGAAACCTAAAATGTCAACACTTCACAACTTTGACATTTCAGAAAATGATAACATTGAAAGCTGAAGAAATGAAGTTAAATCATTTGTAAGAAACTATAGCTCACTAGATTTATTCTAAAATGGAAACACAGATTAGACAGAATTGGTTTACATATTTAATACTCACTGGGTTTTACCATCTGTAATGCACAAATCGAGGGAGGAATGGATTCCATAAAACACCAGCAGGTCCTGAGAGGAAGTGTCATGTTTTAAAAGTTCATTCTGCAACTCTAACTATTCCTGTACTGAATTCACATAACATTTTGGTTTTATGTATTTGTCAGATGAGCTGACCACACTATTTGTATGGAAAAAAAATTGTGATTCACAACTGTAAATTATTAATATGTTGTTGAACTTGAGTCCCTTTTAGCAGGCTTATTTCTGTCAGGGCGGTGTCTATCTCAGCTGTGTTTGGACAAGCCCCTCTCCCCATATGCAAAGCTTGCATACAGTGTGTCTCTAAGACAAGTCCAGACAGTACAGCAGCAGCAATGGGAAAAATGACAGGAATCCTTAAAGGGTTCTTCTCAGCAAAGACTGAGACTATTGCCTGAGGCATTCGCTACTCCTGCTACACCACGGCTCTCCTCTGTGTACTTGTTGTATGGTATGGTTTATCAAAAGTGCTAAAAACTGAAGAAAACCATCTTGTGTGTGTGTGTGTGTGTATATATATATATATATATATATATATATATATATATATATATATATATATATATATATATATATATTCACATATTCACACACACACACGTATACATTATTGTATGATAAATATAGTTGGCGCTCATTGTGTAACTCAGTAATAAAGTGTTGATTTATCCACCATGGTTGTTGAGGACAAGTATGGTCATAAATGTATGTCAGTGACTCATGTAAGATTTCCAGCTGAATTATGGCCTATGGGTGCTTTCTAACTATAAACATGTGACCCCCTGCTCCTCTTCATTTGTTCTAAGTCTAAGACCTGCTATAAATGGCTGACTGTTAGGAATCTGCTTAATGGTTGCCAAAAGAATAGGCCAAATTAAAGTACAAACAAATGTAAAGATGAACTACTGAAACTTTGTCTTCACTTTAAGATGCACTTTAGTTTTTTTTTTTTTTATGCTAATAAATGCCCAAATGAGGAACTAATTGTTGTATTCATGCTCAAAGTAAATGTTAACTTCTTAATAATTATGTATTTTCTTTTGATGAATGTCTACTGGACTTTCTATACAAACTTCTTAACAGTAAAACACTTTGAATGTATGGTTCAGAAATTAAAAAGGCACCAGGAGATTATTTAACCTCATAATTCTTCAGTGATTGAAAATAATAGGGAAAAACAAATACTTACTTCCGTTATAAAAACTTCTAACACACACACACAGACAATTTGTGGTATAACACTTCCTCTAACATAGTTAGCATCACACACTACAGACAGCTAGCACTGCATTAAAAACAAAAGCTCTGCTATTACAGCTGAGTACACGAGAAACTCCAGCTCACATCCCATACCACAGATCCATCCACACAAATCAATATGAATTACTCTGAGCTGGATCACATGATTCCTACACACACACACACACACAAACACACACACACTTGCTAACATGATGTAGTGGAATTAGCAGGAACTTTGTGACTTGCGTCACACTGGGAACCAACTGCAAAGGCAACAGGAATATTCTCCCCAACTGCTACACTGTGAAAGAATAAAATCACCAACCAGCTCATAATCCACCATGTAGAGCTGTACAATTTACTCCTTCATTTAGTCTGACATTTTGTGTTTTAATTCATCCCACATTACAGGATGCTGTAGAATTAATCAAAGTGATGATCTGATATACTCACTCTTACAAGACTAAAAACAACCTGCATAAATGTCTATCAGATTTTGTAAGAATTCTAAAAACCCTCTATAAACATCATTACAATTTGCCCAAAATAATTTAAATTCCATGTTTAATTATCTATAATTATAAAAATATGGGAATCGCTTCATGTTTAGGACATCAGCACCAAAACCCCACAATCTATTAACATGACCCAATACATCCACGACAGGAGGGACAATTCATCGTTGGGCACACACTCATACACTCACACTGTGTATAGTTTTTTTTTTTAGGTAGGACATATTTAAAGCAGCCAATTCACCTTGAATACATGTTCTAGGACCGTGGGGAGAAAACCGGAGAACCAGAAGGAACCCCACGTGGACATGGGGAGAACATGGAAACACAGATTAGGATCAGAACTTGTATCCCCAGCGTGCTAATTACCATGCCATTGTGCCGTCCAACATAATAAATGTTTATCTTTCATTTCAGATATCGAAATACTGAACAATAAGCTAAGTGATTTATCCATATAATGATTAAATATATAAAATATTATTTATATTAATTAAAGTCCACGCAGAGTGAATTTCTGGTAATACACTGAATGTGTAATAAACAGCAGATTTTAAACTTGTTTAAATGAGTTAGAAAATAGTACCAATAAATCAAATGTTTAACGTGAATGTGGGCTTGAATGATCTGAAACAAGCATATACTGTTTAAGTCAGACAATAGTCATACTGTGATTTAAGCTATTGTTATCCAGAAAACACATGACCGACATACACACACTTGACATGCCAGACCCTCAGGCCATTCATTGTCTCTTCTACAACAGAGGCACATGACATGGGTACCAGCAAACCTGTGACACTGCAGTCATCTGCAGCAGACTGCAACTTCCTGTTTATGAAAAAAAAATATATATAAAAAAATAAGTAATCGAACAAAGGAAATGAAACTTCTTTAAAAGAAAAGGGAACATGGCAGTAAAACATGAGGCAAAGCTATAAAAGCGCAAAAAAAACAATGCAAAAGCCCAGAGCTTGAGATGATCCAGCTACAGGAGCGTTTTTTTTTTTTAAAATTGATAAAATTCACACAAATCAAACTGGTTTTGGTTTTGTTTGCTACCATCCTGGTAGCAGACAACTTGTCTTCACACTTTCTGTTATACACTACAAGTTCTGTTTTTGAAGCCAGATCAGATACCTTCTGAACATAAAGGTTCAAAATGTTTTGAATTATATAAACAACATGTAGTTCCTCAATTACAGCACCCTACCATCACACGGGTTCCTCCTCAACGATTTCCCTCAGAGCACAACTGCAAGATCCACTAGTTATTCGCATTACACCCTGAAGATCACAGCAAGCGGTCCTCATGCCCCAAAAACATCTTGCCTCAGTTTAATTATCATAATTCATATTAGCTGAATTAAATAGAAGCAGTGAAGTACAGAATGCTGAGGCAAATTAATTAATTAACTCTTTTCACTTTTATATATTTTATATTATTATATATATACGGTGGTTAGTGGTTAGCACGTTCGCCTCTCAGCACTAGAGATTCCCGGTTCGAATCCCAATCCCATATTCTCCCCGTGTCAGCGTGGGTTTCCGCCGGGTTCTCCGGTTTCCTCCAACAGTCCAAAAACATGGATCAAGGTCAATAGCGGTCTCCAAATTAACCCATATAGAGTGTGTCTGTGTGAGTGAGTGTGTGCCCAGCGATAGATTGGTGCCCTGTCCTGGGTGTATCTGCCCGGCGCCCGAAACCTTCTCCCCTGGATGGGCCTGGGGAACCCCCCCCCCGCGACCCTAGTAGAGGATAAAGCGGAACATGATGGATGGATATATATATACCTGTCCAAATAGTGAGGACATAGTTTTGTGTGAGGTTTGTGTGTGTTTTTGTCTATGCTATTAAATTAATATACATAATCATTTGTTTGGGCCATCAGAATAATTTTTCAAAAATGTACATAACAGTTCTATTCACTGTGATGTACACCACGGCTTCTTCATTGTTGCATTATATTTTAACACATTACCACAAAATAATTGTATATTACGGAAAATGATTATTAAATACAGCCTTCTCTATAAATATAGACCTTCATTCGCAGATTGAGGTCCATGTTTATAAATAATCGAGAATTTAATGAAGTCATCACTACTTGGCAATTCGAAAGTTAAATGGGGGTTTTTCATCTCTTATATCTCGTCATAACAATGTGAAGTCACATTTCATGTTGTAAACAGCTCCACCAAATAAAGATTCTATATTCCTCCTCTAAACTTCTCACTTAGTTTCATTTCAAGATGTAAATTTAAAAATAAATCTTACAGGTTGGAGAAAAAAAAGCCCTTAAAAAAACTTAAAAAAAAGAGAGATTTGAGTAAGAAAACTGCCATAAAACATCTCCAGACTCTAAAGACTGATCTGATATCGCTGTATATAATTAATTAAATGATTAAACTAACTCCACTTGCAGCAGCAGAAACACTACCTACATGCTCATGATTCTATATTTAAAATCAAATGCCACATATTATATGCTTTTTAAAAATAAATGTAAACAATAATTTTGAAATATTTAACATAATCTATTGCACAATTAACATATCAATGTTGCATGTTGATCCAGTGGCCTGTGTCTCTGCTGTAGTAAAGGTTATTATATAGAACAAATATACCTCGTTATCCAGAACATTGTAACCTTTAACAACCCATAGGTTAAAAACTACTGCATTATGAACGGGAAGTATAAAGTAGGACCACCAGCACCTCGCACATCTGTATCACGAGAGATAAGGGACAGATTGTTCCTCGCTTCCAAAACCCGAATCAAAAGGTGTTGGACAAATGATTCAGTCAAACTGTCAAAGCAGTGTATTAAAGGCCTTTAGGCGCTACAGCAGTGCACCACACACCCATACCAGACCGTAGTGATGGTATGCAACTCCTGCTCTTTCACCCAGAACATGCAAAGGTCACATGACATGCCTGCTGCTCCTTTACCACAGCGGCATTTGTAGCAAAGTCGCTTCCCCAACTCACCACTGCCCTTTCTAATCGCTCACAATTTCATGTAAGTGCATTAGACAGGGTCGACCCCCTCAGGGGAGCAGACCTGTCAATCAGCCCATGCTACTTAGTGCCATGATTGCACTTCACTCCTTCAAAGTAGGTAATAGAGTGAAATGAAAAAAAAGCACTATTGACTTAGCTGAACGTGCGCAAGCTTCAATCCAGCATTAAGGACTTTATAAACACCGGATAATAATCCATTTAACTGATGTGAAGTTGAGGTCATACCAGAATTAAAAACGAGTGCAAACACGGGGAGTAATTTTTAAAAAAATGCAATTTGTATTAAAAGTCTTTAAACAGACAGAGCAGCTGTTAAAAAGCTGATCCGCAAATAAATGTACAATCGCATTAGAATTTCAATGGTACATCACATTGTCTTGTTTTGGAAAAGAACAAGAAAAGCGAAACAAAAACAAAGCCTGGTCTATAGGAAGTACATGGTGTCTGAGTCATGGGGCTGCAGTACCTGTATGTTTCACTTAAACTCTATTTGGCCAAACAGACCAGCTTTATAGAACAGGAAAATAAAGGAAGTCTATAGTGAAACAAAGGCCAAAATAATAGAATTCCTTTGTGGCTTTAGGTCTACCTTTAACCCCCCAAAAGATTGCCGAGTGTAACAGTTAAGTTCTATGTGAACCGCCATAAAATTTCCTTCTTGGGTTGGCACAAAAAATGGAAGGCACTCGACACATGGCGTCTTCACGACATCCTTACGTCACCACAATACGGTCCTTGCACACAACTAAAAAGGGCCCGTCGATGTGATGTGGTTTTAAGTAACTGATACTGTTGGATTTGAAAAATAAGATACTACTGTAGAATCCGAAGTAATTCTGCGATCCTTCAGCCTCAGTGTAATCCCTTTGTAGACTGACGTCCGGACCTTGGACCAATCCTTGAGGCGTCGCATCCCTGGTGTGACCGAAAACACAATGTTTCAACTATATAGGGTGATTTTCTGTTTTTGTTTTTTTTTCCGTTTATTTGATCTGGTGAACTCCTAAAATCCCACAATGCACTGCAGTCTGCATCTAAGCAAAGTATCCAATGGAATTCTGATTCCCCGTCATTTACTATGCAGTTCGTAGATTGTAGGCCACAATTTCGGGCTGCGCCGTGCTCGGAGGCATCGCGTGGTTTCCGTAGTTACCAGATGCTACGTTGAAATGAGTGCGATATGACATCCAATACCAGCAGTGATATCGGAGGCAGGTCATGTCCGGAGTTACCGTTCGTGCCGAGACGAGAATAAAACAAACGATTTGTTAGTCAGTTTGGGTTCTAAAAGCATAACTCACATATCTAGGCACCGGGGAAATAAAGTTCCAAAAAACAACCCAAAGTGCCTGAAGGTTTGTCCCAATCTCAGAACATTCAAGTATTCTGTCATTGTAAACACTGATGCACTTTCTATTCATTTCGCGTTGAGCATGTGCAAGACTAATATAGGACACTTTGAAAAATACTGATGACATTTAACACCAGAAAAAGATTGTGGACAGATATGTTTATTTTCTTAAGTAAAGTTCCCATTAGAACGGTGGTCTTGTGGAGAGATGATGTGGCTGGAGCGGGGGTGCTGAAGGGAAGAGGCAGGGGTGGGAGGGTCCCTCAAAATGTCACCAAGGACCATGAGAATTGTCCATGCCAGCCAGCCGGTCAGGGCCGCCGCTCATGAAAATGCGAGGGAGGGGAACGTTGGCAATACAGGTGCTCAGGAGACGGGGCCTGCTAAGACGCCGGTGAATAAAACCGTCGATGGTGCAGGCCCACTGGTCACAGGGCTCCGAAATGTGAGCGAGGGATGCTGTATGGGTCACAGCGACCGGGCCGCTCGGTGTAAAGCTGTGAAATATCTCCGAATGGTTGGGTGGGACGGGTTTTTAAAGGATGACACAGGAGGAGCAGCACTGCTCGTCTCCACTTGGAGTCGCGGCGTAGTTCATCTGCCGAACTATCTCAGCAAACAGCTCGTCCACAGAGCCTTTATTTTTGGCTGACGTCTCCATGAAGGGGCAGTTCCACTCATCTGCCAGAGCTTTGCCCTCTCCCGATGAGACCTCCCGCTCTCCCTCCAGGTCCACCTTGTTGCCCACGAGGATCATGGGTACTCGCTCGTAGCGTTTCACGCGGATGATCTGGTCTCGCATGGGCTTGATGTCCTGGAAGCTCTGCTGGTTGACCAGGCTGTAGACCAGGATGAAGCCCTGGCCGTTCTTTATGTACAGATCTCGCATGGAGGCGAACTGCTCCGTGCCCGCCGTGTCCAAGATCTCCAGCACCGACGGCGACGAGTCCACCTCGATCTCCTTCCGATAGAAGTCCTCTATCGTGGGGTCGTACTTCTCAATGAACGAGCCCGTGACGAACTGTACGGTCAAGGCGGACTTGCCCACGCCGCCGGAGCCCAGCACCACCACTTTGTATTCTCGCATGGTCTCTCAAGCTCTCTCGCTCCCTTTTCTCTCTCTCTCTCTCTCGCTCTCTCTCTCTCTCTCTCTCGCCTTCCTCCTCCACCCCTGCTGTGTTTTTTATTTCAGCGCCGTCGGTCCGTCCCTCCGTCCGTCCTCCCGTTCCGCAGTTCTCACCACCCAAACCGGATCCGGGCGGTGCCGCAGAGCGAGCCGTGTGTCCGGTGATCCGGGCCGTGCATCAGAAACCTGCCATGATCCTCCAGCGCCGGACCGAACTGTGCCAACGCTGCCCTCTCTCTCTCTCTCTCTCTCTCTCTCTCTCTCTCTACTCGAGGAAGTGATCATCCGCGCGCACGCCGCCGGGGCGCGTCTCAAATCAAACACTCGAGTTCACTCTAGGCGGCACGGTGGCTTAGTGGATTAGCATGTTCTCCTCTCAGCGCTAGGGATTCCCGGTTCGAATCCCCATCTGGGTGGAGTTTCCATGTTCTCCCCGTGCCTGCGTGGGTTTCCTCCGGGTTCTCCGCTTTCCTCCCACAGTCCAAAAACATGGATCAAGTCAATTGAATTCTCAAAATTGCCCCATATAGAGTGTGTCTGTGTGAGTGAGTGATGGATTGGTGCCCTGTCCTGGGTTCTCCCCTGGATGGGCATGGGGAACCACACCGCGACCATAATAGAGGATAAAGCGGGAGATAATGAATGAATGAATGAGTTCACTTTAGTTCCCTTTACACAATAAAAGCTTCCCCTCGTGATCGTATCTTCAAAGAACTGTCATATGTACTCTATATATACATTAAAATGTATTTTTTTTTTATTTTTTAACATTAAAACGTTTTAAAACAAGTGGTTTATAAATAAACATTGAAATGTAAATTTTTCTAACATCTATCCATCCATTATCTTCCGCTTTATCCTATATCAGGGTCTTGATAAACACACTCTATATGGGGCAATTTGGAGAACTCAATTGAGGAAACCCACGTGGACACGGGGAGAACATGGAAACTCTACCCAGATGGGGATGCGAACCGGGAATCCCTAGTGCTGAGAGGCGAACGTGCCGACCACTAAGCCACCATGCCCGATTTTTTTACCATTTAAAATTTAAATAGTTCAAATTTAAACATTACATCCATCCATCCTTTTGTATAATCCTATACATATGTCTGTGCCCATCCAGGGGAGAACTTTTCAGGCGCTGGGCAGATACACCCAAGACAGGGCGCCAATCCATCACTGGGCACACACTCACTCACACAAACATACTTTACATGGGGCAATTTGGAGAATTCAATTGACTTTTTCCATGTTTTTGGACTGTGGGAGGAAACCGGAGAACCCAGAGGAAACCCACGCGGACACGGGGAAGAACATGGAAACTCCACCCAGATGGGGATTCGAACCGGGAATCCCTAGTGCTGAGAGGCGAACGTGCTAAACCACTAAGCCACCGTGCCGCCCTCACACACACACACACAACATGGGGCAATTTTAAGCCGCCAAACTACCCTATGAATCTATGTTTTTAGACTGTGGAAGGAAAACAGAGAGTCCAGAGGAAACCCACATGGACATGGGAAGAACATAGAAACTCCACCTAGATCAAGATTTGAACTTGGATCCTCAGCGCTGCATAGAACCTTGCAGTTGAGGATATTGGGATTTCAATGTGAAGGCAGGGGGTCTAAAGCCCTTTTCTCAGGAGTTATGATGGCACACAGCTGACCACACACACTCTGTACTGTGACTATGAATGTGGGATGCTTCTAAATGAGGTTTCAGGCAGTAAAACACATTGTCAAGGCGTCGTGGTTTCTCATTAGTCTGTAGCCAACAACAAAGTCTTTAATTTTCGACTCACCCAGGAGGTACACACTTCCTGCCCCCCCCTCCAAAAAAACCCTCCCCTAACCCGCCCGCCCGCCCCAACCTCCAGCACCGCCGTCCGAACGGCAGAGGCTCTTAAAGGCGCAGTGCAGGATTTCTCTCCCAGCTCTTAAACATTCCTCTCCTCTGAACACACCACGCCTTGTTTCTCACAGAGTTGCAAACTGTATGTATTAAAAGTATTAACTAAAGGTAACTAAAAGTAGTGCTAATATTTTTATAGTAATTTACATTTTTAATTTTATTAAGGCAGCATGGTGGCTTAGTGGTTAGCACGTTCGCCTCTCAGCACTAGGAATTCCCGGTTCGAATCCCCATCTGGGTGGAGTTTCCATGTTCTCCCCGTGTCTGCGTGGGTTTCCTCCGGGTTCTCCGGTTTCCTCCCACAGTCCAAAAACATGGATCAAGTCAATTGAATTTTCAAAATTACCCTATATATATATATATAGTGTGTGTGTGTGTGTGTGTGTGTGTGTGTGTGTGTGTGTGTGTGTGTGTGAGTGAGTGTGTGTGTGAGTGAGTGTGTGCCCAGTGATGGATTGGTGCCCTGTCCTGGGTCTATCTGCCCAGCGCCTGAGATGTTCTCCTCTGGATGGGCATGGGGAACCTCACCGCGACCCTAATAGAGGATAAAGCAGGAGATAATGAATGAATGAATAATTTTATTAATACCAGAATTAATTAATTCATACCAGGATTTTTTATTACCTGGTTATGGGACAGACTTTAATTCATGATCCAGTTATCCTGGAGACAGTAACATCATGTTCCACTGCTTTAGTTTCAGAGTTCAATGTGTTCTATGCAGTGATATTACATGCTGTATCTGGACTGCAGTATCGTACAGAAAATGCAAACCTTTAATAAAATTAGATCTATAGAGAGCCACATTCCACTTCCACAGCCTTACATGTGAAGTTCAAAAGTAAAAAAAAAAAGAGTAACACTGTAGTCAAACCTGTCTCCTAGAAACCCATCACACTTACACTGTATGAACAAATGTATCGGCATGCCTACTGAAGACATTATAGTACCACATTTTTACATGAATGGCTTCCTATCAGACACTGGTGTTAGATTATATATATATATATATATATATATATATATATATATATATATATATATATATATTTTTTTTTTTTTTTTTTTTTTTTTAATGAAACACTTGGATTTAGTGATTAAATTAGACGTGTCTTATATATTTGTCCATATAGGGTTCAGATATTTGTTTAAACATTACACACTGCGCAGGAAGGATTGCACACAGGTGCTTTACTTCAGAACACTGATAACATAATTGCTCACACCGAAACCAGTCCACACATTTCAGGTCAAATCAGGTGTGATAAAGAAACCAGCTTATAAATAGCTACTAACCTGTGGCTCAGAGCTGAGTCACTTCCTGTACATCTCATCTAGACACACACACACACACACACACACACACACACACACACACACACACACACTCACACACACTACAATAGGCTGGAGGCTACAATGATGTTAATTAGTGCATCATAACCTGTCATGTAATCAAGAGGTTGCATTGTTAGTTACCAATTTCACCATTTTTTTTCTGTAAAATTTAATATTTCAATCACACACTCTGGCCTGTGGTATCATTTTATCCAACAAAGGAGTATATGCAGTGATAATCATTACTGTATTTAGCAATCAGCCTTTTTCAAAGTAACTTGTAATAAAATTAGTAGAATATAATAGAATATTATAATAGAATATTACACACCTATGTTCTAAGGCACAGTTTACATTCTAAATCAACTAGTCACTGCCTTTTGTGGACCTTTTTTGTTCATCAACAAAGCAATTCTGGATTACACAGCAACTTTTACAGCCCATGTTCAGTCAATGAAACAAACAAAACAACAATATACTGTATATACCTATGATTGTGATGTCTCAAATGCTTCTGCTTCACCTGACCACACTGTGATTAATTCACTGAAACATGTTTTAGTGTGAATCAAGGCCCACAATCTGTCTGCTATTTTTTTAATTGTTTTTATTCGTGCCTTGTGGATGACATTCTCCTCTAATAACGTTCTCCTCTAAGATGACTTTGTTTAGTTTGGTAATGCATTTGAGCAAAAATCAAGAGAGACATTTCTAATTCATTGGCCTCGAATTAAAGTGACAGGAAACTTATTTTTATAACAAGCCCAGTTAAGTAAATTCTAAATTCCAGGGAAAAGGCTGTTAATACATATTTTGTGAGTGACAAAATATCATGGAATTTATACAATAAGGGAAACAGACTGGGTTTTTTATTTGGGTGAAACCTAGTTTACTTTAGAAATGTAATAATCCACTTATTTTGTTCAAGCAAACTGCTTTATTAATCTCACATCTTAACCTAATCTGTCAAATAAACAGATCTGATTACTATACATGGGTTTTCACCTGTGGACTCATTAACACAGGGGCTTTTAGTTCATGTGCAAAATGAATGCAGTGCTGCTGCAGAGGAGAAGAATGTCTGGTATGATTCTGCTTTACTCCAAAAGACACACCCAGCAAATCGGAAAGATTTAACATCTTAATTGCCAAGTTATAGTGTGTTGGATATTTAGCAGCAGTTCTTTTTGACTTAACTTGAGTTTAACTTGGAAAATATTAAATGTAAAATGTTTAATTAATTCTGTACTTAAGAAAGTTTATTTTAAATGATGGTGTTCATAAACACATTCGTATACGACTGTAGATAATGTGAAAATAAACTGTGTTAGAAGAGGCATCAATTTACAGTTTACAGACAAACAAGAAAGTCATTTGCATAACCTGTTTTGTGCAGCGTGTGTGTGTAAGCTTGTGCTTTACTGATTTTTGTTGATTTAGTAATGAAATGGAGTAATTCAACTGAACAGCTCATATTATATATAAGTTGTTACATTAAAAGCTTTATTTGGAACTTGGCAACCGGTCGTGTAAATTGAGCTGTTTAAAGCACAGAAATTAATGCAGCCTTATTCTCTTCATTAGAACTTTTCTTAATGACTTCAGAACTTTTTTCCCCTAAATTAATAAAGAGTGGATTGTGGCTTTAATAAAGTCCAGATAATATTTAATGTTTTTACATATGCATATTTTTGTCAAATGAATATTTTCCTATGTCTCAGGTCTCATATTTAAAGTCTAAATAATTGGCTACATCAGTAGATGATTAAAGTCAAACATTTCACCCAGTCCTGACCTGTCTGCACACCAAATTTGTCATTTTTACTGTATTAATTAGCTGCTTAATGTCAAACTGTACAGTGTCCTGTAGTGATGCTTTAATTAGATTTAGTGCTGACCTTCAAGCTCAAGTCCACAGTGCAGTCAGACTTAAAGGTATCAGAGGTAATGTTTACAACTTGATTTAAGTTTCATTGGTATTTCACCATCCACATTGTCTCATTTCATTAAAATTCATGGAATCATGTATTTAATAATGTCTTATATTTAGAAGACATAGCACCTGAAATATGAAATATACAGTTAGTTCTAAGTAAAAATAACATTTTTATTAAAGTTTGCAAAAACTATGTCAAATTTAACGCTATATTACAAAAAAAACTTAATCACAGCACTTAATCATTTATTTTGAAAAATGTATTATATTATCCCAAATTATAATATATATTATTGTGGCTTTAGTGTTTAGTTTCATTCATTCATTATCTCCCGCTTTATCCTCTATTAGGGTCGCGGTGGGGTTCCCCATGCCCATCCAGGGGAGAACGTCTCGGGCGCTGGGCAGATAGACCCAGGACAGGGCGCCAATCCATCGCTGGGCACACACTCACTCACACAGACACTCTCTATTTGGGGCAATTTTTGAGAATTCAATTCACCTTGATCCATTTTTTTGAACTGTGGGAGGAAACCGGAGAACCCGGAGGAAACCCACGCAGACACAGGGAGAACATGGAAACTCCACCCAGATGGGGATTCGAACCGGGAATCCCTAGTGCTGAGAGGTGAACATGCTAACCACTAAGCCACCGTGCCGCTTTAGTGTTTAGTGTAAATGGTAATTTAGATAATGGGATGTTTTTCATACTGAGGATACAAACTTATATGTTTCTCTGTACACTCTTTTAAACATACAGACAGTCATATATACAAATATAAATAAATACATACTTTATAAAAAGTATGTAATTCTAGTTTTAGAAGACTAAAACTTTCTTTTTCTCCCTATATCCTTTAAACTTAGTGCTTTTGCCCCACAGCAAGACAGTTCTTTGGTTTGATGTTTAGTTGGGGTAAAGCCAAGGTCCTTTGCATGCCCTTAGTGCCTTAATAAGTCTCCAGGTGCTTTCCTCACACATTCCAAAGACTTGCTGATGCTAATATTGGAAACGTAAATGCTTAAATTGCCCTTAAACCTGTCTGCTTTGTAATAGTTCCAGTTTTATGCCCAGCAGTGTAATGTCTTGATGTTAAACTCCTAAGTGAACTAAAAATCTAATTATTAAAATCTTATTAAACATTTCAATATTAGTCTTTGAAACCTAAATATGGCCACATGTATTATGACTAGACACTTGAACCTGTATGGCTCTGACATTTTTATTTACTATAGGTCTCACTGAGTCCTCTGTCTACTGTCTACTAAATTTAACTTAATCATTTAGCTTCAGGTAACTCTGCATATTATTCATCCATTTATAGATAACTGGAGATGAAATTTGGGTGATCTCTTAAAAAGCAAAGACATTCCTCAGCTCCTGAATGAAGCTCTTATGAGCTGAACTGGGTGTGTTTAAGGGAAAAAAAATTATACAGCTGCTATGGTCCTGCAGGAGCGTCACACCTTTTTTTAAACTTCCTGTATGCTTACTATGTTTACATAAAAATCCAAAGTGAGCATAACCATGTTGTTGCTTTGCCCTCTAAACTGTTAAGTATATTAAAAGCTATGAAATCATTTGTGTGTCAAGGTGTATATATTTATCTATTCGTCTATAGGATAAAATCAGTTTGTATCCAAATAAATCCCCAGTCCTTGAATAAAACCCCCAACATTGGAATGACTACAGTAAAAAAGTAAGTAGTACTAAAAAAAGACTTCAGAGAGACATTAATTTTCTGAAAGCTGAAAATGTTTGATAGATTTCACAGCAGTGGAATTTACAAATCTTACCAAGACAAATGATGCAGAATAGATGGATCATTAGGTGTTACACTAATTATCTTAATGCTATGTATTTAATCAGAAGATGTGGCTAGATAACTATATGCAGCTGAGGAATTTAAATAAAATAGAACAGCTATTCGGGAATTTGACAACTTTTCATATTAACGGAAAAATATTTCAATTTAATCCATATGGTTCAATATATTTCATTGTTAAAGTGAAACAGAGGAAGTTTCTAATCTGATTTTCTTTTTCCCTATAAACGGAAAGTCTTGTATTAACGCCAGAGAAATGTAGCTCACGACGTTTTCACATCTCGTCAGCAGATGGCAGTATTGTTTATAAAAACTACTTGCGAACTTGTGAAATTTAATTTATTTAACCTGGAAATAAAGAAATGGAATATTTATATTTCATTTATTACGTCTTTCTGTCCAGTCAATTCTTTATACTGAATTTGATTGCTGCACATGGCATCACTATTTTTCAAATTAAGTAACTTTTAATTAGATAATTAAATCAGATAAAGCCATGAACAGACGTTTCGCCTCATTATCCATATATTCAATTTAAGTAACTGTTAAATGTTTAATCCATCCATTAACAGAACTTCAGTAATTAAAAGTAAATTGCTTTCCACTCTTAATAGCAACTGTATATGAACAACATTATTGGGACGTACTTCAACTTACCTATAACAAATAACTTAACTTAAAATAACTTAACATTAACCTTCAAACCAGCAATTAATTACAATCACATTGGTAACTTCTGTAGAGCTTTAGAAATAGTAGTAGTAGTATCACACTAATCACTGAGCTACCATTCTGTACCACCTTCCTAATAAAGTACTCCACTGGGTGTATTGTATTGACAAAACCCCCTCATATTATCCACTAATACACTAGCAATTAGTATATCATCTCATCCAGTAAATTATATCATATTATCTTTTTCATTCCATATCATAATTATGTATAATTAAGATCTTCCATCTTAAGTGACAGATGTGATAAAATGCTTCCATTGAGATGCTCAGAAACTGGTGCACATCTTTATGAGTTCTTAGAACAGTCTGCCTTTATTTCACATTTTCTTCCTGTGTATTCCTCAGATTAAAAATGACCCGTTGGCTTGATCTGTAATTTGCCTTAGACTTTGCTGCCTAATGACACTGATATCAGGCTGTAACACAAAATAAAAGAGCCCTTTCACCACTTCCTTAAATGAACCTTTCTCTGAAGAATGACGGCCACCAAAACAAAAGATGCTGATGGCCATAATGATGTTGTTCAAGTTTTTAGACTTTAACATGTGGTCATATATCTGCTATTATTTAGGAACATTAACTGTGGAATGCAGACCAGCTGGTAAAAGTAGAAATTTTTTTTAAAATGAGTGAGACAGCTGAATGCAGCCTGGGCATAAACAGCACAAAGTGGCACTGGCCCAAAGCAAATGGGCACAAAAGGACCACATTGTATAATGGGCACAGGCCCGTCAGTCATGAAACCATGTGTAAAGGCTGCACGCCACAGCTGAGCGATTGTTGAGGTTCTGGTTGGGGTCCGAGTGACTTTATACAGCCAGATGGAGAGAAGAGAGTATGGACACAGTCCTTTTCAGCCACGCTGACAATAACTGCCTTTCACGCCTGGCATTTCACACGCATTAATAATGCAGAGACCAAAGAGGTCGTCGTGATTATCACACTGAGAAAATGTGTTACAAGGCTCTACTGTGGACAACAGTGAGTGTAGGCGGCTTGAGATCATGGTGGAGCAGTCCAGATGTGAAGTCAGCATTGCTCTTGGCTACTTTTGAATGCAATGATTTGGCAGGGATTTGAAATTGTGAATTGATACCTGTGGATGCAAACAAAGTACAACTGTATTCCAAATGCTAAACAATGTCTATCTTTTGTAATGCCATTTTGTTTAAAATGTTTACCATTAAGTAGAACGATGGGAAACACTTTGGGTAGGTTGCACATCCCAGCAGACAAATTTGAAAATAGAGGGAGTCAGCAAATATGTGCATTTTTACAATATTGCAGTGAAGCCTGATACAGACACACAATGCACATGTATAAGTAGAACATTTCACCTTGAACAGGCTGGAAATGTATAAATCAGTTTTTACACCTGATTAACTGGATAAAACCTACAGATATGCAAACATGCAACCTTTTCTCTGAATAAACGCTGACGGCACACCCCATGACCTTCTTTACCACCCAAAAAAAATGCATGGACTACAACCTGTTGACAGCTACAGCTAGTTTATCTGCAGATCCGCTGCTGGACTCACAGTAGAGTTTAAATTAACCTGTTGTTTTTGTATCTTGGTTGTGTTTATTTTAATCTTTATCTTCTTATATTTGTCCAATGTTAATTAGCAGTGTCGGACAAGTTTCATCAGTCAGTATTAAAATGTTTAATTATTAAGATTAATTAGCAGTACTTAAAATCATGTAAAGATTTAGTTTTAGAGGTTTCAAAACCCACATAACAATAACTTTACAATTTACTGATGAATATACAATTTATATACAATTGTATATTGTATATAAATATACAAAAATTTGCCCCTCTGTTGGTTTTTATTCATTATAAAAAATAACTCGTTATATTAATAATGAACCTACAAAATATCATTTGCCAACAATCTCAGACTTCACCACAAAATATTTGTTATTTTACTTTAAAGAAAATGGAACTTTTAGGAGATTATCTTACAGCATAATAGATTAAAAGCAAATCAGGTTTTCTTATAATCTTATATAATCTTATAGTTTACAAAACAAAAAATTTATACATTATAAATATGTTTAAGGTATATAAAAAAAATAAAAGCATGACTGGTACATTACTACAAATATGGTGTTCATGAAACCACTCATGTGTAAGCAATCTCAGTTTTTTTCATTTCTTCTGTATAATTTAAGTGAGGTCCAGAAACAATGGGGTCAATAACAACATTGTGGACCATTTAATCGCAATATTATAGCAACACACAATATATAATGAACTTTAAATGTCAGCATTCTAATGTCAGCTATTACAATTTGCTCTTACATCAGTTTTTTATATTTTTACTCACTCTATCTAATAATCTAAAGGTGCTACATAATAAAATATAGAGGATTAGATAATATTATCTGTCTCGTTCCACATATAATGCACTGTGCTTTATATTGTGGAATGACAAATAAAATAAAATACTAATACTAAAATACTAATACTATTAACCAACTAGTATGCTTCCAAAACATATTTATTTGATGCAGTTTGTATAATAACTAACAATAGCAATGCTAAAGGATGCTTGAGTTCCTATATTAATTAAATTTAAATTGCTTAGTCACACACCCTACATATCACAAATAGACAAATTCCTAAAGAGTGCTGTGCATTGAATATGAACAAATGATGATTGACAAGGTGAAATGTACTGGAGGCAAAAAGCAGTTTTAATGTTCCGAGCAAAACCACTTAACACATGGCCATTATCACTGTGGCATCAGCTTTATTGTAGTAAATTAGGTTTTGGTGAAAGCTAAGTGCTGGGATAGTATTTCCATTTATTTTATAACTATAAGCAAGATTGACTGATGCCTGCAGTTCTACTCGTCCCTGTATTTCATTCATTCATTATTTCCAACAGAAAGTCTTTCTCTAAGACATAAGATCAATATCAAATTAATGTAAAACTCTGCCCAATATAAATCTGTTGTTTAATGAAACAAGAAGAGCGGACAACATAGACATTATAGATAGAACATTATGGGAGTTTTTAAACATGCAGGTGGATGAATGTGGTGATGTTTCTAATATTAATAAAGGTGATGAGATTGGTAAGAGTTTTGGATTTTAAGGTTAATAATAATAAATTATTAAGATTGAAATAATAATAATTGTCATGTTAATATGTTTGTTTCTCCTCCCTGTGATGGAGTTGCATTGCTTTTCAACACCTTTTGCCCAATAAGTACTGGGATTAGCTCCTCAAAGTGGTTTAAAATAAAATACAAATGTCATATTCATCTGATGATATATTTGGCAAAATTCTGATCTGCAAATCGTTTCATGTTATTCATTGCTATCACAGAAAAATGACTGAGTGAACGACAAGATAGGAACCTAAAATAAGAAATAGTTGAAGGATTCTAACTGGGATTAAGGTTGAAGGCCACACACATACTGAATTCAAAATTAATGCTTTGCTATTAATATCCTGGCTGACTGTCAGGTGTGTGTGCATGTGTGTGCGTGAATGCAATAAACAGAGCATAAAAGAATGGAAAATCAGATACATGACTCATGCATTAACAATATGCAAGGCTCAACTTGCCACTTTGAGATGCACTCAGACATGATGTCCACTATTCAGGTGTGAATCTTTGAATATAAATATATAATCTTCTAACATCCCAAATAACTTGTAATTACACTACTAAAGGATATGCACCTGTTTTGTATTCCTCACAGCAGTGTTACTTCTTGGCCCTTCATCAGAGAGCTGAAACACAGCCAAGTAGTTCTTACTACTCTCAGTAACCTAGGGACCACAAATTAAAGGGGCAATTTGGGTGGACACAAGAGTTAGCTAGAAAGGTTCTTGTAAAAAAAACAAACAACCACAACATCAACAGCTTTTCCGGCCTATACATAAAAACACTATACAATATTTATAAATACACATTTTCATCTAATATCATAACTTAAGAATTAGTCGCACTGATAAATTATCAAATAGTGCAGACTGCAGAAGCAGCAGGCAGTGCCATCATGATGAAAAGCAGAAAGCGCAGAGAAATGCATTTGATGGCAAAAATGACGAGAACCTCCCATCCTAAGTGAGGGACTAAGAGAGAGAGAAACTGCTTGTATCTGCTCATCTGTGTGATTAATGGTCTGAGGTGTCCACTGGCAAGGGATGTTTTTTACTTCATTCATTCTCTCTTCTTTCACAGAATCCTCTCCTCAAATGTAATGCTTCTTATAACTAGCTGTCTCTTTTATTTGCATCTGCCGCTCTTGCTGTTGTTTCCTCTGAGAACACAGATGTGTTTTAATAAGGTCAGCCAGAAGAACAGGAAGTTTTACATAAAACAAAAACAAAGGGAAGTAGGGGATCAAGGAACATGGTTACAGAAGTTCTAAATAAGTAATAATTAGGAGTTCTAAACAAACTTGCTCTCTGTCTCTCTCTGTCTCTCTCTGTCTCTGTCTCTCTCTCTCTCTCTCTCTCTCTCTCTATTTCTCTCTCTTTTACACACACACTGTGTAGAATCAAACCACAAATTTTGCATGCAACATCACGACTGAATTACATTCCTAACACAGCTGTGTATGTCAATCATTTAAAACTAACTGCCTGGTTGGGCAACAATGAGGCAAATATGAATCTGGTCAGACAATCATCTATACAGTTCAGTTCAGTTCAGTTAAGTTCAAGATTGAATGGTTAACCAGCTATAGAAAATAATCATTGATGAGAAGTTATTGGCAGAAATGAAGTTCAGCACTTTTATATGATGCATGAAGTGCTGTGTCATATCTGCAAATCTCAATCATCTTATCTCATCTCAAAATAATTTAATAGTTAATTATTTACATACTAACAATATTTTGATGAGAAATAACCAGCAGTTTTAGAATGTATTATTCATTTTGAAAAAAAAATACATAAATTAATGGAATCCTTTAAAATAAGAGAAAATAATGTGGATGTAAATGTGACTTTTAAGAAATTGTATGTATGTGAGACTTGCAATAAATCAAATCCTTGGCAAATTCTAGGAGGATGGGGTTGGCTACAAAGATACCGCATTCATCTTAAATTTGGCAGTCTGTTCATCTGCCTTTTCATTTTAGTAGTCACTTGAATAAAACAAACAAAAATCTCTGTTGCTTGGCGCAGAACTTGGTTGGTGTATTTGTCATGTAAAACCGACAAAAGATTTATTAGAACATCAAATGCAAATAAATATAATTCTAATTAAAAATATTACATGGTACATTATAAATAGTTCACATAAAGCTGAGTTTCTCATTGTAAAAGCCAATTTAAGTTTGTTTTAAGAAGAGTGGAACAGCCACTGAGTATGAGTGGCCTA
The DNA here is from genome assembly GCA_019802505.1 of Corydoras sp. C115. NCBI lineage: Eukaryota > Metazoa > Chordata > Actinopteri > Siluriformes > Callichthyidae > Corydoras > Corydoras sp. C115. Next base: position 2,384,471 of record JAFMOC010000019.1, on the reverse strand, counting down.
ATGACTTTATAAGACCTGAACATTTACTTTGATTACTAACAGTATGCTATCAGAGCAAAGTACAACGCCGGTGTAGATAACAGCAGGGAGAGGCCAGAGGAGATGAAGACAAAATGTGTGTAGTGTTCTGAAACACAGATTGCCTATGCAGGACTTTTAACAAGGAAGTAAAACACTGCAAAGCCAAACCCTTTCTGCTCCAAGTCTAAGACATTAGCCAAAAATGATGACACATTTGATTTTGTTTCTCTAAGAACAGAATGTTTAGATCCAAAAGTTCTTCTTTTTTAATCTCCACTGTGAACATATTTTTATTGTTGTTTGTATAAATATAACTATAATACTATAATAAATACATGAAGACATTTCTATGCAGTGTAACAATTTAATCCTCTGTTATCACTTTTATGAAACAGTTTATTCTATTATTCTTATTATAAGAAAAAAACTATTTTATTTGTGCATTAAAACAGTAAATGACTCAATTCCTGTACTGGTGGGCAAATCCTTCCAAAGTGGAGTTTTTTTGTTTGTTTGTCTGCAAGAGTTCAAATTCAGGTTTAGTTGTTTATATTGCATTTTTTAATAGCACATTTTCTCAAAACAGTTTTGAAGTTGTCTAAGTTTAGTCAGAACCCACATAGAGCATGCATAAGTAACAGTGGCAAAAAAAAACCTGCAAAAATGACCACCTGGACAAGAGACTACACCAAAAACAGTTTAGGTGACAATAAAGATAATTGTCATAAAATCAAATTATTTTTGGAATGATTATTTAATTCTGCAAATTAAGATGTGAGACTTAAATGCACCAGCATCTACTTCCCTTTTAAAAGAGGAATATATACAGCATAATGTACTATTTAAGATATGAGGAAATGCGCTAGCAACAATGCAGAAGTGTAAACTGATTTTTAGAGTAAGGTCTGAACCATCTACTGAATGTGTAAAACAATTAGTGTTTTGGCTGTTCGTAATAGCTGTTTTGGGCAGCAGTGGTTAGAACTCAGGCTTCACAGCAAGAAGGTCACGAGTTCATGAGTTTTATTTAAAGTTTGTATGTTCTTACCAGGTCTGCATGGGGTTGCTTAGATCAAAACCATGGCAGTTAAGAATATTTGCATAAATGTGCTTGTCTACAAGTCTGCTCTGTGATTAAATAGTGAGCTGTCCAGGGTCTTGAACTTTTACCCGAATTGCATTGACATAGGTATATTTTCTAAGATATTCTACAGTATTTCAAAGCTTTAAAAATAAAATGAATACTGTACTTCTGTGCTCATCTTGCACAGAGTTTTGGCTTGCCTTGTGTAAAATCCAGCACATGGATCTGCCAAAAATGTACTCTAAGGAAATTAAGGTTGTATGAGTGATGAATTATGGTAAATGAACATTTATTATCAAAAGGTTATGAGAGTTATTTAGTTTGAAATTTTCAAGACAGCATATAAAACTGCTGCTAAAATTCAAAGTCAGACTGAGAAGGGCATGTGCTAAGGGAATACAGTCACCAATTTAGAAATTTGGAATTTGGCATGTTTTAATTTGTATACTTTTAGCAATAAAATAAGAGTGAAAGGAAAGTATTCAATTTGCAGTCACTTAAAATTATATTAGCTCATATGATAAATTACATTTAAATATTTTCCAAAACCTTTAATACCCCAGTTATCATCCTTCACTATTCAAATTCAATTAGTCTGTTGATTTGTAAATTATTATTTTAGTATTAAAACATTTTATATTTTGTTAATTGAAGAAAAAATTGAAATGGAAAGAATTTTCTAAACTCCAAAGTAATATATATTGTATATCATATATACATTTCCAAGAACAAAGAACAACATTTGGTTGAAATATTCAAATATTCAAATATTTAAATATAAAATATAAAACTGATAGTTGCATTAAAAGGCCCAAGTTATCACCAAACTTTCCCCCACACACAGGGTAACGTGTGTGGTGAAGATAATATAATTACATATAATACATAGAATAACACATATAATAACAATAAAGTAAAATTGTTGTAAACAGTAATTAAAGTTTGCTTTTTCCATAATCGTTCAGTTCCACACCCTGCACAAATATTATTTCCAAAGGCAAAATCACTGAAATGTATAAAGTGGAGAAGAAAGAAAAAAAAGAACAGCTGTGCAATTTGTTTCACGCAAGTTATTACATGTAGTGTATTATGCCAAATTTATCATCTCACTCATAAAGATCTTTAAAGAATAACGCTGAGACTTAATCTTAATTATTATTAGTTGCCTGATTAAATAGCCAAACATTTTATTTGAGAAATGACAACAACCCCTTTCAGCACCTTTAAAAGAATGACCCTGTGTTTGTCAATAGAAAGCAAACAAAATACAGAATACAGTATAGACGTCACAAAGACCGTGACAAATGTGTAATACTGCACATAATTAATAGGCAGTAAAAACTTTACTGTCTTAAATCATAAATGTAGCTGATAAAACTCACGTATGTCTTTATCATATATGTGTTCTACATATACATGTCTACTGATCTTAAATCCACAGAAACCTGATTTTTTTATTTCTAGTGTAGGTACCCTGAGTGTAATTATAGGTATGTGGAACATTTGATGATTTTATTACAGTACATTTTAAAATAATAAGAGAATCTGAGGTAATGAAAAGCAGGGGAATTATATTGCAACACTCTAACGTATGATTATTTTTTGTAGTTCATCAGTTTTATCAGGAGTTAAATCAAGCAACAAGTAAAGACAAACTCTCTGTTAGTCAATGCCAAAGATAACAGTGTGACAGAATTGGATTTCACTTTAAAAGTATGATATCAATCCTAGTCATGTTCACAATGTGTGTTCATTGGATGTGTGTTATTTGTATATATATAATTATTAATATTGTTGCACAAAAGGGTCCTGTCCTTTAAAATATAATAAAAAGTTCTAGCAAAAGTTTTGGGCTTGTTGCCCACTATGCTTGCCATCGGCCCTATCTGCTCTGACATGTAAAATGTTATATTAAATAAGGGCAAAAGGGTAATTGTTACTTCTGTGCTTCATTTAATATAATAGCAGGATGCTTTTAGTGGAGATTTTGAGACTCACTGTAAATACAATTATGAAATGAAATTTCCTCTACAGTCCTCAACTGCTGGATGCTATTTGTGCAGCTTAATAAAAAGGGCAGAGCTAAAATAAGAAACAATCAGCCATATGTGGGTAATATTACAAGCCATGTGTAGCCTGAAGACTGATACGTACTTGAAGGAAATATTATCAAAACAAATCCATACATTAAATCATGTAGCAGGAACTTTGAAATGTTCAGTACATTCACATTCTCCTTGGTATAAAAACACAGGAAGAACAAACACAGAGTTCCTGTCTTATACATATTTGTTCGTCATATATATTTATTATTGTGCACTTTTTGGCTCCAGAACTTTTTCATTATTATTAACAAAACTCACTTTATTGATTCTGTAACACAATAAAGTTAGAGGGAAGATTAACGTTAATGATTGATGATTATAAGTTTTTTTACACAGACAGCTAATATGTAATGGAGGACATATAGAATATGATCCATATTGCTATTAGAACACTAATAAACAAAGCATCCTGTCATTGAATGTAGGAAATCTTCAAATCAAACAGAGACTAAAGGTTAAAACTGACCCATAAAGAGAAACTGCATTAAAGATTCAACTGTGACATTTAATGTCATGGGCATTAGTTTCATGACTCCCCCCTAGGGTGCTTCTTTCTTATTCACATTTATGGTATGATGTGCAGAATAAAGCAGAATCCTCCCTTTAGAGATTCATTTGTTATAAACCTTTTTGATGTAAAGAAGAGCAAAGCTGCATGCTTTTGTCTAACATCAGAAAGATGATTTCCCAAAAAGTAACTGATATAATACACAGAACAAGTAATAATAATAATAATAATAAATAATAATAATAATAATAATAATAATAACCAATAGAGTTAACATTGTTTATTTTATTGTATTCTTCAGTTTGCTTATTAAAAGCATATTTTACAACAATTACATTCCCATACACTGACAGTAATCCATATTCTGTGTAACTTCACATTTACTTAAGAAGGAGATGATGTTGGGAGAGAAATTGGGTAACATCATTACCCTCCAACACAAAAAACAGAAGCATTGGTCTTTATTTAGAAATAATTGGCATGCCCTGCTTTTCTGCAGACAAGTCTGTCACAAAAGAGTCCAGATTTTAGCTGACCTCATTGCCAGGGTATCACTTTCTAACCCAAAACAAGTCACAACGTTTCTACCACAAGAAACTTTTGCACCCATTACTTCCTCTAACTTCTCCTTTCACACTGAAGGCACATGAAGGAATATATTTTAAAGTGATAGAGTTCTATGCTATAAATTGATAGACACAACTGATAAGTAATAGTAGACTAAGTAAGCTTGAAAGAGCAAGCTTGAAATAGAATGCAACAATCATGATAGTGCAGTGTGTGCTTCATGCCCCAGCAGGTCCGTCTTGTGAAGCCTGCCATTGTTTGGGAGTCTCCATCCTAAACTGCTCAAACAACAACCGTGTGCAACTGCATCAAACAAGCAGCAGCAAGCTCGCTCATTCATTCTGTGTTTACCTTCTCAAAGATACATCCACTCTCTTAATATGAAACATAATGAATGTTTATGAAGAAGTAGAGGTTTACCACCTTTGAATAACAAAACACTGAATGTTTTTTATATGATTTGCAAAAAGATGGTATGTGAGTAGGAAGGATCCTAGTTGTATGGATTTTACATGTACACCTCATGTCTGTATGGGTATCTTCAGGAGCGAGCATAGCTCAATAGTAAACATCCCTGACTTACCTTCTTCTACTGCAGGTTTCTAGTTAATTTCTGCTCCACCACCACTTACTCTATAGTAGGATTAAGCAGGATAAAGTAGGCATGTTCTCCCCTATTCATAAATATTGGAAATCTAATTAGAGGTTTTAGTAAAACAGGCATAGTTAAGAAAGATGTACAAATATTTTATTATTAAAAAATAAAGTTAGTTACCTCACAAACAGTTTTTTATAGATTATGTGTTAGAGGTTACTGGATGTACATGCATTAACACATTGCCTAAATAAGTAAAAGTTTTGTAAGAATTAGGTTTTAAAACACTCCTGAAGTGTTTCATATAGTAATTGTCCCTGGGCTGGTATGAATGAATGTTAATTTAGGAAGTGTGCTTTTGAAATAGACAGCCAGCTTGCAGTGGATTCCTGTCCTGATTGTTCGGATACTTTTTTTTTCTAGTTTGCAGAGCCTGGAGTTCTGGAGACCAATGTGTTTTATTAAGAGCTGCAGAAATGCAAGGAAAACAATAGTGCAAGTTTAAACATAAAAACCTAACCTATCCTATAAATGCTAACGGTTAAATGTAAAGGTCATGTAAATCCACTGCTCAAACTTTATACTTCAACATAAATTCAGGAAACAAGCAGCTTTTTAACAGAGAAGAATATTTATGCTTAGGAGTATTGAATGCCACCCTGGGTCTCTTGTACCCTCTTGGGTATTCGTGCCCAGCATCCATAACCACTCCTTTGTACCACACACAAAGGCAGGCTTGGGAAAGAACACCAAGAACGGGAAAAGGTGCCGCTCCCTTTTTCTTTGTTCCCCCTCATTTTCTGGGTCTTTTTCTGAAGTGTGAAAGAAAAAGCTTACCAACAGCAAGGGAGGGACAGAGAGGCGGAGCGAGAAATGCAACACTTCTACCACTGTTAAATCTCCAAAAGCATGGATCAAATGAGCAAACAAACCACAAGGCTGAAAACAGAGAGACAGGAAGCTGATAAAATGTAAACCATATATAGAATCTGTCTGCATCATAAGTAACCCACAGTCTGTATATAATTGCTTGTAAAAGATCAGTTTCACAATACATGGATTTTGATTCCTAGAGGAGGCTGATGACATAATTTTTTCCCAGCTGCTCAGTCATCAACTGTTCCAACTTAACACTCACTGGCCAAAGTTCACGTTATTTTAAAAGAATTTCCACTTATTTTGTTAGGTATTGTTACTTTATCATCATAGTGGATATTAGCTTTTATTAATAGTACTAGATTTTAGTTTTTCTACAGCTACTAAACTTAAAAAAATGTATATTCTGTTTGTTAATTTGTCACATCATATGACATATCAGCACTGCTGGAGTTTGGAAACACTGCGTACACACTGTGTCAGATACATATATCCTGTTGCTCCACCTTGTAGATGGAATCTCAGCATCAGTAAGTCATTTCTTGCTGCACAGTTTGTGTTAGTCATCCTCTAATCCTTCATCAGTGAACAAATGATGAGCCTGTCAGGTGCCAGTAGCTTGCTACTAGCTTACTAGTAGCAGTAGTTTGCTTGGTGGAACATTCTCAGATCAGCTGTGTCAGTGAAGTGTTTAATAAACTCCAGCAGCATGGATGTGTCTGATCCACTTATACCAGCAGAATAGAACGTAACACAGCACCACCACCATGGTAATCTCAATGCAGTGCTGGGATAATTTTTCATATAAATATAAATTATATAAATTTTCAAATAACACCTGCTCTTGCTTTAGTAAAAAACACTAATGAAGTTACAAATGAAAACAGATCTAACAGATGTCTGTAGCTCCAGTGAAACTATAAGTGGAACTGAAAATATAAACAACTAGTGTAAAAACAAAAAGTTTAATACATAAAAACTTAATAAAAAAGCTGAGTTGAGTTTATATAGTTATTATGTACCTGGATTCCTTTATTTCATAACTCATATGTCTGTCCTTTAATCATGTCACATCAACAGGGTTTATTTCTAAAAGATATATTTTTAATAAAAACAAACCCCAAAAGCTTTAAGCATGTAAATATTTTCCAGTCCTAAAGTCAATGTGAGAAAAAGCTGGATCATAATTAACTCCTTATTTTGTTATTTATTTTACCCAAGATTTAAAATGATCTTTATTTCAAAAGACAGTTGCCACAACATAGAGATGAAGTAGCAGAGTCAGAATGATAGCATATTACTTTCATGTTATTATGCAAGTGTCTGATCCACTAAATCTCCACTTGAAGGACATGCAATTAACTCAGAGCTCCTGCTTAAAATTCCATAATGATGATATAAAATTTTAACCTAACTAAGGGAGGAACTGGATAATTACTTACATTCATCTTAAACCATATTAAAATAAATGTAAAAATTGTACAAATGTAATCAGTTGGATGATATTTGTCTTCCTTAAGGGATTCCTAAGAAAAAATTCTTCTAGATTTTACATTTGCATGTTCTTGTTGACATGTCAATCCATCAACGACAGGTAGAAAACACAACAAATATGGAGACAAGCCAATTATTCAGTGGAACAGTAATGCCCATGGCTCCTGGCAAAGATAGTGGTAAATCTCCTTATAATTAAGTTTTAAAAGTGACAAATTATATGTTTGACATACAGTAAATTTAAACATTACAAGAATATAAAACTATAACAGCAGTGAATACTATTGGTTAGAAATATATATATATTTTTTAAATTGCTATATTATTTTGTAATTTCAGAAAAATTATTCATTTGAACTAAATGCATTTTAAATTAAACATTGTCCATGACAAAACGATTTTATATTATATAAGGTTTTATTATATATAAACATATGAGTGTACAAATTGCAATGAGTCGAATTAAATATGAGTCTTTCGAGATTTAGGGTTAATGGGGATCTTATACTGTATTATTATGTGGGGTTGTTATTTAATATTCATTGTGATAATATTATTATGTGACAATATGAATATTATTATAATAATAATATTCAAATGACATTAATAGTAATAACTGCAGATTTTACCTTAAATTTGACTGACTACAAAATAAATTCTTAGTCAGTCACAAGTTGGATTGTTTTAGGGATAATTAGAAACTGATATAACATGTTTAATAAACCTAAAGCATGATTAAAAATTAAATAACAAACAGACATGTTAACGAGACATTTATACAGTTCCTAAATATATTGGCTATTAATTAATGTTATTAATAATATGAGGGTCCTAGTAATAGTATCTCTCTTTTGTATTTGGATGCTTTGACCTTTACCTTTCATCAGTAATGTATATGCATAATAAACATATTAAACCTAACTGTGATTCTTATTGCTAGTATAGTACATTTAGTTCTGCACTACTTAAATAGGTCATTGACACAGATTCTTTAAAGGCCACATGGCTTTATGCTTTTACTGCAGCTGTTTTGTAGGTAAAAAAGATTTTGTCACAGATAGGCCAGCTGGACCGTAGCCCAAAAACAAATACCAACAGCTGATTTGCACGACCGGTCTTGTTCCTGTGGTACAAAACAGAAAAAACACAGAGACATAGAAGACATATATAAACATTAATCTGTACACATGCCTCAATACTGAGCATTTTGGATAGATATGTGTTTCTGAGAGTTCCTTCATGAATCATAAAGAATAAAGAGACACACAACTTCCCAGGAACTGAACACTGTACTGAAGGGTAAAAGTCCAATTTTACCTATGACTAAGTGTGCAGTAACGACCAGAAGCCATTTCTGCGGGTGGTAAGTTAAAAACACAGTTAAAACCCTACAATGCATCTTCATTCATCACAGCGAGAACACAGCGTCCACTGGGACTGAGACCCTCATTCTTCAATTTATCACATCTGAACCTTTTAAATGAGCTCAGTGAAGAGGAACCATTTAAAAGCATTTTCTGAACTCATTTAAGTTTTAGATACAGAAAATAACTTTTCTGGGGAACGTCCTTTAATAGCTTCCCAAATGACTTTCAGGTGGTGCATGGCATAGCGATTAAAAAGCAGTCTCACCCGTGGAGTTTTTATTAATTGTTAATTGTTTGCCTACAGTATTTCACAGGCAGAAATGGTTCACTTTATCACTGTACAAAGTGAGACTTTTACAGAACACCAAGCACCACATGGTAGCTTTAATAATACTGACAAATACATTACAGTACAGTGAAGAGATACTGACTTGGAGAATATTTTCTAATGACTATATACATTTTATATTATAAGTCCTGTTATTGTGTGAGAAGTGTCTACAGGGCTGCAGTCACAGGCTCAGTGCTTGACATTTAACATCAGGATTCACATTTATTGTGTTTAGGTTTACATAATGACCTCGATGCGGCATATGAATGTACTTGAAAATGAAAGTAAATGTAAATGTCTTCATTTTAGTGGTTAAGCCATGCCATTCATTCCCAGACTTCAAAATGACCTGCTTCCATTCTCTGCATACTCCGGCAGGCTGTTCAGAGCTTTTTCCTCACTCTTGGATGGAAGCACAGTCTCACCTTTTCGAGAGTTCTTCTTTGTGGCTCTGGAGAGCCGTCGTCGAAATGTGTCCCCTGCCAAGAAGTAAAGGATGGGATCCACACAGCTATTGAGGCTCGCTAACCCTCTAGTGACCTGGTAAGTGGCGTAGACCCTGTCATTAAACTCGCACATTTCTGGGCTTTGAAAGTAGAGCCGAGCCCTCATGTTTAGATTTTTCATGACATGGAAGGGGAGGTAGGACACTGCAAAGACAGCCAGCACAATGATGACCAGGTGGATGGATTTCTTTCTGAGAGGGGCATTGTCCATATCGTTGTAGATGAGAGCCTTGACGATGAAGCCGTAACAGCCCAAGATGACCAGGAACGGTACACAGAATCCAAACACAGTCATGCACATGCTGTACACAAAGTAGCCTGGCAGTTCATCCTCAGTGGTTGTATCATAGCAGGTTGTGACATTGCGCTTCGGGCCAGTACGTGAGTAATACAGGATGGGAGAGATCCCTGCTATGACTATAAACCAAACCAAGGCGCTTGTGCGCACTGCATTCTTTTTCTTAAGCCTCCCTAATGATTTTAGTGGGTGAACAACACCAGAGTAGCGATGCACACTGATGCACATTAGAAACAGGATGCTTCCATAAAGGTTGACATGGAATATAAAGCGCTGCAGGCGACACGCGAGGTCACCAAATATCCAGTCAGTTTTGTTGAAGTAGTAGAATATGAGAAAGGGAAGCGAAAGCACATAACAGAAGTCAGCCAGGGCTAAGTTGAACATGTAGACCGAAATGCTGCTCCAAGGTCGCATATGGCAGATAAACATCCAAATGGCCAGGCTGTTCCCAATGAAGCCCGTAATGAAGACGATGATGTAGACTGTGGGTAGGTAGTAAAACTGGAAGCCAGTGTGGGTCAGGTTGCATTTGTGCGTCTGGTTCTGAGTCACATTCAAAAACGAGGTGAAGTTCATCCCGGTTGTCATAATGGCGGAAATCGCAAGGGTGTTGGGTTTGATTGACAAAACCCACAATCTGTTAATTAAACCCACGTCAATTTTAGAAAAGCGAGGAGACAACAAATGTTTACACTTACAGAAAACTCATTCATCTCTTCCTCAGAGTTATCGACTGTGCACTCCTCCACATTGCAAAAGCCAGTGGGATCGTTTAGTGGAGAAACATGCTGCTGGCAGACAGTTGCTTATCGATCACGACTCTTTGGTTCTAGACACCAAATGCAAAACAAGTCAAAAATCATCTTTCTTCTGCATTGTGAAATGTATCTTCAAAAGCTTCCGTCACATTGCGAAATCCACCCGACATGTCCTTCCATGGAGAAAAAAGGGATTAAAAAGCACCATGAACCAGCATATTTCCATGCCTCACTTAGTATAAGTCTGTATTGGCACCAGGAGAACCATGTTTACTCTGTTCCCGCGCTTTCTAATCCTCTAAAAGAAAAACAATCAGTGGAGCAAACACTTCCCGCTCCATAAGAGACAGTCTGGCGTGGGACAGTGAAGGCAGGCAAATGCGAGAGAGTCCTTGTCTCAAGCGCATGCAGCAGCATGTGTGTTTGTGTGTGTGTGTGTGAGAGGGAAAGAGAAAGGGAAAGAGGAAGAGAGAGAGAGAGAGAGAGAGAGAGAGCGCAAGACAGGGAAGGGAGGGGTAAAACATGTGCACTTGTTTCGTTTAAAAAAAAAATCTTGTTCTTCTACAGAATGACATAATCCAGTACATAGTAAGAACTGTAAAAGTTTCACTTGTGTTTATGCTCAGAAGGAAAATCAGAACTGCTCAGACATGTGGTGGATCGTGTTTATGGACCTGTATATGATTTTAGCAGCATACATTTAGTGTGAGGCAGGATGACCACAACAAGCTTCTCCTCATCACTGCATTTCTTTATTATTATCTTATAATAGTTATAAGTCAGTGCTGCTGCAGGATGTACTTGAAGACCAGAAGAGATGCATCTTTTGGAAAAACTTCAAACCTGCATAAATATTTTGTGTAGTATTTTATACATATTAGCTGGTTTCTTATTAACTGCTGACTCATGATGTTCATACTTTAAATAAAAATTAAATTTTAAAGTATTGAATGTTTATATTTGGCAAATATGATCAGAAGGATACTGAAAGTGTTTTAGCAATGGGAAAATTTATAATTAGTGATTATACAATCCCACCTAACACCAGAATATAAACTAAATAAATGTGAGGTCAGTCTGATAGAATTCTGGCAAGATTTTGTCATAGCAAATAGCTGGACCACAATCGTAGAACATCACTTAAATTGCACAGTGTAAAAGTACACACATATACGCGCACACACACGCGCACACACACACACACACACACACACACACACACACACACACACACACACACACTCACACACACACAAACACACCTGGTCTGCACTTTTTGACTCAGCTGAACTTTTGCTTTAGAACAAAATGTCAAGTTGCCATTTTGACACCAAGATCTCATACATCATTGTGGCCTGTTCTTGATACAAAAAAAAGCTTATTTTAGCAAATGAGAATGCAGTGTTTTCTTCCATAGATCACCATGACATTTCATTTCATTCTAGAGTTATCCTTTTCTGTCAAACCTCTTTCTCTGAAACAACATTGCTCCGTTATCTCCTAAAAACACATTCTACGTCTGACAACATAAGCCCACATTGGTTATTGGAGCCTAACTGCCATGTGACTTCATTAATTTCATCTGGTTCTTACTGCCAGTTTGATCCAGATCTGAGTTTCTCAGAACCCCAATTGTTCTTGTGTTTAGTCTGCCTTTTCAGTCAAAGTAGCAGGAAGCTGGCAGGACAAAGTTTATTGTCAGTAAAAGTGAAAGGGTTTTGGGTTAAATTTCAGAGGTCTTTTGATTTCAGATTACATCAGAGTCCTAGTTACATTAAAGGTCTTTAAATAGGCTTATCTTGTGACTAGGAACCAGATGCATGTCTTAATTTAGAGAGTTGCTTCATATTTAAAAATAGTCTTCAATGAAATCAGCACAACAGATCACACTCAAAGAACAGATCAGGAGTGTACACAAATCAAAAGTTAAACCCAGCTAAGTGCTCAACACCCTTCAAAAAGCAAATTATTATTTATTATGTGATAGGAAATAAATCTCAGCTTTAATCATGTGGGAGATAAAGCTGAGATTTTATGCCACTTAGAGTGATGTAGTGCAAGCTGTAATCCACTAGCTTACTTTGGTGCTAGTGATAGGATGGTAAAATATGGTGTTCATTGTTTAACATTGCCAGAATTCTGTAAGGTCTGTGAATACATAAGATGATCAACCAGGGATCGAATATATGCATCACATAATCCTTTCAGTGAGTAAAAATGTAATGTAGCTGTGCATCTGTATTTTCTTAAGTAAGATCATGTAGATTTAGAAGACTATGTATAAATGACTTTTCTTTTAAGTAAGCTGGGCAAAACTAAGAGAATCATTATAATCAGATCACCAATACATACTCACATACTCACATTTACACCTAAGGAGTAATTTATTACCTCCAATTTACCTGTCATTTTTGTAAATTGCAGTTGCAAAATAAGGAGTCTCCCAAAATAAAGCCCACAGACAAAATCTATGACCTTCTTACTGCAAGGTGAGAGACCTAATTACTGTCTGTTGCCCACTGTGCGCCTGTGCCATGACTTTTATAGTCAATACAAAAATAAAAAAAAAATAATATCCAATTTGAGCAGAAACTTGTAAAAATGTAAATTTGAGTTAAAAAGTATATTTGAATTTCTTAAATAAAAATAACCTTCTTTATTCCATGTGTGTAAAATGGAATGTATTAGCTGTAATGTTTTTTTTCAATATACTTGAATCAATATAATTTACTTGAATTATAGAAAAAAAAAACAGAAAACAAATGCTATTCGTTTAATATATAGTATATAATTTGTAATTTCCTTCTTTATAGATAATTTGTGCAAAAACACCTCTATTAATATTGTAATTAAGACATTGTTAACATCACGTAAAATCTCTCAGTTTGTGGTAAATAAGACTGTTGCCATTTAAAAAGAAAGTGCAAACCACAAATGCTAAACTGTAATGTTAAATATATCCATATTGCCTAGAAATTAGTAAAGACATTCACTTTCTCTACAGAAACAGTAGTCTTTTTATAAAGCCAGTCTGAAAAAAAAAACACCTTCTGGCCACTAGAACAGTGACCAGCTACAGTGTTTCCACATTTCTGTAACATGTCAGCCCCACTGATGTCTCCAATGGCTACTTTCCTGATTGACCCAGACACTTGCCCTGCTGAAATTAAATAAAGACCAGGTTGTTTACTCTAAAATACAATTCTAATAATGTCTAGCCATCCTAGATTCTGGTCTGCACTTGGCTCAGGAAACAGATAAAGATCAAGGTGATTTCTATGTGGCTATTCAAAATGAAGCCACCATGCATTTGTGGCTGGATTTAAAAAATCAGTCTCATGCATAACAAACTACAACTAGTAACCTTCATTTTACATTTGAATAAATTCAGAGCATTTTATTCTAATTATGACTCATTAGGCAAACAACTGGGATATTTCGCATTTCCACTTTAGCTGCTGGCATATTTTTTGAACTGTGGAAAAAAGAGGCGCTACAGCATAAACCCAGACCATCACAGAAAGAACATGCAAACTACAAAAACAGCCTCTGTCTACCCTGTAAGATGCCAGTACTAATGACCATCGTGGTGTCGGGTGAGAGTGCTAACCAATGTACTACTGTGTAAAGCAGTCATAGTCGTATGCTTGTGGTTAACGAACCAGCCTTGTGACCTGAAGGTCCCTGGTTCGATTCACGGTCCCACCAAGGCATCTAACCCCAATTGCTCCCCAGGAGCCGTATATTGGGCTGCCCACCACTCCGGGCACCTGTGCTCACTTCATATATGTGTGTATATATGTGTGTGTTTTACTACATTGATGGATTAAATGTGGAGGACAACTTCCTCTGTATGTAATCACAATAGTTAAAATACACATAGAATAGAAACATTTTAATCAGTTATAACTTTCTTTTGCCTCATGCAGCTTTTTTCTGAAGTGACACAGAGGACAAAACTTTGCTGGTGATTAGGTGTCACACGTGAACAGGTGTGAGCTAATCATGTGCACTAATCAAAAAACTAATGCAAATGTTCTGAAAAGCAGCAAAAGCTATTTTTATAGAAGTTAATTACGTTGTTATGTTTAAATGGGTAATTTTGAAGACGTAGCTACTAACAGTAACAAAATAACTTAATAACAAAATAATTTTAATTTGCACAACTTAATAAACAGCCTTGAACCAACAGGAAAGGGCTGTTAAACCATGAGCCTCTAATGAGGGACAGCTGGACAACTGGATGGGGTTACGACACTGAAAACTAGAGACTGTCCACCCTTCACAGCTTGAATGGATCCATCTGTTTCACTCGGTGCAGTGTGTATTGAACAGAAGGCAAAAAGTAGGATAGAGAACAAGCATGCCAAAGTGCACTAGCACTTCCTGCTTGTGCATCTGCATGTCTGCTAACAAATCACATACTTGTAGGCAAAGAGAAGGGAGACTTTATCTGATCTATTGGGGATTAAACTGTATGTGGTATAACACATTCATGAAACAATCTCACATCTATTTCAATGTGCTGATGCATAATTCACTATGGGACCAGCTTTTGCATTCTGCATGCGGTTGGTGTGAAATAGAGACAGTGGAATCCGTGTGAAACTGTGCGGTTCTCCACTACACAGAAATCTAGTCTGATGCTAGATGATGATTCTGAATCACTACTAATCTTTAAAATTAAATTTATAACACACTTATTTACTTGCATTTAATTAATATCTTGTAGATAAAAGGGTAGATCTCAGGTTACTGGCATTTCACCTTTGTACCCAGCTCATTATTAGTAGAGAGTGTGGAGCTGAAACGATGCTATTCCTGGGAACTGTCTTGACTAAAGTAATTTGCATTATCTGCCTCTTTTATTTCCGCTGTTCTAGTCAGAAGTGCCAGAGTTGCGTGCAGCACTATGTCAAAAACCAACCTGTCTACTGCTTAATTACTCTGCTTTATTAGCTCTAACTGCTGCTCTTATCTGTTTTTTAAGGTATCACCAGCTCCTCATCCACAATACTGTCAGCAGCACCATGGCAACAACATTTACTGTACAGAACCTAGATTGCTGTTGGACTAGTGATGCTGCAGTCCTGCAGGATGACCTCACTGAACTGATATATTTTTTTTCACATTTTTGTAAAAGGACTCCTGATCATCTGTAAATGGGTGTCCTGCACTGCTGATGCTGCCTTGCTGCTCAAGAAAGATAATTACCCCACTGAGCATTGCTCTTTCAAGGTTTCCTACTTAAAAAACAACTTTACAGGGAGTTTTATCTTGCCACTGTCACTTCAGCTTGCTCTCTGTGGGTTGAGGCTCGGGATATTGTGAAGCCACTTTGTGACAATGTACAAAAAAGTGCTATATAAATAAATTAACTTGAAATGTAAATTGTTATTTAAACAGAGCTGGTAAGATTTATTTAAGATTAATTAAAACTATTAAGATAGTTAAGATTAAAACTTTTATTATATAAAAAATATATTATATATATATTATTAATATATTATTATTATTATATATTATTAAGCAGTAAAATGTGTTTAATATTAAATGACATTATATACATAGTACATAGTACTATATACAAAGTATATTTATAATCTTCAGCACCACTGAGCATTGGCAGTTTCACCCTCAAGAGGATTGTAAGATGCAGGTTTCCTCTCTTACCTCAGGGTGGTAACAGGACCAGCCAACCATAGTCAGGTTAACGCAAAAAAAAAAAAACATGCACTGGCAACAGGGCTTTGTAATTAGCTGATGAATTAGACCATAGATAATAAAATCTATCAAGAGTCAGACTGCAGTCTCAAACCACAGAATCAGTTGTGAATCTTTCACATAAACCGTCACAAACCTCAATTTCCAGGCTCTTAGATCAGTTCAGGAGGACTGACAGCACCATTAGTCTGGCATTAGCATTTTCAACAGGCATGAACTTGAACAGACCAATCTGTCATATCAGAAAAAAGAAGCTCACAATGCATCTGCCCATCACTCTGCCCTATATTTACAGTTTTCTTTCTTTTTTAGGGTTCAGAAAATCTTTGTTATTTTAGTTCTTGTTTTTAGCCACTTGCTCTGCTTCTAATCTCCCTTTTTCTCATTTTGGCAACACTGGTCATTTATCTCTGTGTCAGTATTGATTTCACATCGTACCTCCCTCAGACAGTTCTCTCACTGGGATAAGGTCACTCTCTATATAAGCCCCTTTTGGTTGAGAGTGGATCTCAGCTATATAGGTCTTCATAATAAAGTGACTGCAGTCTGTAATATACAGAATTTCTGATAAAAAATATATTAAAGATGCACTTTTATCATCTTCACATTATTGTCTTTTAAATGTGTTTTTGCTTTTTGTCAAATGCAGAGTCCACAAACTTTTGAGCATATCCATATAAAATTTTCACTCTGCAATATTATTCATAATACAAATTCCAAAGAGAAAGCCGATTTAAACTGGAGTCTCAATGGCCTGGAAAAGTGTCATGAAGAGTCAAATAGATATTGGTGAGCCTGGGAAAATAGACATTAAGCTGAGTTGCAAAATACATTAAAGATTGATACATTGGGAACGTCAGGGTTCTACTGAAACCAGTTGTTTTGATGTTTGTGATATTTTTAACCCCTGTCACTAAAGCCATGACAATGAAACCAAAGTCAACAAGAAATGGTTATCCCAAGTGTGGAGTACATTAAAAAGATAACAGACAATATAGCACACATTTATCAATGCATGCCAAGTACAGACATAGTTAGTTAAAAAGTAAATACAAATAAGGGGATCGTATAAAAACTAAGAAATAAATTAAACATATCAAAAGATTAACAATAGTAAGGAAGTGGCTGTAAATAAATGTTGTGGTTGGTAAAAACACTCATAACACTTTATGGTCTACAGCTGGCTTGCCTGCATGTGGTTTCTTTCCAAACTATTAACAAAGCGGGAATAAATCAACTCTGTATAAGTTTATAATCCTGCAGCAGCTATTCACCTTTCATCATTCTTTTCCTTTGGCTAAATTTCCCACATTAATATTAATTTCATCTCATGAGAAACATTTCAAACCTCATAAAAAATCTAACCACTTAATAAGGCTGTACAATGCATTGAAACTATTTTAAAGCCATATGATATTTCAGTTTGGGAGGCAAGGTGGCTTAGTGGTAAGCATGTCTGCCTCTCAGCGTTGGGGATCCAGGTTTGAATCCCAATCTGGGTGTTCCATATTCTCCCTGTGTGTGCGTGGGTTTCCTCCCACAGTCCAAAACATGCATTCATGGAAAAATGCTGCTTCAATTTATCCAATACAGTGTGGAAGTATGAGTGTGGCCAGTGATAGGTTGGCGCCCTGTTCTGCACCCCATCCCCACCCCCCATCACTGCGACCCTAGCTCAGGATTAAATGGAAGATAATGGATGAATGGATTTTTGTGGTAACACAGCTAATTTACCAACTATCTAAACTAATATTAATAATTTATATGATTTTAAACTCAATATGTTCAAAATAACTCTAATGAACTCTATGTTCAAAATAACTAATTCTAATCAGGAGCAGGTAAGAAATAGAGGCTTAAACTCATTTGCACCATGACCTGTTTGGTACAATTTAACATGCCATCCATACTTATTAACCCTTTGGCCAACAATATCCTTCTAGTCTTCCTCCACCCATCCTGTCAGAATCCTACAACCCAAATATTATCGTGTTGGTATTTCCTGTGATTGTAATGCATGATCTGCAGTAATACATAGCAACCGTATGCCAACATGACAAACACAAGAATAGTAATAATTAATGTGATATAATTTCATATATACACTGAGTTTAAAATGACTATCATTCTGTAAACCAATACTCTATGAAGCTTTCACATCCAGTCCAGATAATCAAAAAAATCCTTAAATAAACAGAACACCAGACATTATTACTGCTGTTTTACATTTCATGCAAATGTGTATTTCTTAAACCCAGCATTCAGGAAAAATAACCAAATGGGGAAAAGTAATTCATCTTTTTAGAAAATGTGTTTCTACAACTACAAACGTGACAGATTAGTGGCAGGCTCTCTGAACAGTTGGCACTGGAGTTGTATCTGTGGTGAAGGCAGTGGTGGCTCAGTTGTTAAGGTACTGGACTATGGCTCGAAGGACTTTTCAAATTACAGCACTGCCAGCTGGATAATGTTGGCCCTTTAAGCAAAACTCCCAACCTTGAGCTGCTCATTTGTTTATGAAATGATTTCTGTAGGTCAATCTGAATAGAATGCCTGCTAAATCCTGTAATATGTGGGTTTTCAGACAAGAAAAGCAATCCTTGAAACTCATTTCCTACACTTTTAATTGTAAGAATTACATTGTTTTGTTCAGTATGGTTCATGCAGTGCACGGCTCATTTTGTGTTTGGTTTTATGGATGATACCTCTTGAAATGCATGAGGTCAAACAAGTGAGAATCAAACACACATTTTAACATTTGAGCTGGTATAGGTTGCACATCTTGAGTCCAGGATGATTAATTAAAGTCACTGGTGCTCTGAGGCACTCCAGGCCTAGTTTGCTCTGAATCAATTAGATCAGTTTAAATAAATTGCCACAGCCTTCAGCTATCATGACGCTAATCTGCCTTCTAACATGTTTTGTCTAATAAACCACAAGGAAAATGGCACAAAATGCTTCAGGGACTTTTGCTTCAAATGTAATAAGACTTTAGCTTTGATTTGAGCTGCAAATAAATTGCATCAAAGTCAACCAATGTGTTTTTGCCACGAGTATGCTGTCTATAAAATGCCCTCTCCTTGGTGCATGCTGCTTGTTCCCAGTCCACACACATTTTGCAAGTAAATGGGAGAATGTCTCATATTAATGTTACAGACATCAGAGTGTAGATATTACGCTGTCCACCAGGGCAGAATAGCCAATTACCACTTACTAAATCAATACACTAAACACTTCACTCTGACACACATCTGCTTTGCAAAGCTTCATTTCAAGATAATCGGATCAGTGACTTTCAGTGTTCTTGTGCTGCTGTAAGATCTGTTTGAATTCTAGTACATGGGTTTAAAAGGTAGACTCATGTGCCTGAAGCCTGCTTCATAAACTGAACAACTAGGTCTTGGAAGATGTGTCACCTAGTTTTATGTTTGCTTCCTATGTTTCATTCTTAGCTAATTCAATTTGTGAAGACAACAATATGTTTTATTTCATTACTAATATCATTGTTCTAAAGGGCAGCACGGTGTTACTGCGTGATTTGGGGGGGGGGGGGTCCTGGTGTATATGTGTGGTGCAAATTTGCTATGTGATAAACTTGGCCAAATGCACTTTAGGATCTGAAAGTATAATTTCTTTGATATTGCACCAAAGGCAGTAATTCTAGACAGTTCTAACTGATGAGAGTTCTTAATTTTACACCTACCATTCCAACTATGATGGTGGATTACTTTACTACATGTCGAAGCACTAACAAAACTCCATCCTAAAAATAAAAGCTGTTTTTTACAATAATGCCAAACAATACTAGCTGATAAAACCAGATTCTACAAGCACATGTGGCTGTTCATATGATCATATCAGTTTAAAAACTATTTTAATAATAAGATTTAAACCCATATCATGCAACGTCTAATGAGCATTAACTATTCTCAGATAAAGTTAACATGTTTGATTGTAATCTATATCCTTAACAAAATTTTGAAATTCCATTATTAATAACAGAGTTTAATTTAGTTTCCCTGATAGTTTTAAGTTGTACTTATAAGCATGAGACTCAAACAGGAGAATCAAACCTGACAGCTGTTATTAGGGAGCACCAGCAGCTTAGCAGAGACTGTAGAAAAGATGCATCCAAAAGATAATGGAAAAGACTGCATTAGGATATCAGTAATAATAAGGTGCATTAGGCACTCTACCTAAAATTTCAGTGAGAAGTGCTGACAGGAAGTTTCCTAATGCATTCCCACATGGTCTGATCGATCGTTTCCCCATCTCCTGCAGACATATACAGCAAACATTATAGCATGACTCCAGATATAAGAGAGTGTAGCTGCTAATATGGAAATCCTTTTATACCATAAGCTTTCAGCAGTATTATATTGGAGTGCAAAATAAAAGTTTTTGTATCATTTCAAAAGATTTGTACACAGCACAGAAATAAAGTAAGCACTGAACATTTACATTGATTGTTCTTTGAATGTAAATTAGTACTGCCATGGATCTTATCTCCAGCTATTCAGTGCACACATTACTCAAAAAAAAAAAAAAAAAAAAAAAAACATATAATAGTAGATCAATCTTTTCATATTAAGTTATTGTTCACCTAATATTTGGTGACTTTCGTGCTCATATATGTTTAAAAAAGTTGGCTTTAAGGAAAGAAATTAATAATAATAATAATAATAATAATAATAATATGCCCAGCGATGGATTGGCGCCCTGTCCTGGGTGTATCTGCCCAGCGCCCGAAACGTTCTCCCCTGGATGGGCATGGGGAACCCCACTGCGACCATAATATAGGATAAAGCGGAAGATAATGAATGAATGAATGAATGAATAATAATAATAATAATAATAATAATAATAAGAAGAAGAAGAAGAAGAAGAAGAAGAAGAATGATAATTATTATAAACTAAAGAGTTAAATAAGTAGACTTCACCACAGAATGGATTTCATTACTTAAGCATTTAAGAGTTTGTTTTGGGTAATCTCGTCTGAGATTGTTTGGAAGATTATAGTGTTTTGCATCGACAGGAAATAGCAGATAAATTGTTCATGTAGGAAAACAGTCTAAACACGCAAACAACAAGCAAACATGAGAAAAAGCAGGAAAGAGAGACAGCACTGCTAATGCAAAACTATTTTTGTATTAATAAAAATATATTATAATAATAATAATAATAATAATAATAATAATAATAATAATAATAATAATAATAACAGCACTAAAGAATATTAGTGATCTATAATCACTTGTTTTACAGATGAGGTGAGAAAAACATTCCAGGCAGGGGATGTTGTTCTCACCTACACCTGGAGCATTTTTTTTTTCATCATTTAAAACTGAAAATTCTTTTGATAACCACATTTGGCTGGGAAACACACACAAAGGTGTGTACTGTTATTTACCCTTGACTATAAGTAAGTTCAATTATATATATATATATATATATATATATATATATATATATATATATATATATATATATATATATATATATATATATATATATATATATACACACCACACACACACACACACACACGCACATATATATATATATATATATATATATATATATATATATATATATATATATATATATATATATATATATATATATATATATATATATATATATATATATATATATATATATATGTATATATATATATATATATATATATATATATATATATATATATATATATATATATATATATATATATATATATTGACTTTCATTACCAACAAGTATTGAGGATTGCAGCTTTGAACCTTTATCCCGTATTTCCAAATCAAACTGCAGCTTTTCATTTGATCCCCATATCACCACTTTGAGTTTTACAGCTTTCTCATTGGTGGCCAGGGTCAAACCACAAGCTTTAGGGGAGTGTGATTTATATATCAGCATCAGTGGAGCAGTGTGGAGGAAAAGAAAGATGCTCAGGTATTGCAGCAGTGGAGGATTCTGAATCTGGCTTTACAGTTTTTCTCAGTCGATTTGGTTCATTTTTCAGATCAGAATTGAAATTCTCAAAATTGTTCATTCAATCTCCACATCTCCTTGTCACTTGTGCACATCATAATTGTATTTTTCATTGTGTTTCACATTTTGCAAATGCTTTTGTACATTTTTGCAAATGGTCATAGACAATTGTCTGTTGTTTTTTACATTATCTGTTGCTTATGTCATGTTTATCAAAATGTGTTGTACTGATTGTCTGTTGAATTGTCTTACGCTCCAAAACATTTAGGTCTTATATCATCGCCTAGGTCATTATATGCAAAAGTGCTGAACATGTTGTCATAATCTCTCAGGCATAATTTTTACATTTATTTTACACTTTTTTAAAAACATTTATGTTAAATTTGATAATTTGTCCTAAATTGATTAAATTGTTCTCAGGTGAATCTTGGCTTTCTGTTAAGGGAATTTGTGAACATTTACATCATCCAGTGGTCTCAAACATAGGTCAGAGGTGCATCTCATGAACCTGTAATTGGCAAACATTATATATTATATATATAAGGGCTACCATTGATGTGCCAGGCCAACGAGGAGGAAACATCACGATGTGTGCGGCTATGTCAGAGAATGGCGTGCTTACACATATTCCCATTATAGGGCCCTATAGCATCTCATCACATTCTTGGACACCCTCTATAGGGATCTCATCCCTGATAATGAGAGAGGTGTGGTGCAAGAGGATTTGCCCAAATATGTGATCATTTGGGATAATGTGAGTTTTCACCACGCTAAAACCAGGCAATGGTTTGCCACTCATCATAGAATGCTGATGGAGTTCCTCCCACCCTATTCCCCATTTCTGAACCCTACTGAGGAGTTCTTCTCAGCCTGGAGATGGAAGGTATACGATCACCAGCCACACGTCCAGATGAACCTGCTGACTGCTATGGATGCAGCTTGTGAGGATATCACAGCAGATGACTGCAAAGGCTAGATTAGACACTCTAGAAGATTCTTTCCATGGTGCATTGCAAGAGAAGATCTCCAGTGTGATGTGGATGAAAACATGTGGCCCAAAAGAGAGGAGTGTCAGGATGAATAGAAAAGAAAGCACTACAGTAATTCCTTAAGTTGTTTTGAGTATTCAGAGTAAATTTCTAATTTTGTAGTTTTTCCTTTATTCCATATAGTGCAGGCAAACAGTTGTATCGTTCCTGAACTTTAATTTGATTTTTTGTCAACAGATTGCAGTGCTGTTAGAAAATAATACAGTAAAGAATATTACTCTAAATTTGATTCCAGTCCAATTTCTTGCTGTCCATCTCCCACATACAGTCATGTGTAACTTTTTGTGTTCTGTAAGTTTGTATTTGTGTGTGTAACTTGGATTGTTTCAATTGATATGCCAGAGAATGTGCAGCATTCTTGTAAACAAAAGCTTAGTTTCCATCAGAATATGCTTACAGTCTTCACTGTTGCACTGACAACATGACTAAGTAGTTTGACTGCCTTGTCATTGGCAATGGCACACAGACAAGATATTTTGATGGCGCTGACAAATTGATTGACCTAAATATTTGCTTTTGAGGCGAAAACAAAGAATTTTGAGTGAAGTATGTGCTTTTGCATGTATTTCATTGAGTTTTGCTGTTTGCACTAACTGTTTTGAGAAATACACTTGTTGTGATGCCAATGTAAACCATGATGTGAGAAATGTACCAAATCGACTGAGAAAAACTGTAACAGCACAGTCATAGTGACTCTGTAATGAATTATATTAGAATACTAAACCAGAAAAACAAAGCTAGATGTATGAGAGTGAACGTCTAATTGAAATAAGGGACATTATTATTGGAGGAACTAATGACATGGTAATGACATGGTATTTTAATTGTGTAAGAAAACTAGTGGAAAAGCAGGACAAAACTGGATTTGATTTCCTGCAGGGGTTCTTTTAGACAGACAGACAGACAGACAGACAGACAGACAGACAGACAGACAGACAGACAGACAGACAGACAGACAGACAGACAGACAGACAGACAGACAGATAGATAGATAGATAGATAGATAGATAGATAGATAGATAGATAGATAGATAGATAGATAGATAGATAGATAGATAGATAGATAGATAGATAGATAGATAGATGCATGATAGAAGATTGCATGTTTTACTCATGTAGTGATCAGTTCTCTCAAACATGTCTGAAACATGTAAGCCATCTTACTTGAAATATTAAATTGTCCCTGGGTAAACATGGCTCTACCTTGTCATTTCCCTGCTATTGTAAAGTTCTTTGTTTACATGATGTAAAGTGTAACATTATAAACCATACAGTGGCTTAAACAAGCATGTTGCTTTGACACGTGATTACAATGTATTTCTGTTTTGCTTCATATTTTAATACAGAATCATTCTGATCCTTTCTTTTCTGATTTCTGGCTTTTTGCTTTTTTTTAGTTTTACTCTTCTTTATATTGATGTCATGTCTGTTATTGTCTGTCAGTACTGGGAAAGGCTTCAAATGGAAAAATATGACCTTTGCACTCTCGACTCCTGCTAATAGTTGAAATCAGGCATCTGTAATAAATTATCTATAAAAAATATCTATTACAGTTGCAGAGAATTGGTACAGGATGTGCTGCTTGATGCCAAAATTGAAGTCCACCCATTTCCCTTAAAGTTTCAAACTTAATCTTTAGCTTATCGTTTACCAACTGTTCCATTACCCATTATACTGATTGTCTTTGGAAACACACACACACACACACACACACACACACACACACACACACACACACACACACACACACACACACACACACACACACACACACACACACACACACACACACACACACACACACAAGAGAGGTTCAATAAGAGTTAAAAAAAATGCTATAGGGTTTTATTCACTACTTCATTTTGCTGTAGTATTTTTATCACCTGCCTTAACAATTAATTTATAAAGTAACAAGTTAATGAACCTTACAGCAGTTTATCTGATCAGGTGATCAGTTCTATTCTTGTCTTAAATATTGTAAAAAGCAATAATCTTGTTGCCTGTATGTATAAAGAAAATAAAGTATATATTAATAAATAAGTATTATGTGCTTGTTCTTCATTTCAATAATCAGTTCAGTAATAACTGCACTGACGCTGCATCTAATTACTTTCTCTGAAGCAGCAAATGGAACAAAATTCTCAGTCATGCATTAAACATTATTTAAGCTCGAGTGAAATCTGGATCTCAGGTTTCTGTCTTGTTTGATAATTAGAATTTGCATTTACAGAATATTAAATGTTATGTGTTCATGATGTACTTTTCATCTGAGTATTTTATAACGATGATCTTTACAAAGCCACAATAGAAACTTTGCAAAATACTGTTTATTCATTCAAATGGCTCGAATATTGTTGGTTTGGAGCTGCCTGTCTTTTTAATTACTAATAAGGATATGCTTGTTTTGTTCTGCCAGGGAATTGATCCAGACTATGGCTCACTGCTGTGGTTTTTGGAATAGCACTAATAAAGAGCCCCTGAAAATAAATCTCATTCTGGCTTTTGATTGTTCCAATAAAAGACTACAAAGACTTAGTCTGTTCGATTACCCTTTATTTAACTAACATATCATTTCTGTGGTATGTACTGCTATGAATATGTAGAAGTATTTTCAATTGTACAGTTAGTACTGCACTTACAGATAATGGTTCTTAAATTAAATTTTTACATGGCTTTTCCTTAAGACTTCAGATATGGTGTTATTTGGGTGGGGAATGATTCTCAGTAATTTCTCATTTGATCCCCACATTTATACCGATGTTAATATTGGGATGTAAGAGAGATTTCAGGGAGGTGGAATTTCATGGTTATTACAGCAGAAATTATACTAAATAAAAACTTCTTTAATTGCATGACTTTATTCTTAGTGCCCTGTCATAATTTAAACTGAGTGTCCTTACTTGCAGACTGACCAAAGGCAATTCATTGCAATCAGAGATTTATAAAGATTTCTGAGTGTCTTGAGTTTAGACTAGAGTTGTTTTGTCCTATAACACTTATAGAACTGCTATAATGGAATATAAACTTTCATTATTGGGCCTTACAGACCTTACAGACAACACACATACTTATGTAAAGAGTATGGCTCGGTCTTCCATTCTCTCATCTAGGTTCTGTAATAAAAATTCTGCCCGAGTACTAAGGTTACAAAAGGTCTCTTACACAGTCAAGCACTTCCCCTTTTGTACCATCTGCTTGCCAACTTATTAAAAAAAAGAATGGAAGTGACTGTCGTGCATAATGAAAACCTTCACTTCACATTATTAACTCAGCAGCAGATACAGAAATGGAGAAAAGTGAAGCACAACTGAACTCTGCCTTTAGAGAATTAATGCTTTGTCATCATTTGTCTCTTTTGTAATCTAGTTAATCTAAAATGGATCATGGAAAAGTCATTGAGCTTCAAGAAACATGGAAGTGAAGTCAAATCATTTAATAAAAGAAAAACATTTTAGAGGAACAAAAATACAAAGCTATATGTGCTTCTGAAAGTTTTACACTTAAGTATTACTTGAGGATTTTTCTACAAATATTGCAGTCACAATATTTTTGTGGAATTGGATGTACAGTATTTCACTAAAAGACTAGAGAGAGAGAGAGAGAGAGAGAGAGAGAGAGAGAGAGAGAGAGAGAGAGAGAGAGTTATCTCTATAACTTCTAACTTCTATAATGGAATATAGCATCATACCAGGTTTAGGAATATAAATTTATGTGATGGTCCTGACCAATAGAAAACAGAGAACCAACAGGGGACTAACAAAAACAAGAAAACGAATGGACTGCAGTCTGTAATTGTAAAACTATGAAGTCCATCTATATGGTTAGTGGAGAAAACAGAGAATGGGGCAAGAAGGAGGCGTGTCCAAACAGTAATTAGTTATGAATGGAAGGAGAACAGTTCACCTAAATACACCTCTGTATTATATATGAGCTTATAATTTTTTTTTTATATAGCTTCAATAAATTAATAATATAACAAACTAAATCCAGGTTAAATCAATACATTATTTAGACAAATGTTTAATTGACTCAAATTTTTTAAACAATTATCTTTACTCTACCCCCCTCCTGTGGCCATACACCGTAAACGCACATTTACTTAATACTACAACAACGAGTAAAATGAATGACAGACATTTCTAGCAGATCTCGGTGTAATGTGTGCGTTTGTCTTCTGGTCTGTGTCTGTCTGTGTCTGTCTGTGTCTGTCTGTGTCTGTTAAAATCTCTATCAGTGTTCCATGTTAATGGACAAAACATTTTGAGTCTGTAAGTGGCAGAAGCAGGACATGACTTGCAGACCTCACAGTGGAAATCTAAAGCTGGTTTTGTGTTGATTTCAGCGGATTTCTGAATCGTTGGAAAATCAGATGGTTTATGAAAATAAGGTTCGGGTTAAAAGCTCAGGTTCGGCTCTTACAGTTTTGCTTTTATTATGAAACGTCTCCCTGCGGCTCGGTGCTGCTTCTCCGGTGTAAACATGAGCCTCACAGACAGACGGTGCTTCACGACATGAGCGAGAATTCTGTCTTTTGATTTTGTTATAAACAGAGTTATGGAGGGTCAGGGACAGGGACAGGGTCAGGACCGGGACAGCATTACAGCAGAGGACACGCAGGTAAATCTAACTTTACATCCAGCTGTAATAATTAGCGCTGATGCTAACAGGTAGCATTTCCACAAACGTTATTTATATTTAATAATACACATTACAATAATAAACTACAGCAAATACATTTCTTATAAATTACTTTCAGATATATAGTAGTAGTCAAAAGTTTGGGTACACCTCTTTTTTTATACACTTATTGCTCCACTTTGTAGTTCTGCAATTCCAGACTGTAGTCCATCTGTTTGTGGACTACAGTACATACTGTGTACTCTGTTCTCTGAAGGTCAGAACCCCAATAGTAGCACCACAGAACAGGGTTTATTTGGTGGGGGCTTTATTCCTATCCCAGCAGTGTCACTAAGGTGTTTAAATGAAACTCCAGCAGCACTGCTGCACTAAAACCCCCTCAACACATCAGTGTCACTGCAGAACAATAAACAATCCACCACCCAAATGATACCTGTTCTGTGATGCTCCTGACTAATAGAGAACAGAGAACCAACAGGAGACTAACAAACACAAAAAAACCCCAAATGGACTACAGTCTGTAATTGTAAAACTATAAAGTTTATATATATGGTTAGTCGAGAAAATAGAGAATGGAGCGAGAAGAAGGCGTGATCAAACAGTAATTAAGATTGGAAGGAGAACAGTTCAATTAAATACACCTCTGTATTTCTACAGTCTTATTCTTTATATTTAATATCTTTGTCATACAGATGCTCTATTACATATTGATGGTACTATTGTCATAACTTAACAATAATCATCCTTCACTGAAACCTGATCTGTGGGGGTTAGAATTAGAGAACGGAGGAAAAGTGGTTTGCAAATTATACACAGATTATATACTTCAATATTCAAATAAAGCATCTCCCAATCAGCAGACCTGGTTATTCCAAAGGTTTGATGGGGTTAAGGTCCTAGTTCTGTGCACGCCAGCCAAGTCCTTACACAGTCATGTCTATTTTGCTGTGCACATTCGGACACAGTCATGCTGACGCAAAAAAAGTTAAAATGAATGAGCAGGGACCATTTATTTTATACTCCACTCACAGTTGAACTGAATGAAATATAAATTAATTGATTAAGAGATATTTCCCAGAATTTTTATTTTATATATTGTCAGCTTATTTGGTCTGGTTTTGGAAGTTTAGGTCTGTGGGTCGCTGCTTTTTAAAAATGCTGACAAAACAACATAAAATACTTTGTTTTCAAATGCAGCTGAGACACTATAACCTTTCATTTTAAATTAAATGTATACATTTAATTTAATTTACAGTTCATGCTTTTCTTTTGCAGCTGTGCATTTGGATCTAATAGAAGTTATAAGTTGCATTTGTTTAATAAATACATCATTGTGTGTGTGTATTTTTTGGTTATTTAGTTATTTATCATTTTTTTACCTATTAAAACAGTAGCTGGAAACAGCATATTGTTTAGTTAATCACATTTGTCTATGTGATAATTAATCATTAATTAAAATTTTACTGTCGTGACCGCTTTATGCTTGAATGGTGATGCACAAACTGACCTTATATATGAAATTTAATATGAAAATGAATCCGTGTGACATTTTGCCATGACCGTGCTACTAGGAGTAGACACTCATTGTTGCTTAAGCACTATACTGGACAGGACTTTTGTTTTGTTTTGACATGGGTCCTGTTTCACATCAGTCCTTGTGGTTTGTTTTTATAACAGTATAGTCCTTTTCATGATTCATGTCTCATGAGGTACAGAGGCTGCATTAATGTTGTTTTAATGGCAGATGAATGCGCATTCAGAGCCACATGCAAATCCTGGACGTTTTAAAACTCTCTGAGCATCTGACCTTAGGTGAAATTTCCCAGGGCATTGTAACCTAAAGAGATTTAAAATGATTCTCTTGCTGTGGCTTTTTTTATGGCCAGGGCCTGATTTATGAAGGCTGACATACTTTTCCTATTTGATGAAAGAGTAGGGGATGTGCCCCTCATGCGTCACCACATAGTTCTCCGGAAAACAGGAAATAATAAATGAGAACATTAAGGAGAAATGTCTTAAAGTTGTACAAGCAGGAGGTAAATTGGAATGTTTGCATTGTGTTATATGGTTTATTAAAGTCAGCACTAACAGATGTAGTTCTGTATAAATCCTCTGTTGGATCGATTTTTCACCCTTTTTCTTTGAATGCCCATCCTAACTGAAGTTGCCAGTCATGTGGAAGCTAAATGTAAGAAACAGGATATATTGTTCACCACAGTAAGTAGTTTTTTTATTTTTCTCTGAAAGGCAGGAAGTAGCAAGAACAACAGATCTAAGGCAGACCTGGATGGAGGAAATGAAGCAGTTGAGAAAAGAGGACCTTACATTATGACCAAAGTACCAGCAATAAATATGAAACTGCGTGAGTTGAAACTTTTCTTAATACTGTGGAAATACATTATGGGCAAAAGTATTGAGGCGTCTACAGTAGCGTCTACGTCTGTGTTTAAACATGTACAGAGAAACCCAGAGAGATGACCAGAAGAATACTGAAAAATAAGGGGACTTCTTCTGCTTCTCTTTTGCAGCCATCTAGACATGTGCATAGAAAGTAAGTGCACTGTTCTCACATCATCAGCTTTTGCTTCACTTTTAAATTAAATAACCCAACTCACTTGCAATAGAAGATAAACATGTTAAGAATTCTGGTTCCGATGGTGTCTGTTGATTTGTTCTTAGGGTGAAATACAATAAAGGTTATATTGCTCTCAGTCAGAATATAGACGACACGCTGGTATCTCTGGATTCAGACAGGTAAGTGATACACACTCTTTTCTTTAACAATTATTTTACTTCATTTCTGTTAGTTCTAATAAAGGGCTTCATGGTTACATGCATTGTTACATGGATCTGATTTAATCGTACCAATGCAACACACTTAAATAATACCCGCTCTGTGGTTGTCCTGAACTTGGCTGGTGTTTGTATTTTTAGATGTGTATTTAATTGTTTCAGTGATGTAGAGCTGGAGTATTCATCAGGATATTCATCTGCAGAGGTAAGATAATCCTTAACGACATTAAGGCTATTGAAATATTAAATATAATTAGGTTGTCCTAAAGTCCTCCAGTGGAAATGGCAAAGTTTCTTTCTTTCAGATTCATCCTGATCTGAGTCAGCAGCTGATTAAAGATGGTTATAGACTGGATGAGATTCCTGATGATGAGGATCTAGACCTCATTCCTCCTAAAACCAGAGACTCTTCAATTTGCTGCTGCTCAGACGGATCATCCTGCTGTGTGCAGTGAACAGTGGCTCAGGGTTTTAACCTGTAACCAGCATTT
The DNA here is from genome assembly GCA_019802505.1 of Corydoras sp. C115. Lineage (NCBI taxonomy): Eukaryota > Metazoa > Chordata > Actinopteri > Siluriformes > Callichthyidae > Corydoras > Corydoras sp. C115. The sequence continues at coordinate 2,353,272 of JAFMOC010000019.1, read as the reverse complement.
GATGCTCCTTTACTTGATACCGGGGTGTCATACAGGCCGAAATCCTGTCATCACAAACACTGATTTCTTTGAGATTGCTGTAGTGATGACACAAGTCTTTTCCCAAACAGATTATGATTGAAATTCAGAGATATTTTTATTCTGTAAAGGGATTAATTCACTTATAGGAGCTGCACTAAATGTGGTACATTAAAGGGAATTAAAGACTGAAATATGTTCAGACAGCAGTTCCGAATAAAAAGGGGAAAATCAGTTGAGATTCATTTGGAATTTAGCATTTCATTTTGAATCTGAGAATTTAATATCAAACTTTTCATTCAAATACAATTATTATTTATCTTTTATAATCCTGTGTTTGATAGTATAGACTGACTTGTGCCCATCTTGAGCAAATCGTGGTAAAGTGTCATGTTTTGTTCATTTTCAACATTTTAAATAATTCTCCATAGATTTAACAATCATTTGCACAGTTATTTAATTAATGCAGTTACTATTAATTTACTAAATTTAACAAATAATAAAAGATGAAATATAACATGATATAAGTCTGCACATAATATATATTTTAACTTAAACATTTTATAGCACTATAAAACTAGAATGCAAATGGTGGCTGCATAATGACGTTGCTAGCTTTATAGTTTCTAATGATAAAAATAGCCCAGCGATAGATTGGCGCTCTGTCCTGGGTCTATCTGCCCAGCGCCTGAAACGTTCTCCCCTGGATGGGCATGAGGAACCCCCCACGACCCTAATATAGGATAAAGCGGAAGATAATGAATGATAAAAATAAATTATCTAGTTTGTGGGTTTTATTATTGGGGTTTTAACCGAATCATTTCTTCCACATCTATAGTGTACTCTAGTGTAAAGTCTTAATTAGCTGCTTGGCTCCTGATTGACTCGATGCTCAATGCATTTCCCAATTTAAAATCTTGAAACATTTTAATCAGTGCTGCTTTTTAGGGAGTTTATTAAAATTAATTAACAGACTTTACTTTTGTTACTCAGACAATAAAAAGTGTTATATAAAGGGAATACATTTAAGCTTGGCTCACATTGTAAACCAGATCTCACTTTTAAAGGCCTTTTTTTCTGAGTTCATTTACTCTGTGGCTAAATAATCTGGATTTTACCATCCAGGTCATCACTACAGGTTGATGCCCCTTCAGTACTGTGGGGTGTAGCACTGATATGCTGAGTTCATACAGTATCTACATGAACAGCATGTAACAGTATTTTTGCCAGTGTTTTGAGGTATAAATTTCCTGTATGATCTGTTTAAAGAAATGAGCAACTACAGTAAGATAAAAATCTCCTCTATAATTGTTTGTATTACACTACAAGCCTGATTAATGTAAAATTTTATGCTTTATACATAAAACTGCTTTAAACACTTTTATTTTGCAGAGCTGTGACTGCTAAAGTGAAACAGCCTGTGCATTTGTATTTAGCATACACAGTTATAACTCGCGATTCATCCTGTTTTCGCATGAATGCATTATGTGTTACTGACATGTTACTGAACAGTTTATTTGTAAACCTTATTAACATCTCTTTGGTTAAATGCTTAGTTATGAAATATTTTACCTTCATCATTATGTTTAGATCCTTGAACATTGGTTCTCCTGCCTTTTTTCACTGTTTACTGCTTAATGCTCATTTGCACACAATTCAGTTTCAACCTGAATGCAGTTTGGCTTTTCTGCCATCACATCTGGTTGAAGACACATCTATGGGTTATGCTTAGAGTTTATTAAATTACCCATAGTCCTATAGTCTCTGTATCATCCATATGGTGCTTCTGTATGTACACAAAGCTATGCAAAAGAAAGTAATTATACATAGAATAAATATAAAAAGAAAGAAAGCATGGGTTACTGCTGCCAGGTTTTATAATTATGTACATCTCTGAAATGGAATCCAAAGTCTCTGATATTTGTAATAAATATTTCATTTCAGTGCTGAACAAAAACAATATAAACAACTCAATACAAAGACAAGATGGTTTATGATTGTAGTGGAAAGAAAAGGACTATAAAGTGAAATGTAATGTTACCAGGATACATGAAATTATACATTGTAAAATGTAATATTTTGTGGTCTCATTTTAGCTTAAGGAACAGGTTATGTGTCTGTTTGTTTGTGTGTGTGTGTGTGTGTGTGTGTGTGTGTGTGTGTGTGTGTGTGTGTGTGTGTGTGTGATGACTGAACTGTAAGTTGTTTTTGAAAACTGAGCAGGTTTTACACTTTTACAATGCAGGTTATTTGATCTGTTTTCTTATATTTTCTATAGAACTTTTGAAATCATACCAAGATACTGATTTATGTTTATTTGAATATATATACATGTCCTTAATATATTGCTTATATGTAACAACTCATAAATCAGCATATGAGATTAAAGTTTGAATTTTGAAGAGTTATTTTATTGAAATGTTATTTTTGACTTAAACATTGTCTTAAACATTTTAAAAGAAACATTAATCTACCGACAGTACTCAGAAGTGTAGGATATTAAATGTGTGATACCTGTTATAAAAGGTTCTCTAAACAATAAAGAATTAAGTTGATTGTATTATAATAAACTTGTGGATAAGGACCTCTGCCCAATGCTTCACAATACTTGATAGATGAGGTTGATTTTACCACTAGATGGCACTAGTGAGATTTAAAATGCTAAAGATTCGTTATTAAAAGAAATATAAAGCACATTTAGTCATGACATCGGATTTGTTATTATCTGAAGCACAAATTACACTCTACACTGTAAAATTATTTACGTGTCATATATTATTTAATATCATTTTGCAGAGACTGCATTTTCATCCTCTATCTCAGAATGGCACTGCAGTCTTGTTCATGTTTCATTTCAAATCTAATAAACCTCAGCTCAGCTAAGTCATTACCAAGACAATTACAATGTACATTAGTCCAGATGAATCTTTATAGCACATGGTTAATGCAAGATCTGGTTAAAATGATGAATGTGCTTGCAAATCAGTGATGTGACCTCTTTATAGGAGAGAGAGAGAGAGAGAGATCTCTTATTCATTCTTCATTCGGATTGTATTCAGTCCTGATTTCTGAGGGCCTTTTTGTAAACGTCAAAGACTTTTATTAAATTAAGTGAAAGAAAAAAATCCTAATATTTAAATTAGTCTTTAATAATAATTAAAAAAAAAGTTCAGTAGTAAGTAATGGACTACAGTACCAGTCCAAAGTTAGGACACCTCTTTCTTGCTCTATTCTCCATTTCCTCCAATTGCCATGTAGATTGTAGTTGTAGTTGAACATTGTAGTTTTACAATTACAAACTGTAGAACATCTCTTTGTTTCTGTTGGTTCTCTGTTCTCTATTGGTCAGGACCATCACAGAACGGGTCTGATTTGGGTGGTGGATTGTTTATTGTTCTGCAGTGACACTGATGTGTTGAGGGGGTTTTAGTGCAGCAGTGCTGCTGTAGTTTCATTTAAACACCTTAGTGACACTGCTGGGATAGGAATAATGCACCACCCAAATAATCCCTGCTCTGTGGTGCTACTATTGGGGTCCTGACCATCAGAGAACAGAGTACACAGTATGTACTGTAGAACACAAACAGATGGACTACAGTCTGGAATTGTAAAACTACAAAGTCCATCTTTACAGGAAATGGTGTTTCATTTAAACACCTCAACATATTTTTGTGTATTTAAAAAAAAAGGAAAAAAGTATAGGGCGGCACGGTGGTTTAGTGGTTAGCCTAAACCGTTCGCCTCTCAGCACTAGGGATTCCCAGTTCGAATCCCCATCTGGGTGGAGTTTCCATGTTCTCCCAGTGTCAGCGTGGGTTTCCTCCGGGTTCTCCGGTTTCCTCCCACAGTCCAAAAACATGGATCAAGTCAATTGAGTTGTCCAAATTGCCCCATATAGAGTGTGTCTGTTTGAGTGAGTGTGTGCCCAGCGGTTGATTGGTGCCCTGTCCCGGGTGTATCTGCCCAGCGCCCGAAACATTCTCCCCTGGATGGGCATGGGGAACCCCACTGCGACCCTAATATAGGATAAAGCGGAAGATAATGAATGAATGAATGAATAAAAAAAGTATATAAATAACGCTTTGATATAAAACTGAGAGAATTAAATATATCTAAAGTTTTCAGGGGCGGCACGGTGGCTTAGTGGTTTAGCATGTTCGAATCTCGGCGCTAGGGATTCCCGGTTCGAATCCCCATCTGGGTGGAGTGTCCATGTTCTCCCCGTGTCCTCGTGGGTTTCCTCCGGGTTCTCCGGTTTCCTCCCACAGTCCAAAAACATGGATCAAGTGAATTGAGTTCTCCAAATTGCCCCATATAGAGTGTGTTTGAGTGAGTGAGTGTGTTCCCAGCGATGGATTGGCGCCCTGTCCTGGGTGTATCTGCCCAGCGCCCGAAACGTTCTCCCCTGGATGGGCATAGGAAACCCCCCCCCCACCACGACCCTAATATAGGATAAAGCGGGAGATAATGAATGAATGAATAAAGTTTTCAGTTATCCCTCGTCACCTCTCTCATATGGGGCGGGTCCTGTCTTAGCCACGCCCCCGTTACCCCCCGGAGCGGGGCCCGTGGGTGGGCTCGTCCCGCGGTGGGCGGGGTTTGTTTATACCGCTCGGTTCAGAGGGGGCGCGGAACGGGAGAGGAGAACGCGAGCAGAGGGAGTCGCTCTGAGCGCTGCAGGCGGTACGATTCATCCGCACGGAGCCCGGCGTGCTTCTCTCTTTCCGACGTGTGAACTCTTTTTTTTCTGGCGTCCGATCCGCCTGCTGGTTGCGTCGCCACGCGGTTGATTTCATCAGCAGTCTGATATTCGGTCGGTGCGCCAGTTGAATGTTTCCACCTGGTTGTCGCTGCTGATCAACGCTGGTGAGAGTGAAGCGGGAGGACACGCCGGAGAGCTCAGGGATGGTGGATAACTCCAACAGCAGCAAGACTCAGATGGTGAGCCAACCCACCGATTAAAGCACCGCAGCTACTTTTTATTTAACTTGATCGCGTCCCAAAATAAACCCGCACCCCGGTCATCCTCAGGTTTAGCTCCAGTCTCCTGCAACCAGTCAGCTCAGTGCTGGATTAAACTTTAACTCTATAATAAGTCGTTTGGTAGCTGCTTTTATCAGTGTTTTCATTATTGCACCCAAAATGCAAACCAGACAGGTTGCAGAAACCCTGCCACTCGAGAAGTCTTAATAAAACTCTTAAAGTGTTATTTGGGCGAAGCGGACGCAGCTGTACTAAATAATAGCCGTGTCAACCTAATAAGTGACCAGTGGTCGCCATGACTGCATTACAAATGCACATTAACAAACATAAGAATAAAAGTAGAATCTACTGCTTACTGAATGTATGCTTCTAAAAGTTTGTTTCAGTCTGTCATGTTGCTCTGTGTGTCTCCTGTCTCTTGTAAAGCCATAAGAAATGTGTTCAGGGCAGTTGATTACATCTAGGTCCATGTTTTAGGTTTGTTGTGTTTTTTTTTGCAGTGCACACTGTTTATCTAAAATTTGGATCACTAGATATTTAAGGGAGGCGGACTACAGCCAGCCAAGTTTAACGGTCTTTGGAGGAATAAAGTATAAAAAAAATAAAACAAAATTGCACACAATGTGCATCTTACGTCCTCTGCTATATATGGTGCCATGTATGTCATTTTATAATATCTGTGTTATATCTAAATGTGCTCATTTATCCATACTTGCTTCTGACCGAACAAATGGCAGCCATGCATTTCTTTAAGTAGTGCCTGGCCATCTGTGAGCAGTAAAAAGCAGCAACAGGAAAGACATTTTTCAGATGGAATGTACCCAGTATTCATTTGTTTGAAGATTCTTGTTATACAGTTTCCTGTTAAAAGAACAAACATCATCTAACCAGTGCCATGTCAGACTGCTGATTCCAACTTTTATGATGATAAAATATTGCAGATGTTGGCAGGTAGGGGTTTTAGGGCTTTTAGACCAATATTATGAATCAGTAGTTCAGCTGTTATGTCGATGCAGCGATATGATTTAACAAAAAAAGCCTTAAAAATCAGTGAAATTGCCAGAGCCAGTCTGACATTATGTCACTCGGTACAATGAGTAACAAAAGAGCTAACATTTGACTCAACAGACAGGAATTTCTACAAACATGCAAATGTTAATGAAAGGCAAGTCAATACACATTTAAGGGGGTATTAACGTAGCGCCGAAAGCTACCACATTAATCTTTATAGACCTACAAACTATAGGTCCAACTCTAGGCAGTTAATTGGGTAAAAAATATAATATCTGCTTCTTAATCCAAACCAAAGCTTGCCCTGTAGTTTGCTCATATTCCACATCTGGTGTTTATTAACAGTCTGGCATAATGCTAAGTCCTAAAACAATTTGTGATTTTGGAAATTAGAATTTTTTTGAAAGTTTATAAAACTGTACAGCTACTTGAATGACCCAAAAGAAATAATAAAATACTCCTAATACTGGGATCATGTAGAATACAGGGGTCATAGTTAGTAACATCAAGTAGTAACATCGCGACTGTAATTTGTCAGATACACAACCAAAAATCCCAAACCTTCCCTTGCACTGTAAACCCCTCTTAGTGATCTCAATCTTTAAAAGTAATACTAAACTAAAAACACTTCATCTATTATTGGAACAGCTGTAGCGGTCGGGCACACGGTCATGTTTCCGAGCTGTAATTGTACTGCGAACAAAAACGAATTCTTCTCAACTCCTTTCTCTGTTTGCTGTCTAGTTTTTTTAAGACACTAAGCATTCCTGTGTGGCTCATCGCCAGGACATGACATCATATTTTCAATCTGTGTCCATAGTGTGCAGAGAAAAGCTTGCATAAAACAACACATGACATATTTCCATCTATATGGCACTCAGTGAAAATCATGAGTGTTCAAAGAGCCTTATGCAATCATCATTGTCTTCCTGTTTCAGTGGAGTGTAAATATGAGGTGGCACAAAAAAGTTCCCTGTTATTTACCATAGCTGTGAAGATTTAAATAAACAGGGTTGAGACAGAAATGTTATATAAATAAAGAAATAAATATTTGCACACTTGACCGTCTTCCTGTAGCTCTGCATAGTTAATCACGTGGGTGATGGCAGCCTGGACTATAGTAGAACTCCAATAGGTTGCAACTTAAATAATGCATGTGAGTGTGTGTGTGTGTGTGTGTGTGTGTGTGTGTGTGTGTGTGTGTGCGTGACAAACTGCACAGGCTGCTTATTACCAGAACACTCTATTAAGACACAGAAGCATTCAGTCTTTCACTGTGTGGATCATCGGCTGGTCCATATATACATCACTGTGTATGTTTGAATTTTATAGTTCATATATTTAAAAATTAGAAGTGATTTGCCCATGGTTCGTCTTTTATAACTTTATTCTGCACAGATTTTAATTTTAAATAATTTAACATGATAAGACAAAAACCAGAGCTGACGGGATGAGTTGGGAGGAGTAAAAGTATTAAAGCTGAAGACAATCGGTCCACCAAGTCTCTAAGTTTACAGTTAGATGTCACATCAAACAAACCATTTGTAAGTACGGGGGTAGTGTGTTACCATCCAGAGCGTGCTAGATCCAAATGCAACATTTGAGCAGAACTGAGTTCAGTCATGAGATGATGTTAAGAGCTTTTTCGTTGACATAATGAGATGAGACTGGTGTAAGAACAAGGATGTTTACAAAGAAAGAGCCTGTAGCTTTTCATTCAAAAAATATTTACATTTATTCATTGATTAGTAAAATGGTAATTTAATTTAACTGTGATCAATTAATTGGCATAGATTTTAAAGTGTCCTTTCTCTAAACCCTGAAGTTGGAGTTAGATAATCTACAATGTTGATCCACAAGCTAGTTCATGTTTTTGAATTTTCCAAAACATTTGAAAAATCATTTTAATGCGGGACTGTTACATGGAAAAATAAACTAATTCACTTTGTTCATTAACTTAATAATTTATAATGGAAGAGTGCCAATATTTTGAAGCTGACAGTAATTGAGCCATTGCTCAAGTCTGCTGTGCTTTTTAAAGCTTTAAATGCCTAATTTGATTGTGCAAAATCGAGTATATGTGTGTGCCCTCGTTGATGTTTGCAATGTAACCTTAGTCTTTACATCAACTGAATGTTCTTTGGAGATCAAAGGCAGTCATATAATTTATTGCCCCTTATCTGTGGAAGCCCTGCCTCACAATTACACCTAGGGCTTTACAAACGAAAGGCCTTGTGTGCCTCATGCATTATTTTAAAGAATGGCTCTGGGCTGTGATATTGATTCAGTGCATTCTGTATTGAAGATGGGAAACTTGTCAGAAAAGTGTTCATTTTCAACTATCATGCAGACAAGAACCTTTACTGACTGTCACAGCTCAATTCTGTGTGGAGCTTTAGTTCTCATCTCAACATTATTAAGTTTCGAGAGCTCAGATGTGCACGAGGGGCTTTAGAGCTTCTGAGATGTAATTAGTGTTGTATGTTTATGGCAGGTCATTGACGTCTATGTTGCTTCCTCTTTCTTTCCTCCCCCTTTCTCTGTCTCAGGAGGGCAGTTTGGGGGGCAGTGTTTTTCCCCAGGGAGGTGGAGCGGGGGTGAGGCTCGAAGCTGTGATGGAGCACTTGCAGCGCCAGCAACAGGCACGTCTTGAGGTAGAGCGCAAAGAGCGCCGTCTGCGTGACGCCCAAATCTTGTATGCTCAACAAGTGGCAGCCCAGCATGCCATCCTAGCGGCAGCTCGAGCATCTGCGCTGGGTGCTCCCGAGCGACTGGATGAGGCGAGGGGGGGGCGCGACTCAGCAGATGACAATGACGCCGACATAGATGACGAGGACGAGGTGATGGAGGGCGATGAAGCCAGCGATGAGGATGATGGTCCAGTGAGCGGCTTGGAATTTTTACGGAAGCAGACACTGGCGCTGCAGCAAAGTGCGATAAGACAGTTCAGCGGGTACCCTGGCGCAGCAGTAGATATCCAAAAACAGAGGAAAGCACCGTCTCCTGTCAGGGTCAAACAAGAGCCCGATGATGACCTTTCACCCACAGCGCCGCAGACAGCTGCATCACCCAATGGACAGGCCGACTGGGGCTATGAGGAGAACTTTAAGCAGGTGAGACATACAAACGCAGGCATGATCACCTCATCCAAAGTATTCATTTAATTTGGGGGGGTGTGTAAATTTTAATATTTCATTTTCAAATTATATTCTGTGATTTGGAAGCAGAGGAAACCTAAATAGTTCTTAGAGCTATTCCAAGAAATGCCTTCATTTTTTTGTGTCTGCACTATAGGAACTAAAAACAAAATTCTTAAAATGCCAGAATTAAAGAGGGACTTTGTAGCTCTATATTACAATCTGTTTGTGGACTACAGTACAATACTTTTCTTTAAAGGTCCGCATTTTTGGGTGATGCATTATCAGCTTCCTAGCACAATTCCAATTCAAGAAAATAACAATTCTAATATAATGAAACATAATTAGGTCATTGTTTTGATTAGTAATTCTCCAGGATTGATTGTAAGAGATTGTAACTCCACCAGCAGGCACGGCACAGAACGCAACTCAACCTCGGCTTCAGTCATCCAGTTTGCATGTTTTCCCTATGCCTGCATGGTTGAATATTGCATATGAAAGAACCAAATTGGATATGCAGATTGGGGATTTACTACCGACTCAAGCCCAAATGTTGAGCAGCTGAAGGTCAAGATCTGGCTTTGATTTTAAGAAACTTTACACCAAGAAATAACGGCCATTAGCAGAAACATTAATATTTTACTGAAAATTCATCTAGAGTAATATGTTTATATGTTGCTAAGCAACAGACCAGATCAGCTGAATAACTATTAACCTTCACAGAGCCAAACCAATGATTAAATAAACAGATGGATTTATGTTGGAATTTTTTTCAAAGGCAATAAAACTAACGGTGATTTGCCGCAACATCCTGACGTATTTTAATTATTAATGACTGAGTTGGGGTGTGGTCGCCTGGCGATTAGAGTGTTGGACTGTAAATCTGAAGGTTGTGGGTTTAAATCCCAGGTCCACTAAAGTTACCGATCTGGGTTCATGAGCAGGGTCCCTCATTTCTCTAGGGGGGCAGTATCAGGGCCAGTCCTGTGGATAGGATACTTTGGATAAAAGCGTCTGCTAAATGACTGAATGTAATGACCATCATTGTTTTCTTTGCAACAGGCATTTTTTCCTTATAAATCATTGTTGAAGTTTACTGTACAGTTGAAGTCTTATAGATCCTATATGTAGAAAATACAAATACAAGTTAAAAAAAAAAAAAACACGACACTGAAACAGAATTTAAAAAAAATTACAACAGACAAACTGGGTCTGCTGCGTATTGACTGGCAGTGAGAATGCAACTGGATTAAGCCTGAAAATGTGTTGTTCTTTAGGGGAGTTCTCCACTGGAGCATTCCACTTGCTAAAGCCTTTAAACCTTTAGATCAAAATGTGGTAAATTGCTGTTTTCCAAGTGCATTGCAGTTTTTTTTTTAAAAAACATAGATCAGAATTTGCAACATAGAGAAGAGCTAAGACCGTTTTTTCTTTTGTAGTCACAGCCACAAGTGGATAAAAGTGAGTGCTGTGCAAGATGTGTGTTTAATGAATGTCTGTCGGCCAGTGTGCATTAGAACCCGTGCACCTGTGATTTCTGCAGGTGACACTTTAAAAATAAAGGAATCTGCTGTAATGAATTAAGTTCTGTCTCAAGGTGTTTTATATCATTAACATTTAGTCCATTATATCATATTTCTTGTTTTGTCAAGGAGAAGTCATTTGTGATTAAAACTCTGATTAATCCAATATGTTTTTAAAAAAATATTAGTTTTTTTTTTTTTTTAACAAAGGTTATTATTGCGTTGCGCCACTGAGCCGCCTGCATTTAGAAACAGTGTCACAGATTGCATCCTAAACTAAACATGGCTAAATAAAAGCAGGATGTTCACATTGTGAAAGAACACAGATGAAGCAACCAGTGATGATTACTATATAGTGTGTCCCTCTGTTTAAAACAAAGGCTGGAGTGAGTGTTTTTCTCACAGTTCACACTTTCAGGAATCTGCTGGAAATTCACAGACATTGTTGATTATGCTGGATAAGTCAGGTTCTGAGTTAGCAATGTAAAGTATCTTACAAATTTGGATGCAAATGATTGACCAAATAAATTATCAACACATTTATATTAAACTATCTATTATAATATATAAATATAATATATTGTATCTCAAACAATTCACCCAGCCTTTATAATCATAAAGCTTTGCTTTGTTTTAGTCCAGTTATTAGATGGCCCTGTCTTTCGCAGGCTCTGTTATAATTAGAAAATGCAGGAGTATAGTTTTTGTGTGACAAATGGAGACTTTTAGATACAATGAACAGGACATCGGTTGGGACTTACGAGTCGTGATTCATCATGCCTCCAGCACAAAGACGTGTGCAGTCACGCGATGTTCCATTCAGTGTGGATTGAAATGATTCCTGACAACGAGCCAATACAGATTATTTTTCTATTTTAACCAAGTTGTGAAATGGAAATGTGTTAATGTAAAAACAGGTTGAAATCCTAGACCTGCACCTTCACCCCTGGAGAATGAGTTGTAATCTGCATGCCGCTGCAAAGCTGCATATTAACAGGGCTGGTGTTCTACAGTTGCGTTTTAGACAGTTGGACTTGGGCCAAGTCTTGTGTGTGCTAATCCCAGAGAGTCTGCTGAGGTCTGAGTCACGCTGAACTGCTCCTGCTGTCAGCTTAAAAACCTGGAAGTCTGTACTGGCAGTGGGCCAGTGCTCCGTCACACTTTCACTTTGCGCTCTCCCTCCTCTGTTCCACATGCTCCTGGTGGAATCTCGGCAATGCTTGGCCAGACTCCAGTGTGTAAAGTGCCGTTTTGATAGAGTTCCCAGAAAGGGGTGTGGTGTATTTAAAACACAGTGCTGGGTTAAGCGTAGTGCGGCACAGGAATTCCCTGGCACATGGGTGAAAAATGGGATCGCGAGCCGGACCTCTGAGCGGACGAAGCTAGACGTCTGCTTCGAGGTTGCTTCCTCTGCGCTGCGCTCGTTTAGGATGTTGTTAAACTAGTTATAATTAGCAACTAGATTACTAGATCTAGTGAGTGATTTCAAGAAACAAATTAATATAAATGTATTGAGCTGCGATGTCTAATGGCTTTCCATGTGCATCAAGTGTGATGTAATCCGATTGGCGCTTTCACTGGTTTTAGCTGCTATTGTAAAATAGATCTATAGACCTAAAAACAGGGAACCTACAATTTTGCCTTAGGAAAACCTTTTGTGCTAATACGTTTGTGTCCGTCAGTTACTGCCTGTCTTTAGAAAAAAATCCAGATCACTTTGGAAGTGGATGTGGAGCCTAGGGGCTATTTGATGATGAAAATGAGTGCAGCTAATTTTTGTTCTGTCTCTACCTGCAGACCTTTTATCATGTCTAATAGCAGTAGTTAAAGATCGTCTCCTCTGCCTGTGTGCCTCTGCTTTTTACCTATCTTGTATTTGTATTGTTATTATTGTCTGTCATCTCCAAGGCTGTTAAATGACATTTACTATGACAATACAGACTATATCATCCTTAATATTGTTAAAACTGTAATCTTGCGGGTAAAACTGTGGAATTGCATATTGAGTGTTCAGGACGACATCATTCTGATGTGCGTTTAAGAGCTATTGCTCCAGAATGAGTATTGGTTCAAGTTTCAGCTATTCATTTGAAAAGCAAATTGCTGTTTGTCCTGCTGTCATAACGAGAATGAAATCTTTCCTGTTTGTAGGTCAAAAGGTTTCTTCCCTGCAGATTTAGGCTAAATCCAAACTGCTGTTCATGTGCTAGGGATGTGCTTTTTGCATATATTAGAATAATTAAATCTATACATTAAAATACATTTAAATATACATTCAAATGAGGCAATTTCCTTATACCCAAATCCTATAACAAACAGCCCCAGGACCATCGGTAGCACATGAGACAGACATGCATTTAGACCCCAAAACTCTACAGCATGCTCTGGTGTTCACATGATTCAGGTCTCTGTTCACCTCTTTCAGCCTTTTTATCTGTGGTGACATCCTTGCTGCATATACCACAGTGATCAGTCTGCTGTATTGTTTGATATTACTGATGTGGCACTTTGAAAGCATTGGGTAATTCCTGAACTCTGGGCATCTTTAAATATGTCTCTTCTTACTTTTGCTGTTTAGCACTATAGTTGACATTAATCCTTCAAATAAATCTATGATTTAAATGATTGCGTCTGATAAAAATAAACTGGTTGTCAACTATGAGCATCATCGTTTCAACTTGGCTTCATATTATAAGTTTAAGATGTTGTCAATGACAAATTGTTTAATGGTTCCTATTCCTAAGCAACATACACACCGCAAATGTAAAGAACCTATGTAGGCAAATATGGCGGGGTGTTTTTTTACGCCTCTTAACACATGCTTCTGCTCATCATCAGACAGGCTAAACAGCGAAACCATAAAGAACCCAATAAACCCCAAGTCTGGGAGCAATGTTGCAAGACGAACCAGAACCCACAGATTGTTTTTTATTGTTTGGTGAATGAGCTGTTGCTCAATTACGCATGTAAATGCATCTGTGTAAATTGTGCAGTATGCAAATAACAATTTATTAAATAAAAAATATGGCAGCTTAATTGCAACATAGTTCACTAAACATTTCCTAAGAACTAGAGCATCAAAAAAAGTTGACAAAAAGGTGGCATGTACACCGCTTATAGTTTTGAAGGCATCAAACCAGCACCAAAGAGATGCCTATGCTACATACTGTATATAATAGTATTAGTATTTTTTCTTAAAAACTAGTGTAAATTTGGCACTAAAGTTTAATAAATGTTTGTATTCCTTCAGGAAAATAAAGCCACAGGTTACAAATGTAAAGCCGTCTAATTATCCTACTTAGTGCTGTTTTCCAGTTTCTTTTCAACACCTGGTATGCTACTAGCAGATAAATGTCTGGAAAAGGTGTCCTGGCCAATATGAATGCAAATTCTTCTAACCGATGACTGATCAACAATAAGCAACCGGTGAACCTGCACCTTGTATTTAGGGTGCTTTGACTCAGTTAAATGTGAAAATGAATGAGAGACTTGTTCATAAGTCAAACTTTAGGACATAAAGCAAATGATGGGAGGTTTTCAAGTCTTTGACTTTGATTAATGTCCCCCCTGTTCCACACAAAGACGTACATAATTGTCTTATTGGACAAATAAAGAGGGTACATGCCCCCTCCGTCTGTTGAATTTAGTGATGCTTGTATAGTTAGACATTGTGGGACACGTAGACCTGACCTTCCCCCAGACCTTCCTGCCATGACCTCGGGGTCCTTTGGGACAATGATTAATGTTAATTACAGTGTTATAGATGTGCTCTTTCATTTAAAAAGGCTTTAATTGTTGGAATTTAGACAAAGTTAATTTGGTGTAGTTTCTGTGTATTGTTGGAAAAGTTAAAACTTACTATGTCTTACTATTTTATTTTTTTAGTTGTGTATTACTTTGTTTATAATGGTGTTTTTGTTTTGCCTCGACATAATCCTATAATCCTATGTGTTTAAAGAATAAAGCTCCACTCTATGAACAAACTTTCTTCTGAGTTTAAGTGTATTTATATATGCATGTGTGTTTGCATATATGCATGCATTGGTGTGTAATGTAAGTAAGTAATATAAGTATTGTTTTCTTCTTTTAGATGTACAGTTATTTACATTAATTCCTTTTCTAATATCTCAATTCTGATTTCTAAATCAATATTGCATTTTGAAACACAATTGATTGGCATTAATTAATCAAATAGATAGTGTGATAAATTGCATCATCATTAGTACACCTTCCCCCAACGTTTCCACAGCAACAGCATGCAGGTTTAAGGCCACTCATGAGTTCGATGAGCTTCTGTAAGAGGAAGAGAAAATAAGCAGGGTTATTCATTGCTCATCTGTGATGGATGGGGCAGGGACAAAGCTTTAAAATGAATAAAAAGCTTTGCATTTGAGCTTGGGTGAAATAAGAAATGTTGGGGCCTCTGGAACCCAAGTTGTGGTTTCCTGTGTAAGCTCCACTCAGGTGTCTTTTAACCTAGTTTAGTTGAACTGTATTCTTTATTGTTCACTTACTTCAGAAATGACCTTATTGGGAAGATATGGTTTACTGATATTGGAGTTGTGATATCATTATTTTTTTCAGGTTTCAAATTGTGGTCAGCGAGCCATTTCTGGTACCTGTAGCTGTGAGCTGAACATTTGTAGTCAGAGATGCGTGCACTGCTGGAACTGGAGAGTCTAATGTTTATCACCTGTTTGACTGCATCAGGCGACAGTGGCATTGTTGGCTGCCAATGGCCAACTGCAAATGAGAATAATGTTCACCAAGTGCAGTAACCATTTGTTGGGTTGCTGTGTTTGGTCATTGTTTATGGCAAAAGATGTGTTTTTAGATTAGGATTCTTTATAATAGATTTATTCTTTATAATAAATCAATATTTAAATTCCCTCTATTATTATTGCCTCCTGTGCTGGTGTGTAATTAAGAATCTGAATTCCGTTATATATCTACGATTCTGTATTATTGCGTAGTAGTGTCTGTAAACAAAATTACACACAGACAGGTAAAAAAAAGACTTTAATGCAAAGCAATTAAGTTAGAATGATAACATCCAAATGTATTAGGTAAGCATGTTAGTGGTGGGATGACCTGGACATCTTTGCTTGTGCTGCACTATGATTGAGTTAAAATATTTGCAATTGTATGCATCATTAAAACTAACTTTGGCTCAGCTTTGGCTCATTAGCCCGAACCTCAGACGACTGCATTAGCACAGTCTGCCTTACTTCTGTCTGGACTCACTGAACACATCAAACAACTCTGCATGGCTTTGGTTGTTTAGCGTTATCCTGTGGGGCCTGATAAGTTTCTGCTTATGTGGAAACATAATGGATTAATGTGCTTGTGGGAGTTTTAGATGTTTAGAACCCATAACCCCCCAATTGGATCAATAATGATGTGTGATGAGTTAAACTACCAAACACTTTAAAAGCTTGACCATGTGCCATGTAAAGGCAGTGCTGCTTGTATAGTCCTGCCCCTGACATTTAAGTGTTGGAGATTCCTGAAAGCCAGAAATAGAGGTATTGAATGTTTGAGGGTAGTGGGGGTTTGGGGGGGGGGGGATTGGGTGGGTGATTTGTATGTGTGTGTGTGAGAGAATTCATTGGGGGTTGGGAGCAGGAAGTATCACCACTCTACATCACCACCACCCTGCCCCACCCATAAAGAGCATTCCTGAATTAAAGGGTTAACTCTTTAAACATCTCAGCATTCCTTCTTAATGCATCTGTTAATACTTGTGTGTGTGTGTGTGTGTGTGTGTGTGTGTGGGTGCGCGTCTTCACTGGTCTACCAAATATTTGTCATTGTACGGTCATTATGCAGCTTTTACGATGTACCATAACTCTGTGGTCTGAATGCATGGAGGTTGGTAAAATGACATCACACCATTTTGACAGTCATTTTGGTGAACATGCATACAAATGGCAGAAAAAAACCTTGTATCTTATATTATATTTCAATTGATATCAAATAAGGTTTTAGAAAATGAAACACAGCATGGTGTTGATTGTAGTACATTAATGAATTTATTATGTGTTTGTGTATATATATAACAGCTGCAGGAACCTTTCTTTTATTCTATTCTTAGTTAGTCCCTCAGATCAAAGGCAAAAATCTAGTGTGTATGGGACTTTTTGCTTATTCATAGAAAATAGTATTTGTGAGGTTAGACAAAAGGATAAAAAGAACCTGTCTCACAGTCTCCATTCTAGTTCATACTTAAAGTATTTGATGGGGGTGAGATCAGGGGTCTGTGTAGGCCAGTCAAATTTTCCACACCAAACTAACTCAACCATGCTTTTCTGGAACTTTTGCACTGACAGTCTGGAACAGAAGGGCCTTCCCTCAAAGGGAATTTCCACAAAATTGAAAAAACAAAAATCTTAACTAAAACATGCATTGTCTAACAGCATGATATCGTCGCTGAAGCCGTTTTAACAGAGCTGAAGGTTGAAAAGGTAGCTTCTGTGAATCAACCCCATTGAGGTGTTTTGAATCACATTGTTGGTTGGTCTTATAGACGGATTGTAATGTGAAAAACACATCCGTGCACTTTATTTTCCCCATAATATACTGCTGGCTTCTGTTTTGAAACACCAGTCTGACCTCATGCAAAATGTGTGGGATTTCAGACAAATCATTCTCACGTTAATGCATTTTATACGAATGAAGCGGTAAAAAAAAAAGCTACAAGCTACCACACAAATTCAACAAATGATCCAGTATTTTCCATATCCAGTTCATATCCCCTCCTGCTGCAGGAGTATCGAGTTTGTTCTTGATCAGCCGCCAGCTTGAGAAACAGCCACTTAAATGCACATTTAATATTAATGCTGGAATCTTCCTGACTTATTAACCGATGCAGCTCATAATTAGGTTCGGCGAGTGAGTATTGATGTTTTCACATGGAGGAGGGAAAAGTTAACAATAAAAAAATCGTTTTGACAGTTTAGTATTTGTTGTCATAATAAGTCTGCTTGCATTTGTTTACATCATCGAACAGCAATATCAGCATGAAGATTCCTATCTCTGTGTCTGAGCAAGCCGGCTGTGTTGAGCTCTTTAATTACACTTCAGCTCTGTTTTAACTGATGCATCATGAGTCTGCTGTATACGTCTGTTAGTCTTTCTTGTTAGTGTATGTGTGCTAATGCTCTGTTTTAATAATAATAATAATAATAATAATAATAATAATAATAATAATAATAATGGGATAAAGAGCAGAGCCTTGCAAAGCAATCACATATAAGAATGATTTAAACCGTGTCTAAGTAAAACAAAAGTCTCAAATAAACTCATCCAGGGTTTAGGTGCCAGGTGCAATTTTGGTTAGGCTCCACCTAAGTTATGTTTAAAGCTACAAAATACGGAGGGACGCTTGTTATCTCCATATATATTTTGTGCAAAAATCTATTGTAAACTAAGGGAGCATGTAAAAGAAAATAAAAAAAATGTAAGGGATCATCTAAATGTTATCACATTTCGCCCTTTGTTCACTTGACTGCAGGATTTCACACGCTTGAATATGTAAAACCTTCAAAAACAGGTTCTAGAATTATGTATTATGCTGTATAACACATGGAAATGCTCATTTATAAACAGTGTACATTTTTAATTTTTATGTTATTAGTAACATACAAAGTAAACTTGTGTATATATGTGTTTGTGTATGTATATTATATATGTATGTGTGTGTGTATATATATATATATATATATATATATATATATATATATATATATATATATATATATATATATATCACTGTAATTTCTTAATGCTTACTTGTCATTACTTTTTTGGGGAAATTTTCTATTTCTGTATAATTTGCTTTTTAAACCCCACCTTGCTGTTCATCTTTTAACTCTGCTTTAAAGGTCGTTTTCTTTCATTATTTGCTCATATAGGCATGCACAAGGTGGAACTTTGTACCTAAAAAGTTCTACCATAAACAAAGGTGACATCTGAAAATAATTTAAAAATAATTTCTTACAATAAGTATTAAATCAATAAAACATTTTGGAATGAGGTTTAAATTAGTATTTAATTCATAACTTTATTTTATTTGTTAAATAAGAGGTGATCCACTAAGATCATATTATAAAATACTCCCGCCACCACCACCACCCCCACCTCAAACATTTGCCATTTCCGTTGATGCCTAATATATAGGCTACACAAGAGTTGGTGCATTTTGTATAAAACAAACATCAAAGCAAGTGTCTTTTGTGACGGATACTATGCAAACACTCATAGGCAAACGGCAAAGCAGGAGGGGTTAATCTATACTCAGATCCCCCTCCAATGGTATGGAATGAGCGTTTTAGGTTTAATTTTAGGATTCTGTTTCATATCTAAAACATAAAGGCTCTATGATGTTATAATTATTGTAACATTTTGTTTATTGTAACTTTATACTCAGGTTGTACAGGTTGTGGTTCTTTATTATAAGAACATTCCAAATAAAAAATTTAAAATAAAAAAGCTAGAGGAAAGCAAAGGTTAAAGGAAAAGCATGTCGTTGTAAGAGCAACGAGTGGCATGGGCTGCGTCCTAATCCCTCTGGTCTTTAGAAGCCGTCTTACTCACTTATGACTTGGCCCTTAGCACACTCTCCTGCGGTCAACAGTCAGAAATGGATAAGCGAGGACTGACGACTAAGGTAACATGATCCAGCACTGTGCACACATGCACTACGGGGTTATTCATCCCCTGTGCAGCTTACTCAACCAGGGCCTTGCTCTTATTTACCTCCTATCACTACTTCTATTTATAAAGCTGCAGTGTAATACTCTGGTCCAGCAGCATGCTGTCAACAGTGACCTTAAGCTTTCAACAGAAACTGTTGATCATGTTTTGACATTCTTTACTTTGTTGTTTTCTGTTCGTCGTTTAGATCAGGACATGTTTCTCTAATTTTGTTGACGGACTTCTGGAAAATAATAGCTGCGTCAGTGTTAAGCGGTTGCTCATCATTTCCTGGCGTTATAAACAGTAGTGCTGAATAGCAGTTGTAACCTTTTTGGTGGCTTAGATTAAATATACTGACTTCAGTACTTTTATATCTTGATATCTCACACATCAACCTCTAACTTACTGGTCCTCACATTTGTTGGGGTTAACAGTCTTTCATTACCCAACTGTTCAGCTCACACTTTATAAATGGGTGACTACTGTATTTAACTGTTGTATCATAGTGTGACATGAACATTATTTCAAGCGCCTGTTGTGATGGGTAAATGACGGTGGATGAGGCAGTGGAAATGATGATTACTAGCATTAAACCCTCACCTTGGTATTTGGGTCATCTATGAAGAACAAACACCCCTGTATGAACAGGTTCTCTGTTTACATTTATATTTGTTCTCTTATACACCTATAAACCCCTTGTTTCAGTCTAGCTTAGTTTGTTTCGGTGTGTTCCCGTGTTCTTTCAGTGCCTGCAGTGTGTGTGTGTGTGTGTGTGTGTGTGTACATGTCTCTCACATGCTTCTTTGGCAGCTCTCCAGGCCAGGGGCTCATTGCTTTGAGCGTTAAACACCGCCTGTGTCTGTGGGAGGCCCTGGACTGCTGGCTTGGACCAGTGCCACCAGATACACATGCAGTGAAAGAAGTGGAAGTGTTTCATTTCACCACTGGTTATGTGTGATGTAAGCGGTGTAGCGCTGCCAGGTTTCCCACATTCGTGTGCCAAGAGCTCGTGTTCACAGAGAAAAAAAAAAAGATCCTGACATGGTTTTCATTTAAGGCTGCTGACTCAAGACTCAAACGAAAGCACTCCTAACATTACAGACAGTTTGTTACTCCATAGCTCATGGCAGCGTTAGAAGGCAAAAAAAGAAGGCCCTTTTTCCTCTTTCAGTGACTTGTTTCCTCTCTTTTCATGGCGCTTGGGTTACAGTTGGCCTTGAACTGAAATCTGTTAAGCAGATTTAATTTGACAAAGACAGAGGTGCTTTAACATTTGAATTCTCAAGAACTTTTTATATTCCACAAACATATGACACAATATCTCAAGATTAGATTAAATGCTGATTAAAAATAATATTAAATAAGACAAAATGGCAAACGTTTTCAGAGCGTTACGAAAATGTATCCAATTTAAGTAGTTAACATCAGTTTTTAAACCCTTAACTTTCAGTTCGATTCCCCAAACACACTAACTGCTGAGCTCCCACTCCCCAATGTGTTGTTCTCCTGTGTTCATGTGGATGACCCAATGTCCTGTGTTCATGTGGATGACCCTAATGACCCAAAATGTTTTACAGATGCTTAGTTGCCTTTTTTGGTGAATATATTTCTGTCTCTGCCCTGTAATGAACTAGTAACGTATTCGGTGTATTTCCTTACCCATCACCCCCCAAAACTCTTTGGTGGGCTTTAGCACCTCAGTAACTGAAATCAACTTAGAAATTAATTGAATTAATGAACATTATAGTTAACGACCACAGACCGCTAATACAAAGTGTAATGATAATTATAAACACTGATAGATGCATCCTTTGTAAGAGACCTTTTTTTTTAGCAATTGAATATAAGATTTTGTTGGAACTGGAAATAGTTGATGCTAATGTCGTCATGGGTTGTAAATTTAAGTGCCCTGTTGCAGAATATTTGTTTATTCACCGACACTCGCTGGTTTGTTGGACAGATCCTCCCATAGTGACTGACTTTTTGTCCCGTGGTTCATTTGAAATTTGTCGTTGACCTCTGGTTGAACTAAATAAGAGTCTTTGTGAGATATTAAGTTAAGTTTTACAGAGATTCATTTTATGAAAAAAAGTGCCCATGTTTACAAAGCTA
This sequence comes from Corydoras sp. C115, assembly GCA_019802505.1. Lineage (NCBI taxonomy): Eukaryota > Metazoa > Chordata > Actinopteri > Siluriformes > Callichthyidae > Corydoras > Corydoras sp. C115. The sequence continues at coordinate 2,331,791 of JAFMOC010000019.1, read as the reverse complement.
ATGAAGGAATTGCATGTGTTGTAGCACAAGACAAAAGTACAGAACACACTGCCTGCATGCAACAAGACGGAGAACCTACTGATTCTGCCATACATGGTGTTACGGACCTATGTAAGGTCTATATAGGTCCCAGTATTAAGCAACAGCTTATTGTTATTGGTACAAAATACTATTTGTACACCTGCATTATATTAAGGTGAATAGGAACGTCTGTCCCAAGCAGCATAATATGACTCCTGCATGAGTCACACCCGTCTCTCATTTCTTAGGTAAGATGAATGTACTGTAATTTCAGTGAATCATTTATTAGTTGGTACATGATATCAGTGTCATTAACTGTGATGAACATTTGAGTTCTTACAAAATACATGCCTTTATTACATCAGTACCAGTAAAATGAATGAAAGATATAACCTCTCATTCTGGCAGAGCAGTTTGTGGGTTTGGAATTGTACGTGTCAGACTTGGATATTTCAGTGGCTTGTATATAAGTGTGAAGTTGATCATAAGATAACACGGCTGCCTCTCTGTCTACAGAATGACACCTGTCACAATACCACTTACTACCACAATTAAAAGACAGGAACAACTGGTTGAACTTGTACGTTTGAATGTATATGTGTACATGTATGTATAAATATGTCATACGTGTGTGGGAGCAGGTGTGTGGGTGGATGTTTGAATATTTACGTTTTCAACTGAAATTTCCCTGACAAATCAGGCGCTTTCTATATGCATTGTGGATGTCTTTAGCATACTGCTTTCTCCTCCGAATGCTTTTTCTTCATGACCACACCTGGTTTTGTAGAGGAACTTGTCTGTTAGGCGAACAGAGTTTTTGGGTGTGTCATGAACATATATGCTTTAGAATCTTTGACACATTAAATATATGGTCTGACTGCTTTAGAAAGAATTTATAATTATTATTTGGTACATACCTGCATATTTCTTTTACACTCTGAAACAATAGAAGGTCTCATTGGTATTTTTATATACTCTCACATATCAGTGTTCAGAGTTCCAGTGAGATCGAAGGTGAAATATTGTGACATCAAAATTTTGAATATTGTTTTAAATGTGCTCTGAATATGAAATAAACTGACACCAGTTTCTGAGCAGGACCAGATTCAGTCTTCGGTGGAAGCACTAAAAAAATGTAATACTGTATAATCTCAAACACTTTCAGTGCTACTGGTTAAACCACAGATGTTTATTAGCGTAGGGCCTAAAGGCTGTTTTACAACCGTACATCATGATCCCTTTACTCCCACACGTTCATCTTCATCATCAATTTAACAAATATAACTTGAGCTGCATCCAGCAACCAAATAGGGTTAGATGCCCAAGGACTCTTCAGTCATAGTATTGGTGGCACCGGGAATTGAACCAAGAACTTTCAGGTTATGAGGCTGATTCTTTAACTTCCAAATGTCAATGATCAAACACATTTGTATTATTATTGTATGTTACCCTGAAATAAAGATGTGAACAGTATGTCTCTGTAATGACATGAGATGTGCTTCTAAAATGACACTTTAAACTCTGAGACTTTCCCCCTCATTTATCTAAATGTACAGCATTTACAGTTCTGTTTTACTCAGAAGAAATCAAAAGCTGTATTTTACAGATTCAGTTTGTTATTGATCATTTGGCTTCTTATGTGTTCTTATCTGTGGTTAAAATGACATTTTCACCTTACAGAGCTGGATCCTTATGCAAAGTCTCAGGTCAGTCAGGTTTAGTTCATTTTAGTGTGTTGATCCCATATGGCACGGCAACATTGGAGTTTCAATTATTTCAATCTCATATTGATGTTACATAAAGTTCACATAGCAGCACATATTGTATTACAGGTTAAATGGAAGGGGGTGATTCAGGGGAACAACCAGTTTTTACTGTTTCACCAGTTTTTCACTTGGGAAAGGTTAAAAAACATCTTTGAAATAATTTGTAGTCAACCAAACAGGGCGTGTTCAATAGATCCTCAATAAACCAATTTTATTTTAAAGTTAATTTACATTTCTAAATAAAATCAAAAGCCTTTTAATAAAGATGAATTACATTGCAAATTTATTCTATTAATCTGTTGATTTATATTTTATGAAAATTAGATCAGAAACTGGTGAAGATAAAAGATTCAAGGGCCCTTTTCCATTCTATGTTTCCTATACTTTTCATTTGAAGAGGGTGTGGCATGAAACAAATGGTATGCTCATAATAATATTATGGTCTTTATGTAATGACCTCAGTTAAGCATTTTCTGTTTATTTTTAGATTTTAAAATCAAATCAACAAAGATTTTTCCAATGAACAAAATCGTTCCTGGGAGAAAGTATAAGTATAGAACCAAGAGGTTCTCAAAGCAGTCTATGCATGTGGGTGCGTGTGTGTAAATCGGCGAGATGGGGGGAGGGGGTGTGGAATGTAGAATGTTGGTGAAAGAGCTTTGGCCTGAACAAATATGGTTGCTTTATTTGGCAAGCTTCAATTTATTGGTCACTCGTGTGTGTGTGTGTGTGTGTGTGTGTGTGTGTGTGTGTGTGTGTGTGTGTGTGTGTGTGTGAGTAGTCTCCTTCAGGAATGACCACAGGGATGTTTATGATATAATTCCATTCAGACAGATTGATTTGAAAGGTTTGACCAGTTAACAAAAATATAAAGTTTCTGTCTCACCGTTGCTCGCTCGCTCGCTGTGTCTCTCGCTCTCTCATTCGCTCATTTACTCGTTCCTTCTCAGTCTGTCTCTCTGCATTAATGGGTGGTGAACTCTGTGGTGGGGCCTACAGACAAGAAACTACATGCCACTAAAACACCTTTCCTCATTTTCTTTCCTTTGATGCCCCCTCCCTTTCTTTTGTTAAGTCTCTTTTTTTCCCTTTTATCATTCACCAGTGGTCCTTCACTTTAATTGTACAAATGCTGAACTTTAATGGAATTGTTGCAGTGATTTCTAATAGGATTTTGACTATTAGTGTGTCAATGGGGTTGTTGCGTTAAGTTTGTGTGTGCGCCTATTATTGGCAGCAGTGTATCATGAGACAGGTAGTAATTTCATGAAAACAGATTAGTGAACAGACCCTTTATTCTGCAGAGTATACACCTTTGTGTATACAGGTTCAGGAATGTACACTTTCATTAAACACTGCCGTTAATTGCAGCGACTGCGGCAGATTACGGCGAGGCATGCAGATTGTGCTGTAGAACTGGACAAGCATACTGTACTTTACTACCTCACAATGTTCTGCGTATTTCAGGGGGATAATTTAAATGCAGAGATTTTTTGTGAGGGTGTTACTGTGAGTTATGAAATCACACCCTTCATAATATATAGACATTTTTTTTATATACTGAATGCATACATCATATATATATATATATATATATATATATATATATATATATATATATATATATATATATATATATATATATATATATATATATATATATATTCTTACTGAAAACTTGCAAAGAATAATAGTATGATTTATCAAGGGCATATAAGTTGGTAAGACTAGGTCTGCACAATATATCATACCAGCAATATGCAATAATTAAATTATCAAAGGGAGAATCTAATTTATTAATGTATTTTTTTTACATAGACACACTCCAGTACAAAATATGTCTGCCCTTTATGCATCACACAGAAAAAAACATCATTAATCTCTTTAATACAGTCATTATAGCTTTTATATTCCTGCATTGACACGAATGAGAAACACAGTTTTGTTCTATTGTTTGATGGCAGTGTGGATGAAGTGCCTTTTTAAAGCACTCAGCATTTCTGGAGTCTGACTCAATGCCTTGTCTGATTCATTATCAGCCTATTCAACACCTTCATTGTGTTGGTGATCTGTGCAAAAAACAATAAAAACTTCCACACTAAAGTCAGCCGCTTCCTGATGTTAAATAAAGCAGCTGACCGCTTGCCAAAAACGCCAAGAGCCAAGACTTTGCTCTTCTTTCACAGCTGTGTTGAGATTAGGTTTAGTTAAAAGGTATTTAAGTCTGTATTCGTTCAGTTGTGACTCATACATAAAGCATTATTATTTTTATTATAAAACAAGGTTAAGGTGTCATAGGCTACCAGGGCAATTACATTCTTACAATAATATACTTTTATCCATTTAATGCATTTTTTTCTGTATTTTTATCACTTGGATTAATAGAATGTTTTAACATCTTAATAAAGGTTTATTGGTACTAGCGATCTCTGCAATAATCTCTACAATTTAATCGCAATTAAAAACATTATAATAAATGAAATCTAAGAGGGCCTCACCATCATGACAACATTCATAAGAATAAGATGTTTCGTGGCTGGAATTTTAAGTAAGATTTCAATTTGATGACCATTTAATGAATTTATTACATCAAAATTCTAAAAAATATTTAACAAGAGCCATATCACATCATATTCGTGGTGGTGCAGTGGTTGCTTAAAGGTTTCTATGGTGTAATGAAGCATTGAGTTCCCAGTGCTACATGTTGCCGTAATATCCTCTGCGAGACACTTTGGATAAGTGCATCGGCTAAATGCTGTGAATGTCAATGAAAGTACCTTAATTTTACTAATTAATGCTAAACTAATGTGTTTCTACCACACCCATTCAAAAGCCACAACACAACCATTTTACTCATGTTGTTTTTCAAAACCAGTTCCACATCATAGCAGCAAGACCAAGGGTTCACCCCCAGGTTTAATTCCTTTGTTTTAGTGCCATGATCTCTGTGGGGGCTCCATCAAAAAATAAATAATAATAAATAAATGTCATCCAATACTCCATTTTTAACCAAACTGTGTTAGGATCTCACTCCTGAGAAGCAGCTTAAACCAATATCTCTAATCACAACAGGACTAACCTGGAATTCTCTGTGTTGTAAATCACAGACCGACCTGTGTTCCACTAAAACTCAAGATGATGTAATACACATATAATGTGATATCACAAAAAATCTGATTTATGCTACAGTCTTCAAACATACATGCAGGTTTATTACAATAATATATAATATTAAAACCTCCTGTAGCTATTACAGTATATTATTTGTACCATGTTGGCTATGCACAAACACATGTATTTAAATGTTCCAGGTATTTGGTCAAGTGTGGCTGCTCACGTCTGCTTGTTAATCAGATCACAAGTTCTCGGCTATTAAGATCTCGTAATCATAATTCTTCCAGATGTCATGGCCTGGGATCGTGAACACTTCACTAAACCTTTGTTAGTCTACTCTATTTGCAATTGTTTCGACAGCCACAAGTCGAGGCTTAACTATGCAAAGCAGAGGTCAAATATCAACATCGTGATAAGCACTGCTGATTTTACTGCGTTTAATATCATACAAGATGAACAATGACAGTGGAAAAGACTTTTCCTTTTTGTTGTTTAATGAGTTTTTTTTGACAGCTTTAGACAGTTCCTTCACTTAAAGGTGCTAGATTGCACCTGAACACAACAGTCCTGACTCATCTATGATTGAAAATGTGTTGTTCGTTATGAAGGTAGCAAAACTTGGTGGTGAGAATTGGGTTTAGTTGCAGTGTTGAAGACTAGAATTGAGTGGTTCTGCTTCCTAAATTCAGAGTACAGATGTTTAATGTGTGTTATTTAATGAGATAATCATAAAATAAATGACATCTACCTCATCTTTTTTGATGAAACGTTTTGCAAATTTAAAAATGGTAATATTGCATACAGTCTATTAAAAATATTAAATCATGTTTTTTCTTTATGGAAAAACCCAAATGCATTTTATTATCAGACTCGTTTTTTTTTTATTTTTGCATCTATTGTTGGAGAAAAATATTCCATCAAAATAGAATCCACATTTTCTGAATAATAAAAAAAAAAAAATCAAACAGAATTAAACATTTGTTGTTCGATCAAAGTCGTTTAAATGTCTAAATGTGCAGTTAAAAACAGTGGACTTAATTTGTTGGGGATTTTGTTGTAATTTGTAATTAAATGTTTTGTTATTTCTCTAATAAAATTCCATAAAATAAATGATTAGTGTTAACACCATTCCTGAACACTACCATATACTCTAGCCTTCATTTGTGTGTACTGTCAAGCTTTAATTAAGAGTATATGTGTTAATACGGTTGACTTGCAGTATGACAACTTTAATTTCGTGTCACGGTGGTCAGTTGGTGAAAATCTTTAGCACTATTTGCCTTAAATTTGTTTAACCAAAGAAGCTTGTATGACAATTAAAATGTTATTGGAACTTCTAGTTTGTATAAGACCATTTACGTATTTTTGTATTGACATGTCATAGCTCATATATGATGCCTAGTAAGCGTAACGAATAGTTGACTGTCAGTTCAACAGATAAACTTACCCTCTATTTTCCTCAAACCTTCATTATATTTAAGGTACATGAATGTTGCATTCTACTTTTGTCACCGACAATTCAGTTTTCACTGAGGTTCACTTTGATTCCTTTAAAATAACAAAGCAAATGCCTTTCCTTCTTCTGTCCCTCTATCTGCAACATACTTAGTATTTTTTTTCTCCTCTTGCAAGCGGTCACATCCTGTTAGAATCCGATATCTCACTTCCTCTTGGTATTGTCTAATCCTGCATGAGAATCAAGAGCAGGAAAGAGATGAAAAGTTCGAAAAGCTACAAACATTTAGACGTGAGATTAGTGAAGCTGTGCATGGACACGTTTATTTACCATTTTTAGCCAAAAGAAGGTATTGGGGGGGGTGGTGTAGAAGGATAAAATAAATGGCTTCCTCTTGGGTGTGAACCTGCACACTACTTAAGAAACAGATCTGGCCAATGACTGAGAGACACAGGAGCAATTACTGAGGGCAGGTAACAAAAGGCTGTAAGGACACTATTCTCACGACCAACAGAGTTTTAACATTCCTGCACTGACCAGAGCCCCTTGACATGTCCCAGCATGCTCACATTTGGATGCTTGTCTTTTGTTTTGGAGTCTCATCTTTAAGTTTACACATTCTCAGCGAGGGGGCTGTCCATATCTGCTTTACAGTTTTGCTGCAGCCAACGGCAGTTTATCAATGGACACATGCTTGCAGTCCAAAGTTTGTTGTTGATGTTTAATCCTTACATTGATAACATCAGGAAATGCTTAGGGAAAGTTTATGATCTCTGATTTAACTACTCACAGTTGGTGCAAATGGTGAGACTGAATACCATTTGGCTTCTGCCATTTGTGGGGAAACAGTTTAGGTTGTGTCTGCATACAATAATATTCAGAAAAATATTAAACTGATCTTCATCCAGATGAGCATGATTCATATCACATTCATGTTTACTGGGCATGCTCCTTCTCATTTCAAAATTTAGCTGGTTGCTTAGTTACTAATAATGCACTAAACAATGACCAAATCACAGAAGGGTGCATCTAATACGAATTGGGAAGGGACACAACGTGACATATAAGAACTGTTCAGAATGTGAAGTTGGGTCGTTTTATGTTTCTGTCCATCACAGTACATTTTGTAACGAAAACAGTATGAGCAGAATTTCCTGATGTGTGCGTTTGAGGGGTTTATTATTTGTGATCTGCCTTTCAAAACAACGCAAGATGCAAACTTAGCTTGTTAAATTGTTCTAGGTATAAGCAAATTAGACATATGGAAAAAAAGGATGAATTCGTGACTGAAGGTAATTAGGAAACACACCTTTTAGGAAAAATGTCTTTCTGCATTTGCAGGTTGTGTTACTTTGTGCAGTTGGCCTCATTGCTATACTTTATAGTTCATGTCCATTAAAAGAATGACAATTAGCCTGAATTTACCTTAATTAATGAACCAGTGTATTTCTAGTCAAACTTTGATCTAATAAGATCTCAAGAGCGAAGTGTTTTCTGATGAATAAACAGCTCAGTCTTTAGTTTCTCATTTTCTTTTAGAACAGTATTGAATGCTACCGATCCACTTACTTTGATCCTGCTGTGCGTCTGTTTAATTTGGATTCATTGATTGGTCCCATCGGTTACCATGTGCATGCATGTTCTTGTTTGCTCAGTTTAGTGGGTAATAAATGACCCCTGGTTATATAAAACATCAAACCACAGACTCCGATTAAAGATTAACTCCAGAGATATCAATGTCCTTATATTCAGAGATGGTTCATTCTGAGGTGCAGATCATTAAGGTCAATGTTTCCCAATCCCACTGCTGTATTTAAAATGCCCTGTGGGCTTTAACGTGTTTAATTGTTCAAATAACTCAGTCTGCACTCCTAAAGGTCATATACATTCACTAGGAACCAGCTTAGCATGATTGACTGAAAAGTTGCTCAGCAGTGTGCTACGGTTTAATAAAAAAAATTGCAGTAATGTTACAATGATTTTACGTGTGATATGTATTCATTTTAAAAGACAATAACTTTGGATAATGTCACTTTTTTCCTGTTAAATGATTTAATTGTGGATATGAGAAATTGGAAACTGTGGAAAGAGGAAATTAGTTATTGTATCGTTTTCTGCTTGACTGGGTCCAGAAAACATATTACACATATTACAAGTAATTATTATGGGCTGACTTAAAAGTGGAAATTTTATTACCAGCAATGATTGTCAGTTTACTGTTCATTTTATTTGTGTGCTTTTAAAGTCACAGTTGAACTGAGCTGCTGCTGCATATTTCCAAACTTCTAATTCTATATTATTCTTTGTAATAAAGTTCTGCTTCAAGCTTTTCATATGCTGTGTCAACTAACAGTCTAGTTTTCTGTTTCTTGTGATCATAATTGGACTGTGTTTTCCTGATCTGTGCATTAACGACAACTTGCCAGTGTCTTACACCTCTTTAATACAGGCCTGTTTTTGTTAGCAGGACTTTTATAGTTTCCTTGTTGGGTTCAAATTCCTCACTGGAACATTCCTTTTACTTCTGGCCTTATTTATGCTGCAGTGGGCCACCCCCATGAGGGGTGTGTGTGTGTGTGTGTGTGTGTGTGTGTGTGTGTGTGTGTGTGTGTGTGTGTGTGTGTATACACTTTTTTGTGGAGGGGGTACATAAGTGTGGAGGTGAAGGGGTATGGTTAAAAGTAAAGATGGGGATACAGATGTCCCTGGTCAGAGGGGAAAGTTAAAATGGTGGACAACTTTATTTACAATTTCCTGGGAAGACACCTGTGAAAGGGGTCTCCGGTGAGGTGTGTGTGTGTGTGTGTGTGTGTGTGTGTGTGTGTGTGTTTCATACATGTATGATGACTGTATTCTTGAATTGCATTTGATTGATCAAACTGTCAGTGTCTTTATAATAGTGTTTGTATTAATTTCCTTTTCTTGCAATTTGTAATATTTCTCTATCATAAACCCTCATGCTTTCATATTTGTGTTTTTGCGCATTTAAATATTTATTAAACATTTTATACTTTATACTTATTTTCTTTACATTTTGTGGATATAAATATTGTACAAAAATCAACACCCAAAAATAACTAATAAAAACATTCAGAGAAATGATGAATACAGTTTATCAGTCCATATTCAACTTGTTCACTGCTACTGAACTATGTTCTCCCACAGCAGAGGCTGATGTTTGCCATGTTTCATCAGTTTTGCAGTGACCTAAAATTCATTCTGTGTTGGGAAAATCCCATTCCCATCACTAAGGGAAAGAATTTATCCTGTGCTGTCATGCAGTTTCTCTTTAGTGGTAAGCTACAAACCAGAATGTGACAGGTGCCCAAACATTTACATAGATTATAGGTTTTCTAATCACTTGAAATATGAATGCGAACGATTGTGTTGATTCTGGGTATAGGAAGGGGAGCTGTAGTACTCGGGTATATACAAATGTATAAAATAAATCAATGTCATCATATATACTGAGTATGTATATTTTAGTATATATGTGTCTACATATATACTAACATACTAATACATAAACTTATCAGAAACCTAAATTTGATCTTTTATTTAAAATAATGCAGTATACATTGCCACAACACTGCCAGAGATGTATTTGCATGATTCATGAGAAATCTACTGAAGGCTTTAATCCTTTAAATACAGTACATATCATTAAATCTACAAAAAGCTTAAATTAAATCTGACATTAAAGATAATGCTGGAGGCAGCCATCCCGTGCCAGACCTTCATCATTACTACTTTACAAATGGGCTTTTATATGTAGATGGGAAATAACTGTAGACCAGAGAGATTACATGGAACAAATACACTGCCTTAAAATATTAATTATGAAATTACCTTTGCTTAGCAACATTAAACAACATGGATGTTTTTAAAGCATGGCAATAGCTTCAGCTCTGACAGCCCTGTGGAAAGCTAATAAATTAGCACACACCCATGTGCTGCAATCCAGGTCTCGTGTTTAACAAGTCATCACTTATCTTTAATAAATGGACCGGAGGAGTCAGTACACAGCTACATCAGCAAAGTCATCAAGAAAATTTGATTTAAACATGATTCAGAAACCAGTTTTTCATCAATATCACCAATTACAAATGATCATAAAGCAAAGTCCAAACTGATAACTCTCCTTAATTATCACATTCAATTTGATTAAAGTAGGTAATAAATTAATGAAGAAATTATTTGGCCTTGGTTTAATAATTTATTTATTTATCTTATTAGTGCATAGCGTAACTGTGTGCGTGCCTGTGTGCGTGTTTTTGTTTTTATTTGTCTGTTTTCTATAATATTTGTTGGAGCAGTAAAATAAAGAATAATGACACATCTGTGAAATGGAGAAGCATCTTGGCAAAAACAAAACACTTTTTTCTTTTGGTTCGTTATTGTGGAAAATGTGTGAAGACAGTGATGAGTCATTGGTGTTCAAGCTGACAGTATAACAGGATAATAAAACTGTTGCATCAGCTGTTCATCTTTAATTAATCTTGCAGTTTTATGAAACATAATGTATTAATGCAAGATCCGCAGTTACATCGAAACGTGACACAATGAATGGTCTTGGAGGTGCAAACATCTGCATCTTTTTATTATTTATTATTACTTAGTTAATCATGTTTCATTAATGAAATACAAACTAAAAAGCAAAAATTTTGCAAAATATAAATGTGTCTACATTGGCATTGTCAAGAACTAACTCTGACATAAACATCTTGGATCAGCATCATTTCTTAAATTATTCTTATTAAGCTCTACACCTTTAATTTTAAGTTTTTTGAGTGATGTCTTTGTTTTGTGTATTTTGAGATTATAATCTGATTGTTTCATTGCAGAACGGTAGTGGCACTTGGGGAGAGGAATCAGAAAACAACAGAGCAAGAGGAGAGGCTTCCAGGGATTTTGCCAAGGTGTGACACATTTTAAAACATACCACATACACATCTCTTCCACATGTACTTGCTATGAAAAAACATTTCAATCAAGACATTGAAGCCAGTTTGGATAATGATCAGGTTTGATTATACTACAGTCTGTCTGCTTTGTTTTCTTTAACTACTGACTGTTGTTCTCCCATTTGTAAATTGCTTTGGATAAAAGTTGCTTTTACTAAATGACTAAATGCAAATATAATGATTTCTGTAATATATTAATAGAGCTCTTAAGTCAGTTGTTGTCATTAACAGAGCTTTAGAATTTTTTTAAGTTTAAAATTTAAGGATTTGTTATTTTATCTTGCATTCTTTCTTACATGTACTCTTTCTCACTCGCTTTGTATTTTTTTCTGCAGTTGTATGAACTGGACAGTGATCCGAACAGAAAAGAGTTTCTGGATGATCTATTCACATTCATGCAGAAGAGAGGTAAGATGTTTTGCTCACCAACTGTAAAGTATGGCTATAGCTCCTTTAAATCGCCTTTAATGAACTACTAAACAGCAGAGACAATATTAAATGAAATCTGTCCTTGTTGTTGGCAGTAAGAATTTATGTACAGCAGCTCTTCATATTGTATCTATATCAATTCCTCACAAATAATTCAGAAATAAGTTTGTAAGACATTTACATTAAGCTCCTGGTGAAAGTCGCTTCGTTACTGTTAGTGTTAATCTGTTTCTTAAGAAAATTATTTCTTTATTACTTAGCAACCACCTTCAACACAGAGAAGAAAACATATATAAATTGCATTTTTCTGATATCTTTGTCAGTCAGGTGTGTGTGTGTGTGTGTGTTTTGTGTGTGTGTGTGTATGTTGCATTTTAAGCTTCACTGAGTCATCATGCATGTCTGAGCAAAAACCCTGAAGGCTAATTGTTTACGTAAGGGGTTTTGAATTTATATCGGTAAGTGTTTGGCCTGGAATTCTTCGTGCGCTGTGTGGACATTTTGTTTTATTCAGCACCAATAATAGGACTTTTTTTTTTTTTTTTTAGATGAGACCTTGTTAATTTTCTTAAATTTCTATTCTCACTGTGTTAAATGTGCTCTTACTTTTTTAATGTTCATTTTTGTCAGTAAGTTAAAGGAAGGTGAGCAGCAGGTTGGTCTCTGTAGGTAGAGTGGCAACCTGGTGTAGGTTAAGCCTATGCTCCTGTGATTAATTCCAAATTTGCATCAACCAGGTGGAGTCTGAAGTCAAAAATATGTGATGTAAAATATCTTAAAGCAGCCAGAAGTGCAGTAATATGCACATTGAGTACTAATTATTAAAGTATTAGTAAGGTCTTTAAAGGCAGTAGATTTCTCTTTCATTGCAGATTGTAACAGGGGCTTCGCTCTTCTCAGAGCTTCCTCTAATGGCCTTATAAGTAGCGTTTGTTGTCGGATTGAGTTTGATGGACGGGCGTGTTTGTTTGCATGTCGGCAAGGGAGAAAGCCATGAATGTGTTTGTCTTACATGTAGGTGTGTGTGTCTGTGTGTGTGTGTGTGTGTGTGTGTGTGTGTGTGTGTGTGTGTTAAAAAGCACATTTTTTTCATCCTGAAAGGTCTTAACTAACCCCTCTGATGAAAGTTGCAGACGTTATTTGGAAGGTGGTGGACCCACCTGTGCACCTCTGTAGCACTGACTGTCATATTACTTCTCGAGGTTCTCGATGTGTTCTATTAAACACAATCTTCACTCTCATACAGGACAGGAGCCAGGTGTAATTTCTGCATCGTATCAGATTGAGCACTTCATTTGTTATTGTCTGACTTGTTAATTAATTTTATTTAACATGTTGCAATTTTACCTTTGTTTAATGCTTCATTTATATATTCAGCGAACAAAAAAGTTTAATTGTTTAAAAAAAACAACATAAAAATTGATGGTGAAATACATTTTTATAGAGTGTTATGTCATTTGCATACAAGTGTCTTTTTGCACTTTCTGAATTCATTTAGGAAACTGGATTAAACTTTAAACTTTAAGCGTTTTTTTTAATTCTACTGATTTTGAGGACGACATACAGGATAATCTGACTGTAATTACCTTTTAGAAAAATTGTTCACTTGCTCTATGCCTTAAAAGATAACGACTTTGAGGGATGGAAGTGGATAACAAAGTAAAAACCACACCCATGAATGAGACGAGAAACAGAAGGTTTCTGAAAATATGAATAATGCCCCACAGTGATTGACAAATATGCTGCTTAAATCCATCCCAAGGTTATGACCCAGGTTTTTCCTTTCATTATACATTTAAGGTGGGGCACCAAAGTGATTTTTTTTTCTCTCTTAGTTGTGCCCTTCTCCTTTCCTTTTTGGCTTCTGAACAAAACAGTACAATGACATTTCAATTGACATGGAATTTCAATTAAATAACCTCACAGGTGTCTTTTCTTAACAGCAGACGGTCTGAAATAAATAAATCTGAATACTACAATTTAAGTGTGTGTGTTTGTGAGTGTGGTTGTGTGTGTGGATGTGTCAGAGCATTGTAATGAAAAAGTAGGACTAAGTCAATATAACAAGTTTGAAGTTGAAAAATGTGTTGTAGACAATATTGTGTATGTTTTGTTTTGTCCACTGAAAGCAAAGAAAATGGTGTGTGTGTGGGGGGGGGGGCTGTGGAATTTTCACCAGCTGTGTGTAACAGTCTCTCGGGGTCGTGGATGGGGCCCCATATACTGAGAAAGCCACATGTACTTTAGATAGACCTGCACCCAAGCCAACATGCAACAGATTACAAACTTCATCATCACCGTCACAAAACCTACAGTCCCAGTACCAAGTCAGCGCAACAATAAGCTCACAGCTGCTGGGAGTCCGCTTGCGCTAATTCAAATCTGAACTCGAATCTAGATCTTGTAATCAGGTTCATCTTCACCACCATAACTACCATTCTGCACTGTATATACAGTATGGTCTTTAACCGTGTTTAGTTCTCAGGTGTGAATTTTACTTCCAGCCAGTACAGTTTATACAGTTTAACACAGTTTACAATGTGTTTACGAACAAGTTTTAAACCTTTTGTATGAAACGTTTTGTTTAATTCACTCCTTGATTAAAACAGTAGTTTGTTATGAATGTAATATTTTTAAAGACACCAAATTGCATTAATTCACCAAGACAGGCTGTAAAGCCATTATTCAGTTTACAGTTTATATAAGGTTCTTTGGAGCAGAACAGTTTTTGGAACTAGGTTCATAGGGGACATTTGTGTTTGTGTGTGTGTACCTCTGTAGGAACCTATGGAGTTGTAGACAACTGACAGATCATATGTACAAAGGATGTTGTGGTCTCTTATTTCTTGGTTTTGTTTCATTGTTTTATCTTTTACTAAATTACTTGACTGTGTTCTAAGATAAAAAATGTGATAAAATGTTGAACTTTATTTCCTTCACCTCTGTCTGTGTTTTAATTCTTTTCAGTTATCAGTTGAATACACAGCTTGAGCTTTATGTGTATATTTAAAACACTACACTGAACACTTACATCACAACTGTTCCCTGTGAGTTGAGAAGTTTCTGCTTTGAAGGAGGAGCTAGAAAAAGTCCTAAGAACTATAATAGTCCCCGTTCTCAGAGGGTACTGTCTCCAACACTTAATTAACTATGAAGAAGTTTTAATGTGCAGAGCTGGAACAATGATAAGTGTACTGTACTGGGAAACAAGCAGAAGGACTGACAAAGTCCTAGACAAGCTGCCAGAGCTGGAACCTTTAACATGACCCTCAGCCCCTATGGTGTCTTGATTTATAATCATGCAAATCATTTTGGATGAGGGCATTTGCTCAGCACTGTTACTGCACTATAATGAAGTTGTATTTGCTTTGTTAGACGTCACTGATTCATTGTTATACAGTCGGCCTGTGGAATGGTTTACACTTGCATAGTTTAGTGTCGCATCTCGTCTTTTACTCCGGCACCTTGATGCTCAGACTGGTGTTATATTTAATTGTTCTGGATTTTGAGGTGAGCAATAAAATAATAACATAAGGATGTAGGTTTCCCAACACAATTAAACAGCATCCTCACAAACAAAGCTAAAATTGTCGTGAATACAGTAATAACAAATATTTATACCAGTTTTTATAACAGTTTTGTAATGCACATCCAACCACTGAAAACAGTTCATAACAATACACATCACAACGGTTTCTTAAATCTTAAGGATTGATCTCCCTTTCCATCCTTTAAATTAATTTAGAACCTCACACAGGTCCAAGGGTTTCCCAGAACAGCAGGAGTTCCCACAGCTCCATGTGAAGTGCAGTTATTTCTTTAGCATCAGTTACATCATGAGCAGCCTCCAGGGAATCTGTGTCTACTTTGCACACCCACCTAAACACACAAACTCAAACAGGCCCTTATTTCAAGATGGTGTAGAATGTACACACACAATGGTTGCATTCATGCCCACATGTCTTTATGTTCCAGCGACAGTGAGAAAACAGTGAGTGATGGCGCACTGTGTGAGGGTAAACGGATGCCGTTCATGTGCATGTTTATAGAGAAAAGGAATTAAAAGGGTTTGAAGGGTTTTCCTTTGTAAGGTGTGCGTCACTTTCAGCAGGGGCCCCTTTACAGACCTAAAAAAAGAGAACAGTGAGATCCGAAAGCCCTGAAACAATAGAATGTCCTACAAGCTGATTTGAAAAGTCACATTTGCACATTACAAGATAATGGATCAGAATAAGTTAATGCAAACATTATTTACATTAATATTCGCATACTCCAAATAAACCACAATCCACAATAAAAAGTGTATGACGGTTCCAATGAAGATATTATCATCATTATTATTATTATTATTATTATTATCATTATTATTATTATTATTATAATTTTGAACCGGCTGTATTTAATATTGTGTGTTTTAATGATTGTTAATAATATTAGCCAATAGGCTGCTGGTGAATATTAACTTGCCAGCCATCACTTCTGTTCATGAGCTTAATGTTAGTCCATTGTTCCCTGTAAAATTGCGTGTCTGCTCTGCGACAGACTGTCAGTAATTCCCTGACTTTCTTCTCATGTTCTTTGGAATAATTTACTCTCTGCAAACCTAATTAGGAGAATCTGCTTACAAAAGTGATTATTCATTCATTAATTCATTCATTATCTTCCACTTTATCCTATATTAGGGTCGCGGTGGGGTTCCCCATGCCCATCCAGGGGAGAACGTTTCGGGCACTGGGCAGATACATCCAGGACAGGGCGCCAATCCATCGCTAGGCACACACTCACTCAAACAGACACACTATATATGGGGCAATTTGGAGAACTCAATTGACTTGTTCCATGTTTTTGGACTGTGGGAGGAAACCGGAGAACCTGGAGGAAACCCACGCAGACGTGGGGAGAACATGGAAACTCCACCCAGATGGGGATTCGAACCGGGAATCCCTAGTGCTGAGAGGCGAACGTGCTAACCACTAAGCCACCGTGCCACCTACAAAAGTAATTAATCAGATTAATAATGATTTGCTCGTTGATAGTTTTTTTCTGTGAATATGATTTAAAAGCTTATATGGAAAATGTGATTAAGAACTTGCATACCTGAAGGTTTTAGTACAAATGCTTGTTGCTATGTTGGTGGACATTTGTGACCGGCCCCTCGAGTGCAATCGAGATTACCTTCAGATGAAAACTGCCTCTACAGAGACAGGATGGCAGTTAAAGTCCCTCCCTGTAGCTGTTTTTTCCCCCTTCTGTTTTATTGCAGCAGCAAAGAGAAACATTTTAATATTTCATTATCTTTTGAATCCTAAAATCTTAAACATGTGTGTAAAAGGAATGCAGAACAATCTGTTGTAAGGTTTTGTTTACTGTTGTCAGTTTTTTGTGAGTTAAAGGAGTGATAGATATAAGTTCATTGTCAGTGTTATTGTTGGATCTGTAGACAAATATCATAAAAAAGGTCCATCACAATTACAATACAGGCGATCAGCGACTATACTGATCTCGGTGTACGAGTGCTGCTCGACCCCATTAAAAAAACAACAACAAAAAAAACATACACACTACAGTTTTAACTCTGACTTATTGACTCACAGACGAAGCTCCTTATTTACATTCCTGTTGTTTCTTTACTTTAAGGATCTCATATACTTTGGAGATGGATGTATGTATTTAAATTGAGGAGGAGATTTAAAAACTCAGGAACAACCCTTTAATGCAAGACATACCTTTGTAGTTCAAGTATGTTTGAGTCAGTGGGGGTGGGTTTGTGTGTGTGTGTGTGTGTGTTAGTGGCTGTAGGGGTGGCGTGCAGAGGGAAGGGGTTGGATTAGGGGCCCTTGCTGTCCCTCACTATGATTAATGACCTTGTAAAACACAGGGCCCTGCACTGACCAGCTCCAGACGAAGATGAAAAGAGCAGACGAGGACTGGAGAGATGAGCAAAGGGGGGAAATCGGGTCTGTCCACGTGTGGAAAACAAGACGGGAATCTTTCATTTTTTGGGGAAGGGAGTGATCCATCAATCGGCAAGCAGACAATTGAGAATTGTAATGGCAGTTAAATACAGAGACCCGAAATGAAAGAAAGAAAAGGGTGGAGAGGAGCTGGTGGAGTATTAAAAGCATTTCAGGAGAGTAGCTGCACACACCCGCACATTATAGGAAGGGTGTTTACTGCTGTCATGGGGCGTGTCTGGCTCCTCCATCTGCTTTTTAATCAGTGTGTTGTTCAGCTTCTCTATATAAAAAGCAAGTCTCTGTTGCGGCTCCATGTATGTTTTTGATTAAATATAGGGTAGATCTGTGGTTTCAGGCCACAAATGGAGTCGGGGAACGCCCCACCCACAGATGATGGGAAAACGCACCTTCAACAGGACGGCACACGTGGCATTTCATCCCTTTAAACTTTTGACTTATAGACCACCAGAATGTTTTCTCTGGAGACTCGTACATGGAATTGACTTTGTTTTTATAGAATAATAATAGTTTTCAGACGTTTCAAGAATATAATCAAAGCCATAAATGCTCCAGACTCCAGATGAATGCTTGGAAAAGGATTTTCTAATGCTTTATTTGCCTATTTACCCAGTAATCTGTTTAGAATCAGCAGAAGTGGAAAATGGGTCTTAGCTACAAAACAAAAGTTTTTGAACACTTTCAGAAGTCAGGCCCCTGTTTTTGGGAAAGTTTTCTTACAAGGTTTCAGAGTGTGTCTCTGGAAATGTTCAACCATTCAACCAGAAGAGGTTTTGGAAAGTTAGACACTGATGTTGGATGAGAGGACGGGGCTTGCAGTCTTTGTTCTAGTTCATTCCGAAGGCCTTTGATGAGGCGAGGTCAAAGCCTTGTGTCAGTCAGTCGAGGTTGTAACACACCAAACTCAAATTAGTGTTCCATTATGGATCTTGCGGTCTGCACTGATACAAAAATGCATTGTTGTGGACGTAGCTTTAAGTTTGTAATTTAAGTTTAAGTTTTGTCTCACTGGTGTAAATGTCATGTGACACAGTGACCATGCTGTCCTTTTGAATTTTCACTCAACATGAAAATCAAAGAAGATTGAGTGAGGTTTAATAATAAATGTTTTCACTAATTTAATTTACTAGACTTTAGCCAGGATCATGCTCATGCTTATGTTTGTATATTGATATGCTGGCTTTTATTCAAATTTAAAGCAGATCTGCAATTACAGAAGACGAACCAGTTGAGTGAGACTGATCCTGTGGGGGTTTCACTTGGTAACTGGAACATATTTGTCTTCTACTTGATGATGTTCTAATTAGTTTGTATTGTAACTGATGTTTTTTTTTGTGGCATTTAGCAGAGAACCCTCAGGGTTTTAACTGATAAAAAACACAAACAGGACTGTCATACGATTCATACCTCCCCCTTCACTACTGTCATTCTGTAGTGTATTACTCTCCCTTTAAGAATTAGATCATTCTGTAATTTTGTTGACTTTATTTAGTTTGTTTATTTATTTTTTTCAGGCTGAATAGGAGAACATGCCCATACTTTGATAATGGCATTATCATTATTTTGTCTTTAGGTGATTATCTTTGATTTTGAGGTTGAGAAGACATCACTGATGAAACGTAGTTTTAGCTTTCATGTTGGCTTGCCTACCCAGACTCATTACAGACAAGAAGCATGACCACTCGCACCCCAAAGGGAAGATTTCTCTCATTGTACATGCACAACGGTGTGCACACCCAAACCAGTCCTCACTTGAAACTTGCTGTAATAAACTGTGTAAATATCTTTCACATCAATAGTTTATTACCTCACAGATGCCAACACGTCATGGATTAGTTTCATTTACTCTGACTGATCGAATGAATATGCAACTGAATATGACCACCAATTTAAATAATGTTGGAAGTAAATTGCTTTATGTTTATTAATGTTTATTATTTGTTAAGCTTATTTTACAGTTTATAAAAATATAATTGTTTGGAATTGTGGACTCACTTTTAATGTAACCAACAAACATAGACATCAATCTAAGAAAACAGTTGTGGTCCCAATTGGAGAGCAGAATCCTGCCAGCTGGTTCACTGGTATTGATTAAGGAAACATCAGCTTATGGCTTTATCTGCCCTTCACTCTTTCATTGATTATAGAAGTTAGCTCGTTAAAAAAGGAAATAAGTTTAAAATGTATGTAAAATGTATATAAAATTGGAAATGCGTTTTTACATTCTAAATAGAATGTCAATTGAGTAGACAGGATTTATGATTTAATTCATTCAGTTCAGAATGTATTGTTTTAAGTTATATTTTATTGAATGATGTATATAAGGACTAGATATGAGTGCAATACATGCAATTTTGTAACAATCTTAGATTATTTAAATGTAGGCATCAAATTGTTGGAAATTTTTTCTTTTTTGCCTGACGTTTTGAATTAATTGCGCAATAATCTAAACGTTCCAGACTTTAACAATCTGCATTAATGTCATAGCTGTGGAAATTACAGGCACTAAAAAATTACCATCGTGACCTCAAGACATGTTTAAATGCTTTACAGGAACTATATGTGTTTGAAGATAAATTGATGCCAGAGTCGGTGTCTTGTTAAAGCACAAACAGCAAAACAGAGACAAGAAAATAGGAGAAACATGTTTTAGTCAAATTTTTTAAAATACAGCTTCTGAGGTAATTAAAATCATAATATGTTTAATACACATTGTTTATATAAAGTTGCTAAGTATTGTTTGCTCAATTTAGTCACATGTGCAACTTTGTTGTACAACTAGAGCTTCTATGGCATCAGTCCCCAGGCCCCTCCACCTTTTTCATCCGGTATGCTGTGTCAGGATATCATGCAGGCCCCTCCTCCCTTTCATTCCTCTCCCATTTCGATGAGGTGTTGATTAGATTGTGATCAGCTCTGACTAGTTGTCCTCTGGAGCAAACAGCCTCTGGTTACAGTCAAAGTGGCCTTCTCACTTTTCACTCCTCTCTTCTCCCCCTCTGCTCATTCTCTCCTCTGATCAGGTGCTATATCTTTGTGACCCAAGACAACAGAGTCAGATTACTCTGGTGCCCCCCAACCCCTTTTCATTCACAGGATTGTCTCCTGTGCTTCCTGAGGATCCCCCAAAGTGTTTTTAATTTTTGGCCGAATAATTATCTGTGACCTGTTGCATTCCAGAGTGATTAATTGTTTTAGATGAATGAAACCATAAACAGTATTTGCTGAAAAGGGAATAAAAACTGTTGTTCAATAGCTTTTATGAAAGAAAAATTCCAAATAAGAAAACCTTGGGGACCCGTACTGCATTAAACATTATAATAATTGGGCTCACAGATGAAGCAGGACTTTCCTCTAACAGTCTGGTGAATAAACTGAAAAGACTAAAGTACCTCTAGGTCTGAATCCGTGTCTGCCTTGTGACAGAGAGGTGATCTGTCCAGAGTGCTTTCTGACTTTTGACCAACTCACACCTGCCTGGGTTCTAGTGTTTCTGAACAATCTGATCACCATAAGCAGCTTTAAACATAAATGAATGACTTTTTTTTGGCATGCTACCGGCTCTATTTTCTGTCTGGTACCATTTATCTAAAGCTTTTAAATAATATTTTAATTAGTGATTAGACCCTCAGCAAGCAGGTTTTCTGGACTAAGCTGTGGGTGGGGCCTCTGTTAACTCTAAAAACAGCCTTAAGGATTGTAGTGTTTATTCTGAGATCCTTTTCTGCCCATTGGAATTATACAAAGGTTATCTCTGTCTATCAGCTCAAACCTGGCTGATCCATTCCCCACTGACGTCTTTTATTAACTATGTGCTGGCGTCCACTGTCTCGGGAGTGCATTTTCTTAATTCCTGCTTAAAAGCAGCATTAATACCACAAAACCTCTGAAATTACAGTTGTTTGGGGACAATTTATTTGATCCATAGTTAAATGGAAAATATGGTAAATAACTACCGTAGGATTAGTCAGCCATTACACCAGTCATTTTAAATGAGCGTGTGTCATGACTTTTCAGCTAAACAACATGTATGCCAATCTCCAGCTTTATTGCTGTTCCACTGACTCGCTCTGGTTTGAGAAATTGCTCTGGCTTTATTTACCTCAAATTATCATTATTATGATGAGAACCACAGCTTTTTAAGTACCTGCTGAATGTTTTCATAAAACGAGACAAGTTTCTTCCTAAAAAATGCGTTTAACTTCAGTATGTCCGGCTGTGTGCGTGTTCAGGGCGTGTGTTTCAGTACTGGTGTACTAATCTTCTCTGTCATTTGCTGTCAGCTGTTATCTGATGACCTACATACTATGCAGCTAATCAGCCGCTTTTCTGCTTAATCTTTACACTCTTCTGTCTACTTAAGCTTCATCTGTGCTGGATCCTGTACATTTTCCCACTGAGACTATGGCGCAGTGTTCATTCACAGAATCCAGCATCACAGAATCTGGTTTGCACCAGTTTAATACGCTCCACAACTTTCCTTTTTAATTCTATTCACATGTTTGTTCTTAATGGTTGCTTCACCAGCAATTACGCATGAAACTTGATTGATCTTTGGCACTTTTTGGACACTATTTTATCAGCATTTATGCATCGCTAAAGAGGAATCAACTATAATGCCAGGATACTGAAATCAAAACCTATTATGATCTCTGAAACATGACTGAAGAAGCCTCATTATTAGTTTCTGTGATCTTGGGAAAGGAGTACTATTTGAGAAACAATAAAAAAACATTACCTTAAGTTTTATAGCAGAAAAAGTCATGTTTTATTCAGCCTAAAATAGTTAGGGGGCAAAATGGATTACTAACTAATCAACAGCACACTTGTCGAACAGAGAAGTCATTCCTGAAATGATCTCAGGTAATGTGTATTTACTTGTCCATACATGACATCCCAGATCAGTCTACAGTTGTATGTGTTGTGTACAAGTTGCAGCAGCTTCAGGAGGAACATTTATTCTTCTGACAGGAGGTTTATAATAGTCAGTAAATGTACATTTCTCATACAGTTTTATGAGTTTAGTGTAAATGATTAATCATTTCGTTGAGCTGAGATAGAACACAAATTACTACATTATTTCCGGAGTTTACTTTCCAATAATAAATTTTCTCTAAACAAAATAAAAATTATTATATTTAATAAATAATAAAACTGATTACAACAGTGGGAAGCACGGTGATGCAGCTCAAGATTCAGGTTTGACTCCCGATCTGGATGGAGTTTCCATGTCCTCCATGTCCATGTGGGTTTCCTTTGGGTTCTCCATTTTCCTCCCACTGTCCAATAACATAGATTAAAGGTAACTAGCCTGCTCTAAATTGCCCCTATATTGTGTGTGTCTGTGTGAGTCAGTGTGTGCCCAATGATAGATTTGCGCCCTGTTCTGAGTGTATCTGCTCAGCGCTCGAAACATTTCCCCCACGACCTTAATATAGGATTAAATGGAAGATAATGAATGAAAAAAATTACAACAGTAATCAGGTATAAATCATTTAGATCAGACTGACAGACTGACTCATAATAATAATGGTGCATGATATCAGTTCATCAGACTCTATATTCATTGAGGATGACCGAATGGCAGTCAGCAGTGAGGCTTCATCATCTGCTTCCTTCCTCACTTGCCATTTGCATGTCAGCATCAATTTCACTTCTCTTTAGTCTAACTAAGGTTTTTATGCATCAAGTCTCTTTTCCCCAATTGTTTTTTGAGGCTTAATGATTTACCTGGTTCCCCTTTTATGGAAAATACCACAAGGTTGTTCAGTGTTTTATATTGTACAGAGGTTTAGTGGAACAGTATTCATTTTTAAATAAAAAAAAAACATAACCCCACATAACAAATTATTAAAAGTGGTTAAACTCCTCAAGATACTGACTTAAGTTTTTCAGAAAACTTATTATTATTACCACCAGAAAAAAATGGTCATTTAAAAAAAAAAAAGTCATTTACTTTCTAGAAATCAGATAAGCATTGCATTTTTATTGCATGGTGTTTTACACATTGTTTCATTAACACTGTTTAAGCATCGTTACCAAAACAAATTACAATGTACAATAGAAGAACAGGAGCTGTTATGATATCACATTTTAATCGCTTCTTTGCAGGCATAAGAGCTTTTTTTTTTGGTAAGGCTCAAAGATTGTTAAGAATCTTAAACTGCAAACATAAAAAGATATCATTTTGACTTTCAATTATGACTGATACATGAGGCTCCGCCGCACCATAAATAATAAGCTAATACGATGTTATCAAAACGTGTTACAGCCACATTCCTGAGCATTGTTTAGCTTTGAATCACTGAGTTCAGCATCGAAATATGTTCCTCCATCTGTTGGGTATCTCTTTATTGATCCCCATCCACAGTAGAACTATAAAACATCTTTGATGATTTTGAAAAATATATTAATACTGGGGCGGCATGGTGGCTTAGTGGTTAGCACGTTCGCCTCTCAGCACTAGGGATTCCCGGTTCGAATTTCCGGAGTTTCCATGTTCTCACCGTGTCCGCGTGGGTTTCCTCTGGGTTCTCCGGTTTCCTCCCACAGTCCAAAAACATGGATCAAGTCAATTGAGTTCTCCAAATTGCCCCATACAGAGTGTGCGTGTCTGTGTGAGTGAGTGTGTGCCCAGCGATAGATTGGCGCCCTGTCCTGGGTGTATCTGCTCAGCGCCCGAAACGTTCTCCCCTGGATGGGCATGGGTAACCCCCCCCCCCCCCCCCCCCCCCCCCCCCCCCCCGCGACCCTAATATAGGATAAAGCGTAAGATAATGGATGGATATATTAACACTTGTTTGAGTCCTGTCTGTGTGTGTGTGTGTGTGTGCGCGTGTGCGTGCATGCACACACGTATGTCTTTCTTAAGTCAGATAATGTTCTCCACGCTGTTGTTTCCTCTCTATGACAGTCTTCCTCCCTCTTACCCTCACATCCTTCTGTCTCTCTTTCTTTCGTTCTTTGTTTCTTAATGGGGGTGTAAGTATTGAGAGTAGATGCAGGATGTCTGGTGAAACCTCACACCAGAGCAGCAACGTTGCATACTCACTAAAAAATTAATTCCCCCGGTCACTCCATCGGTCACTCCCGGCCCTTTAATTATTTAAGGAATGTCAGTAATGTGAAATCAGCAGTACTTAATTTACCACACTGGCGTCAGCCTGCTGATTTATTACAGAGACTTTAAATGTGAACAGCTGTCTGTTTCAATTGGGTCAGGAGTGTGTATGATAGTGCTGTATTTCATTTTGCCCCGCTTCTAAATTTGCCACGGTTTCATGCGGCTGGTGTTGGGTTAATGCAGTTTGGTTTTCTTTGACCACCTGGTTTGCATAATCACTCTAATACCTGGATAATGTACTATCTACAATGTTCTAACAGGCAAGTAGCTAAATTAAAAGATGATGCAACCCGTTCTGCCTGGCAACACACACCAGAAGTAAAACCGACACACCCCTTATCAAATGTTGATGTTAGTACTTTGAGTATCTGGTCAGGATCATGGTGCAGATGATGTTTTTGTCTCATGGCAAGAAGGTCCTGGGTTTGATACCCAGATATTAATGACAAAGGTGATTTCTGTGTAGAGTCTGCATGACCTTTTTCTACCTGCATGAATTTCCTCCTTTAAATCCTGTTACATCACACAATGTAAAGACATACTGAGGGGTGAATTGAATTTTTTACATTCTGTAAATGACATAATTTCTGTAATTAACATATAATATAAACATAGAAAAAAATAAAATGTTATGTACTAAAAACTTCTTATAGACTCCTATTTCTAATGTAGGGTGTCATTGCTTAAATAATTAAAAGAATAGGTTTGACAAGTCTTAAAATGAATTGATTTTAATGTTATTACTATAGCAACCCTGATGTGACACTACGGTCCTCCGTATCGCTGCATTCCGAGTTTACGGTCTCCAAACTGCTATTAAAGTTGAAACGAGACTTCGCTCCTGGTCAGCTCAGGGTTAATCTCCCAGGACATTATATCTTTTACATAGACAAAGTTCATGAACACTGAAAATGTACAACAGCTGGAACTCTGTGTAAATGGTCTTGTCACTCTGCTGTTTTGAATAAAAGTGTTTTGAATAGTCTGAGTCAGTCTGGTGCAGAACTTGGGAATGTGTCGGGTCTGCGTCTGGCCATTTGTAATATTTAAAAATAAAATTGTTTCGGAAAACTGTCATGAAACATCAAGACTGATGAGACTCATTAAATGATTAAGACGTTCTCAAGATTAGAACACACCCCCTTGCTCTCCTGAGTCGCTGTAACTACCATCTATTTAAAATGGCAGTCATAGATATTTGAAAGACAAATTTGTGGGAACATGACATTTCCTGTTCAGAAGAGAAAATCCCGCAGTTCCTTTCACCAGACTAAGATTGAGAAAAATGACATAACCAAATGCTTCGATGTATGACCGTTACGGTTATAGCTCTGGTTAATAAGCCTGAACAGCTGCGAGGTGATTAGATAGCAGAGCCAGCTCCTGCATTTAGCCGATCGGAGAGTTAGCTATAAAGGCTATAAATGTCTCGCAATGTGTACAACAAATGTTGGACTATAAATGCATAGGCCATGTGATGTATGTAATGTATATCTATCTCACTCTCTCTCACACACACACACTCACATACACACACACACACACACACACACACATATGTTCATATACACATATAGCTATAGTTTATAGTAAACATAGTTCATACTGACACCACCACAATGTGAGGCAGCACTTGCACCCATCTCATCATCTCATACACACCGAAGTTATAGCTTCTTCAGGGGCCCAACCACAGGGGTTTCCCGCCAACATGACCTCTGACCCCTACAGCCATTAATCTCTTTGCTTCTGATTGCCCTGTCTCAGGGGAAAAATCAACCAGATGAGGCATAATGGGAATGAGGAAGCTGGTAGCCAATAAGATCTGGCTCCTAAACAGAACTGGGGTTCATTAACCAATGACTGATTCTTAAGTTTCTTTCATACAGGGTTTTCTTCCCCTCAAAAAAGATATCAGGTAGAATTTATGTGTGAACACTTCTCAAAGAAACATCACGAACACTGACACAGAAATGTAGCAGGTCAAAACTTTAATTGCAGGATAAGCATCAGTATGTTTTCTCAGTAAACAAAATCATGTGTAGAACACTGTTAACTGATGCCTGCTGATTTACTCTGTTAATGCCGTGCAATAGTAATACCTGTGCAATAGTAATATCACTCCACATCATTCCACAAAATACCGAACACAAATATGTGTTTATATATACATATATTAGTTGTAATAATAGAACATTATCTCAAAAGCATCTCACAGAACCCTAATGGTGTTTATATCTCCTCAGGATATATTTTCCCACTGACTATTACATAAATAAACACATTAATTTAAAAAATAACTCCAGTTATAGTGTGGCACATCAGACTATTAAATGGTTTTATAATGACATTCATATTCAATCTATCAGGTTCTATTGTATTTTATGAACTGATGGAGTATTGAAACCAATTACATAAACCGTGAATGTAGAAACACAGACCTAATTACGTGGCCAGTGAGAGTACATACTTCTAAATTATGCCAAGGCTATGGTTGTTGCTCTTTCATTTGTTTTTGTGTCTCTCAGAATGATGGAGCTCAAGGCTTCTGTAATTCATGTCTGCAAATTGGAGTGATTTAAGTCTGCAGCTTTGTGCCGAGTTGAAAGCACAACTGTAAATGGCATAGTCCCATAATGCCAAATAATTTATAAGTAAATCACCGTAATTTATGAGCAAATCACCCTCACAAAGCCCCATTCACAGAGGAGATGCTGATGCTAAACAAATTTAAGAGTTTACTTGTAAATGCCACTAAATCTTCTAATGGAATTGATTTCATGTCACATTCTGTTTATCTGCATAACAAAGGACTTTCTTTTCAACCTGTGATGCTGTAATTTTAAAAGACATTTAAATCTGCCATGTACCGTTCTGATCTATTCATCTGAAAGATCATAGATTAATGCATCATTTGTATGACCTGTATATGGACAGCTGAATATATATATATATAAATATATATATATATATATATATATATATATATATATATATATATATATATATATATATAAATATATATATACACACACACACACACACACATATATATATATTAGGATATATTGGATTCTATCCCAAAAGTGTGGGCAAACACAAAGGGCCAGTTACCAGTCCATCACAATGCACATTGCACAAGATCCACAAAGACAATTGTGCACACATTCACATCAGTGATGAATGTTGTGAATGTTATATCTCCAGTTCATCTAGTTTACAGTGGTACTCTCACAGAAAACGCATCCAGTGCTTCATGTTATTTTACAACTGTCATTTAACTCTGATTGCCTTCTCTAAAGTGATAATTAATAAACTGTAGTAAATTATAATTAAGATACTATCTAAATTAATCTAAATTCAGTTAATAACAGATAGCACAATGATGATTTGTAGATGAAAGTGTGGCTGCCATTAGGCAACTTAGGCAACTGCACGAACAAAAAGTCACAATATATTTTTCCAATCCTAATGTCAGTATCGTTAGCAGTTTAAACATGACCAACAGCATGTGTGATTGCACTGTGAGCAGAATTAACCCCGTTCATGCGAATGCAGAGGAGCAAGAATGCAGCAGTAACACTGAAATGGGTTTACCACTAATGTAGTTGTTGTAAGATGTGAGTTATTTAATATTTTGACAGAAACATGAAATTCAGTGACTGCATGTGAATTAAGGGCCTCATTTAGTGTTTGATTCGGGTAAAATGCTGCTCACTTCAGCACTGAATAATTATAATGAGGAGGTCTCAGTGGTCTATAAAGGACTACAGTGCTCAAAGGCCTTTGTCCCTGCATTGCTTTTGTGTGTTTATGGTGAGTGTGCGTGCGTATGTGAAAACACCGTTTCCTGCTGACCCCCACTTTAATTCAGAAGTCAATAAACCCGAGCTGACCTCTAACCTTTGCAATCGATGCAGGTTTGATCAGCAGAGATGCACAGGTTTGTTATATGTTCTTTTCCTATGTGTTTGTAAAAGTGATCTGCATAGAAGAGAATTAGTGTTGTAGATGTCTAGTCCATTCTGAAATAAACATAGTCAGTAAAGGAATGTATTCTGTTTAAATAAAATATAAAGTTCATACAGCGCTGAAGAGTAATAGCACTATTGATGCACCACACACATCTGATGGTTGGGCAACATCCCACATCTTATTTACTTGTTGACGTACCTTATTAACACGCTATTTACTAGAGTAAGTAATATTGAGCTGTTCGTGTTCAGTTTGGCTTCCTCCACTTAGACGTTGTCAATCTAACTACACAACTGATTAGGAATGGGAGAAAACAGGTCCCTGACAGTCACCTTACAAGTAGGACCAGGTGCCCTTTTTGTCTTTCTTTAATGTTTTGATAAACAGTAACAGTACATTCCTCACATATATGATTCCATCGCAGGGTATAATCACATGAGTTGTATTCATTGGCTTACTATTGTGCAAGCAGCCTCAGGCTGGTTATATATTTGTGGTAATTTCAACACTGATGATGGAACATTATAACTGCCTTTCCATTCTGATGTGCTGTGCAATTAAACCTGACAGGCATCTAGAAATCATATGCTTTGTTGTCAGGTCATTAAATAATTTAAATTATTTTTCAGTACATATGACTAATAATGACCTTTGTCTCAGGGTGTTTGTGCAGTAGTGTAATTGAGGACTTTGTATACATAGAGTCCATTGAGTTGAGACGTCAAATCAGGGTTAAGCCTTCCTGATGATAAGCTTCCTCACATAGCAATTTTAGCGGCATTAATTTGCTTGTCTGTCTATAGTTATATAGACATATATATATATATAAAAAAAAAAAAAACTCTGGAGGGCTGTTTGGTTATAAGAATTGCAACACACTGCCACACCTAAAAAAAGACAGGGGCGTGTTGATTTACCGCAATCCAGCAAATAAAGCTCATTAAACGCTCTTTCTTTGTGCTCCCCTGCATGTGGATTAGTGGAGCTGCTCTGTCCTTATTAATCCATGGCTCAGTGCATGTTTGTTGAAAGGGGGTGGTGTTTGTGGTGCTTTGGACTTTTCACCTACACCAACCTCAACAAATCTCTTAACCAGATGTACTATCTAAATAAAATGAATGCTCTTCTTTAATGCCGTCTGTTTGATTTATTTTTGTGTTTTTTCCATCATTCTAGCTTTACAGTAAAGTGAGTAACTATATCAGATTATTTTTAAAGCTTGAATAAATAAAAAAACTCTGAGTTTACTCAGCTTTTAAACAGGGTTTACTTACTCCTCTATAAATCTGCCTTCATGCATTTACAAAGACTCTTCTTTTCATACACATCATTATTTTTTGCACCTGAAAACATCATACTCACAGAAAAATGAGTCAGTCCCTCTCTGTGCTCATGTTTCCCCCAAAATAACGCTGACATCAGTTCAATGCATGGTGTTATGATGATCAGAGGGAGTAATAGCACGTCTGTGATGCACATCATATTCAGCGATGCCCATTTTACGTGGTGCTTATGCTGCATCAAGAATCCAGGTAGTGTTTATTAAAAAAAGATTTAGTGATCACATTCAAATTCAGCAGCCATATGATTGAGTTCTATCTCTGAGGCAGACAGGTGTGTTTTTGTGTAACATTTGTTTGTGTAAATGTGTTTTAGATGTGTGTATGTAGACACTCTGCTAATTTATGAGTCAGCAATAGTAAAGTAGCAGAGAAATTGTACACCATCTGTCAGCCCTACATAAGACCCTCAATCAATAAGTCATACAAAACTACCCCCCTGGGTGAATATCCACAATTGACACATCTATATGTAAAATTTGAGCTTTTTCTGTGATTCTCTGCTGTGTAAAGGATGCAGCATTCTTCTGTCATCTGAGTTCCAGTTCCTGAAAAACGAAGGCTTATATTTAAAACAGACTGTCAAATTTCTAGTTTTTCTACAATAAGATCCTGGAGCACTTACTGAAATGCTTTTATAGATAACAGAACACAAATGCACTTGTTGCTTTAATGTTGTTGCACAGAAACGAGAGAGTTGATGGTGTAATGAATTAATAAAAAGTGCTTTCTGAGCTTTAATGTGTAATGGATCTCTCTCTCTGTGTGTGTGTGTGTGTGTGTGTGTGTGTGTGTGTGTGTGTGTGTGTGTGTGTGTGTGCGCGTGTGCGCGCAGGAACACCAGTGAACAGAATCCCCATCATGGCAAAGCAGGTGTTGGATCTCTACATGCTGTACAAGTTGGTGACTGAGAAAGGAGGACTGGTGGAGGTCATCAACAAAAAGATCTGGAGAGAAATCACCAAGGGCTTGAACCTTCCAACTTCCATCACCAGTGCCGCCTTCACACTCCGCACCCAGTACGAAAACAAAAACACATGAAACACACAAACTCATAGTTTTCTCCTATTTACTCTCTCCTTGGGTCACACTCGCTCTCTTATTGTCCTCCATCAAATTCGGCTCCCATTAAAGGAGTTTATTGACAGGATTGATTTATTGATTTAATTTGGGTCAAAGTTCACCTTAAATGGCTAGTGGATGGGAGTGTTGTGCATGTGTTCTGACTCCGTCCTCCATTAAAGCTCTTTTGTGTTGTGAGGTTTTATGTTTTTGTTTATAAATCGTATGTTTGGTTGCTTGTGCTATTGCTATTATTATTATTATTATTATTATTATTATTATTATTATTATTATTATTATTATTATTATTATTATTATTATTGGGCGTCACGGTGGCTTAGTGGTTAGCATGTTCTCCTCTCAGTACTAAGGATTCCCGGTTCGAATCCCCATCTGGGTGGAGTTTCCATGTTCTCCCCCTGTCTGCGTGGGTTTCCTCCGGTTCTCCGGTTTCCTCCCACAGTCCAAAAACATGGATCAAGTCAATTGAGTTCTCTAAATTGCCCCATATAGTGTGTTTGTGTGAGTGAGTGTGTGCCCAGCAATGGATTTGCGCCCTGTCCTGGGTCTATCTGCCCAGCGCCCAAGACGTTCTCCCCTGGATGGACGTGGGGAACCCCACCGCGACCCTAATAGAGGATAAAGCGGAAGATAATGAATGAATGAATTATTATTATTATTATTATTATTGTTGTTGTTGTTGTTGTTGTTACTTATTTATTATTTTAAATTACCGATATCATGCTGAGCACCCTCTGCTCTGTTTATTGAACAGTTGAAGTAATAGCGCCCTCGTGTGGAGGATCTAGGAGAAAACATGTAAATGACTCAGTTACTGAGTCATTAAAATGACTCAGTCGGAAAGTAATTTAATAATAAGGCTTGATGTAGTCAGTGAGACTATGACAGGGTTCATATTATAAAAAACAAGTCTTTTTCACAACATGAGCAGTTTGCCAGACATTACGCATCAAATGCAGCCAGTGTTGATGCTGAGTAATTGATTTTTTTTTTTTTCAGGTACATGAAATATTTGTACCCATATGAGTGTGCACGTAAAGGCCTGAGCTCTCCCAATGAACTTCAAGCCGCCATCGACAGCAACCGCCGAGAGGGGCGTCGTCCCAGCTATAGCAGCAGCTTATTGCGCTTCAGCCCCTCCCCCAGTTCTGCCTCCCACATTCTCTCATCACCTAAGATGCACCTAGCCTCAATGGCCTCCGGTGCACCAGGCACCTTAAACGGGCTGCAAGCTTCAACAGCATCCTCTCTGAAAATGGGAATCGGTGAGTGAAAAAAAGAGAAAGAGAGAATTCATATTTACCATTTGTGTATAATTGGTTTTATACATGAATTCACATTATCATGTTGGTCTCCTGCATTTCTCAAATGCAACATGGCCACCGTACTGATCAGAGCCAGTCAGTTTGTGTGAAGTGCATCTCAGATTTACCGTGAATAAAATAAATGGTTTCTAAGTGAACTAAAAAAGCTTTTTTATGGGGCAGTTGTGCTCTCCACTGTTGCTGCTCACTTCTCCAGGTCAACTTGCATTTTAGTAGCTAGGAATATGCAAATGTGATTTGAATATTTAGCTTATTAGCATGGCAGCGGTTTGTGACATTTGAAAAGAAACAATATATAAACTCTGTAACTTGAATAATAATCTTGCTTTAATTGTAATATAACCCGCCACCCTCAGGACCTGGAATATTTAAATCATTTTTAAAGTCGAGTTTTACTTTTTATTTCTTAAAAATGACTTTAGTGATTTTTTGTCAGCCACGATCTTATGGAAATGACACATTCAGCCTAATCAAATCATACCTTAACTTGCACTACTGAATACAAAGCCTAAACAAATCAGTGTTTGCTACCTCCAGGAACTATACCTAGTGTTTCAAACCACAGATTAATGAGTTTGGAAATGGTTTTATCTACAAAAGGGAGCAGTGTAAAAGATTTGGAGACACTGGACTATTGCTTTATTTGTGATAACTCACAATTTTAACAGATTGAATTAAGCACATATAGTAGATACATAAAGAAACCTTTGTTCAGGTTCAAATATCCTGTTAAATATGTATTGTGCTGCTCACATTGTAAATTAATCTTCTGTTTAGTTTTTTGTTAATTAAGTTGTATTGGCTTTTTCCTTCCATTCCTCCACCTCTTACTGTTCTCATAAAGAAGACACATCTCCATCTCTTCTGGCAGCACGTGCACCCACCATGGCTTTGGCACTTGGGCCGCAGCAGGTGGCTGGACTGGCACGAGCAGCTACACTCGAGCAGTTGAGAGAAAAACTGGAGACGGGCACCGGTCTCGGTGTTGTAGAAGGACCGGAGAGGAAGATGGCGCGTCTGGCAGAAGAGCAGCAGAAGCTCATGCAGCAGGCACTCCAGCACAATTTCCTGGCCATGGCATCTCACATGCCCATGAATATGCGTCTGGGCCTGACACCAAAAGGTGTGTAGCAATCAAGGCAGTCTTTAAAAACTTATTTGGTTATTTTAATTGTAAACATAGAAACTGTGTCTCATTCTGTTTTAAATGACTATGAAGCCAGTGTCAGGTTTTAGTTTTTGTGTTGTTTAAAGCTGTAGCTTGTTCATAGGGTTTTAAAAGAATAAGCTTCAGAAATCATAGGGATAATATAGAGAAAAAATCCATTTGGAATGTAAAGGAAGTGAGTTCAGACTGTGTCAGGCTTTTATCTGTAACACACTGCGTTTAAATTTCCACAATGACAGAGAACAAGCATGACCTGGCACTGAGCATTTCCTCCACTGGGGCCACCAGCATCAGTGTCTCTGTGGAGGTCAACGGTGTCCAGTACTCAGGTACGCCCCACACTGTGCACTATGGTGCTATTTGACTCTTCGAGTCCGTTTCACACTCATTCCTGTTTTCCCATTCTGTTTCTCAGGAACTCTGTTTGCTCAGAAGCCAGCATCAGTCACTGTGTCTTCTGCAGCAAGTGCTTCCTCTGTGACCCCCAACGCAACCTTTACTTTTCCTTGCCACAGCCCCTCCTCCATAGCCTCGTCTTCTTCAAAGGGCCCAAGCTCGGCTGAGCCGTCCACCAGCAGCTCCCCGTAGCCTGTGGAGAAGCATTCGCCTGCCGCCTAATCTTCAGCCTGCTCCCGGCCACAGCATGACCATAACACGGCTCTCGTGGATGTTTGCATCTGTCATACAACCAGTACCTCATTTTCCTTCTGTCAGCCGGGCTGTCTGCACGAGACATAATTACCTCTTGTAAACCGAGTTCTCACAGACACGTACTAAGAAAAACGCTACACGCAATCCTTCAACAATTCAGCCAAATCGACCAACAGGTGTTCATAACAGAACCTGAAGGTTTTTATTTAGAGGGAGAAAAAAGTTTGCTATTTGTCTTCTGATTTTAGATTTGTATTTTTATTTTTTCGTCTTTAAACATTACCTCATTTTGCAATTTACAGTTGTTGTATATCACAAGTACCGTTCCTCAGGAGTTGATGCTTTATCTTAGTGGTTCCCGACCTTGATCTCGGAACTGCCACTGCTCTGCACACACTAGTGTTATCCCTGCTCTCAAAATACCTCATTAAGTCAGCTAACAGAGCTACACAGGATGGAAAAGGTGTGTTAGAACAGGAGCATGGCTGAGACCCACTGCTTAAATCCAACAAGTTTTATTCTCATAATTATTTAAAAACATAAAAAAGAGGAGATTTTCTAAACCCAACATGTTTCTATACATCCTCTCCTCTTGCTCTGGACCTTAATACTCACTTTAGGCCCTATTTGTTTAATAAGGCTAAAGTTTCCAGAGTTTATTACCTCTTTTGACTTAATTAGACTTATTTTTAATACCTTGAACCGATTAAGCCCTCTCCTAGAAAATAGTGGGAATATATGAAGAATATTTGGTGCTCTCAAGAAGGACTGCGGTGTTTCTGGCCTACATGTTGTTTACTGCATGGCCATCTACTCCTGTACCATTCATCAGTCCACATCCGAAAGAATTTTTGCAATTTCAAGTTAAGCTTTTAATTTCTGTTCTTTATTTTTATTTTTATATGCTATGCTTTTTGGATGTCACACAACCTACCTCACTGTTTAAATGAAATGAGTTCTGTATGGTGTGGAATTCTATTTTAGTTAGTTTAGATTTATTGGTGAGGAATTAGTTTTGGTAGGGCCGTGCCCACCCAGAAACCGAATCTTGTTCCGACCGGACCATGTGAATTGATGTATCCTTATTATATGCTGTAGGACAATCATGCAAACCAGCTCGCCGCCTCACAACACAGCTCATTAATGTTGGCTTGAAAACAACAATTGAGCAGTAAGACAGCAACCGGACTAATGACCATTGAAGATCATGACTGGCTCGAGGAAGGAACATCCTCAAACCAGCACGAACACTTGCTGTACACTGACCAGATGCTGGAATATATTGGAGTTTTGTACAAATTGGGTGTGGACCTCTGAAATCTCTGCCTTGTCTTTTTCTCTATGGGAGATTATCAGGGAAATGTGTTTTAGGCTTTTAGATTGTGTGTTAGTTTATGTAACAAATCAGGGATTCAGAATATCCCTTTTCAGGATCTTTTAATGTTGCAAGAAAAACCATTCAAACCTCATACATACTTGCCTCTCGTCATGGGAAGGCAGCCTTCTCAGGAAGTACTGTAATGTCTTTCAATGGACTGGTAAAGTTATTAAAAAAAGTCATTACTTTTCAATAGCAACGCACACAAACAACTGAGACTGTGAGACAAAGAATACCTCATGCTCTCTGATGAGAACGACACTACTGTGTATTCCATGCTGCCATGCTAATGGAACACATCTAGACTTTTCATTCTGGATTACTAGATCTGAAAATCAGACCTCTATCGATCTCTCCCTCTTTTTCTTTCTCATGTCTTGCTCTGTCTTTGTGCCACCTGCTTGGGTTATCTTAATGACTTTGCAATGTTCTGCAATTGTACAATCGATCAGTTCATAACTGTGCAGCTATATACCAAAGAGCTCAGACGTCCCCTCTGACCACCGTGCACTCTGTTCAGCTGTTTTTCACACCACTCCCCTAGTTTACTGCATCAGGTCTACCAATGGAGCGAAGGATAGATACTTTCTTTAGTTATCTGTAAGAAACTGTAAAGAAATAAGTGGTTTGAAAGCTCAATAATAAGCAATTAAGTTTAAAAATTATTGTGAGAGCCACTCACTCGGCTTTTTAAAGGGACAGTCATTTGTCTTTTAACTGCTGCAGCTTAGCAAAGAACAGGATAAGTTACTTTTGAGCTCAATGATTATTGATTTTCACGGAGAGTATAAAACTCTGCAGGATTGTGTTAACTCATTAGGCATTGTGTGTATTTAAAATGGTTTATTGATGAATTGCAGGTTGAATTGGGTCTGTACTATTTGTTTTAAAGTTCATTAAGAGACTATCAGAACTCAGATCATCAAGTAGGCCAAGATGCATGCTGATTATGTACTTTAAGCTTGACGTGTATCGTCCCAATTGTTACACCCTAAATTCACTAACTCATGACTCAGATGGATATCCCCTCCTAATCACCTAGGTTTTAATTATTAAAATATATAGGTTCGTATTCAGGGAAGTAAAAGGACTTTAGGGCGAGTGTTAATTGGGGTGTCACAGGGATGATTATACTTATTCAGTAAATTTTGAACCACAGGCAACTTTTTAATCGACAGACCTCTGTTTTCACTTAAGTGTGTTTGTTTTATAGCAAATTTCATGGTGCACTCAAGCTTCTAGCCAACATCATGCCAAGCACATTTACAGAGCTTTAAAGGAACAAAGTGTATGTAATGCTCCAATACCTCACCCCATAACCTCCCTTCTTAATGGGATGATTAAATTATTGATCAATCAATTATTACCAGAAATCTATTATATTTTAAGGCTAAAGTTTACTGAAAAATGTGCAATAACCATTATTCTGGTTATATGATCTGTGACTGTGGTGTGGACAGAAGTCATGCCACTATTAGTAGACTGTGACTGTGATTTAGACCCAACTAGAAACATTTTGTATTTTTCCACCAACGCAATGCCAATCAGGTATCAGAGTATCATTAATCCTAAAATGCTGTGAGCTTGTTCATGGCCCAAATGGTCTCAAACAGCAAAATTAATTTGGATTGAATAGTAAAATACAGCTTGAACAGTTTGTGAGTAATTGTCATGAAGAGCTTAACTTACCTTAGAGCATGATGGTAAAAAATATATAGAAAATATTTCCAAATCATTAAAAGGTTTTGTGAACAGAACTGGCCATCACTATATTTGTACCAAAGACTCATTAAAGCACTAGGATCAACAATGTGTCAGTGGAAATGTAAAGATATGATCCACAGGAATCATTCAGGTCACAACTTCTTTCATTCATTACGGCAAACTACATTGACCTCTTGATTTAAAAAAAAATCTTTAACAACACTGAAGGTGCCCAAATATATAACTTACTGCAGTGTTTTCTCTAAGAAAGCTCAGGAAATGTGGTTTGCCAAATACCTCATCTTGAAATCTCAACTTCTCCCAATTTCCCTGCAACAAGCTTATACCCTTCTTCATTGCGCTACTCTGTGGTGCGAGGACCTGTGTGTTTAACTGATATTTGTAAATTTTCTTGTTCGTTCACATTGCTTTTGACAATATTAGGTTTCAATAGGACGAGGAGTGATTCATTCTGTGTATATGATGTCAGTAACATAGTGGAACCTGATGTCAAATGATGGTGTAGTTGCCTTAAATGCTGGAGAGACCAGAACAGGTTTTGGAAATCCTCCAGTATGCAGAATGTCACATTTTTTTTTTTTTTTTTTTTTTTTTTTGGTTGTAATAAACCTGTAGAATATCTTATGAGTTCAGCTGCACATAAAAATGCAATCAGCTTCACACACCATGTTGGAAATATTTATTATTATTTTTTTATGGGAAGGGGGAGTTATTGAGCCCAGAATTTAAGTGTAGTTTTCACATTTTTAGATAGATTAAGAGACTTCTATTCTGTATGTTTGTGTGTGTGTGTGTGCGTGCGCTTTAATATTTGCACATTAGCTGAACCAATAACAATAAAATGAACAAGTATATTATTTGTAATTTTCCAAAGTATCTGTGAAAGTTACCACTGACGGTTCAACCTCTAGGTGGTGCAAAACTACAAGATTGTGTGTGTGTGTGTGTGTGTGTGTGTGAGTTGTGCATAAATCAGTGAAATTAATGAGCTTAAATGTAGAGTTCTTGAAAAACCTTCTTGTTGACTTTCCAATGAACAAAAGTAGACACCTGATTTATATAATTCAGCGATTTATCAAGACCATGTTACCTGATATATATACGAATATCAAGAAGCCTCAAACCACCATGAGTCAGTTTGATCATGAGTTTTGTCGTGATCATAAGTTTTGTCGTGATCGTGAGATCTTGGCTGTTTTTTGAGAGACATTATTTTTAAAGCAGACAAATCTAAAAGGCTCGGTAGTTGAATTATAGATGAAGCTTAAGTTGTGTTCATTTCAGAGATTAATTCCATTAAAGCAGCAGTAAGTCGGACTGAACTGAAAGTGGAACTGGTTTAAAATTTTAAAGCATGTCTGTTCTTCCTCTTCCTTTTTCACGCTGCACCAGCTCTGCCTCAAAAGCTTCATTGTCATTTATACAATCTTCTGTGCAGCTATATACCATAGCTACTGAACTCTATCAGACATTCCTCTGCTCTGATTGCCTGTTCTGATTCAACCAGTCATCTTCCAAATAACACTTGAAGTGAACTGTCAGAACATAGTGACAGTTTTAGTGCATATTACAATTATATATACTGTTACATTACATTACTGTTGCTTTAATGGAATGGTTTGTATTTTTCAACTTTGTTCTTAATTCATTTTACTATTTCGGTTTTAGTATATTAATAGGTGCAAAAATTATCAAACGTGGTTAACATCATCAATACTCTGATTTACAAGAATAATACTTCAGCTGTCATTAGTTGATAGTAAATCAGCATTCGGGTTCCTGTCAAGCGACCAGATTTAATCAGTTAAATCATTTCATTAAAACTAGGCAACTAAAACAAATTTATATATTAATGTATCAGTAACTATAATGATTATATTGCAGTCATCACACAGATCAAAGGAAAAGACTGAATTGTTCCTTTGCTTTATAAAGATTTAAAAGAAAGTCAACAAGAGGGTTTCCTAATTTGAAAACAAATGAGTGAAGCAGGTTCTGAAGATGTTATTCTTTAGTTTAAATCAGCCTCTCGTTCCACTCACTTAGCTCGTGTGCATTAGTCTTCACCTCTTTGTTTTTTTTTTTTTTTTTTTGGGGGGGGGGGGTGGTATTACACATGCGTATGCAGTTATAGAATACCTCATTTATCTGCTAGTTTTTTTTTTTTTTTTTTTTTTTTTTTTTTTTTTTTTTTGTGCTTGGTGTTTTTTTTTTTTTTTTTTTAGTTCTTGTGCTACATGCATAAAAATATCAACGGTCTTTGTGCATATTTTTATACTGTTGATGAATATAATGCTAATGATGTTTCCCCCTCTTCAGATTAAGGCAAGATTAAGGATGAGGCCCATGTGAATGCTGGTTCAACTGGTGTGTGCTTGATTGTATTTAAAGGTGGAGCACTTTGTTTGAGTGATTTTTAACACATTCAGGTTTGTTCACATCAGTAATGTTAAATCTGTGCTTCTCAGGGCTTTCCACATTTACGATTATGATAAAGTTTTACATTATATCTTTATTTTGTGTTTGGTGTCTTTTTTTACACTTTGATGGACCAGTTTCTTGCTGTTTTAAGGATTAATTCTTTTTATTCTATTTTAGTATAATATGAAATTAAGATTTAGTTTGTTTTTAAACTTGCAGGTCATGCAGGTGAACCAATAATATATTAATTTGTTTTGGGTTGTTAATTGCTTTTACTCTTGTGTGCACTGTGATTGACTAGTTACCTGTCTGATGTGTTTTCCAAACCTGTGGTTTAATGTGTACACAGACCCCGCCCTAATCTCCGGAGAGGCCCCTTAGTGTTTGGATAATAAATTA
This sequence comes from Corydoras sp. C115, assembly GCA_019802505.1. Lineage (NCBI taxonomy): Eukaryota > Metazoa > Chordata > Actinopteri > Siluriformes > Callichthyidae > Corydoras > Corydoras sp. C115. Next base: position 2,291,478 of record JAFMOC010000019.1, on the reverse strand, counting down.
AGCAATTAAGGGCCAAGTTCTACAGATGAACTATGAAAAGTTTTATAAATGGTTTGAAACTTCACAGCAATCAAATAATATTCTGAAGGTTTATTAATAATATTAAATATGCATTCAATACTAAAAAAGTGACTATGTGACTAACATATACTATTAACCTTATTAGTTTGCCTGGAATGTTTTAGCTAGAGCTCTGCCAACCTTTTTAGCTTCTAGCTGACATTCCAAATAATTAAGGTGGAATTGAGATCAGAGCAGGTTAAAGACAGACAAGCAGTGATGAAGGAGCATCTAAAACCCTATTTCCAATAAGAGAGCTATTTGTTGAGTTCTGGTTTCATAAACAGTATGTTTAATTGTACTTTACTGCATTGCTACGTGTCTTAATAGATTGTTGTAAGTTTTGTTGTAACCCTTAATATTGCAGCACAAAAACCAGAATGTAATCCAGAATTTAGCAACAAGATTGTTGAGTCATTTTTTTCATCAACGAGATGATACTAGTTCCTAACTAAACTACATTTAATACAGGAGTAATCATGTGTGTTGCTCAATCCATCTGTTGGAGACGTCAGTCCTTTTCTGTTGAGGTGACTATATGGATTATTTTATTATTTAAAACCCTTTGTGGTTTTCATATTTACTTTGGAATAAAAAACATTTCCACTATGTAAAACATACCTCGAGTTGAACTATTTATAGCCCCCGCAGGGTACATTAGAAAAAAATCGGGTGTCACTTAATGTGGTTTAGTGAATGGTCTTAAAAAGAGCAGACTAGTGCTTTATCTCTTTTATAAGACAAATGTGTGAATAAACCTGGAAGAATACAATTTTATTATTTTTAATTTCTGGTGCAGATAATCAGTCATAGAATGTGCCTTTATTTATTCTTCTATACTTAGCTACATAATATTCCTGAATCCTGAAGTAAAACTAGTAGCATCTTTACTTCTGTTGTTCTACTGAAGTAAAACTAGTAGCATCTTTACTTCTGTTGTTCCAAATCTGTTTTTTGAACTTATGTTGGGCTTTAGAGGTGGTTGCTGTATGATAATTGATGATGTTATTAAAGCAATCTTTTGTCAATTGGGGAAATTATTTAGAGAAGCCAAAAAACCCAGAGTGAAGTTTACCCTTAAAAAAAACTCAACTAATAAGTCACCTGCTCTTTTTAGACATTTACACTTCTGACAACCGTTGAATCATTTAGTGGAAACTGCATGTTTTCATTTCACACCCTCACACCTCTGTGTTAGTGGTCTTGCTGTTTTATCATAACACTTCAAATGCAATCCTCCACAAAAAACTGCACCCTAAGAAAAACTTTTTTAATTGTTTATATGACTTTAACTGACTTTAAGCATAGTATCACATATAACTTTAAATAAAGAACATGGGTTTTATAAATAAAGGTCTTATCAAATCAGAGGTGTAAATAAAGTAATTAACAACAAATAATTTACAGAGAAAGTACCTGGTTACCTGGTACACGATTATTAGAGGATAAGAAAGAAGTATATCATAAATAAAACATGGTTAGGACATGCTGAATATCACATATGTTACAGGTTTCCGAATTTTAAGGTAAAAGAATAATTATGGGGTAATTTGGGGTATAATGGGGTAATCTGTTTACCAGTTGTGCTGAGAGATTTGTTGAGCCAGATTGCAGAAATGTTCAAAGTTTTAAAACATTTCCTCTGCAGTTCCCCTTCTTAAGAAATCACGCTGTGCACATAGTCAGGTGATGGGCAATCAGGTGCTTAGCTTCAAGCTTGTGATTAAACTGAATGATGAGGCAAAAGCTTCACCCCATGGAAACAGAATGCTTGGAAATAAAATAGTTTTATTATGATGTATTTACAAAAAATAAATTCATTCACAGTTAAATGTCTTAATAGTTCAAACTGTTAGCTAGCAATAAAGTGCTTTATTGTTCTCATGTAAACATACTACTTTATTACAGAATGTACTAATTGTTATTTCTATTGTCGTGTTATATCAATTTCTCTGTACTTGTACCTGTGTTCTAGTTCATAGTATGCATTTCTTTTGTAAAGGGTTCATTAATTTGGATTCGTTAAAGGGGCATCATTAGATTTAAAAAAATAAAAATAAACAGAATTAACAGAAATTAAAATCATGTTAATTTTCACACGCAGAGGTGAAATTGTCAGTTTTATTAATTGAATTGGGTTAAAAGGGGGGCTGAGTGCTGAAGCCTATACCGATATTCACTGGACAAAACGCAGTGAAACTTTTTCTCCCTTAAAAGATTTGTTATGAAAACTATTAAAACCAGCTTTAAACATTTAAGAATGAGGGCATCGAAAAGGTAATTGACTGTTAAATTTACCTTTACATTTAGTCATTTAGCAGACGCTTTTATCCAAAGTGACTTACAAATGAGAACATCACAAGTTCGTAGTTCTGAAGAAAACCAGCTACACTGGAGAATTATCAAACCTGATCATTACTTTATCCTGCACCCCCCCCCCCCTTTTTTTTTCCTCTACAACAGTTTATTAAAAAGTTGCGCCTTTATTAGTTTCTTAGTTGCTAAAATTTCTGATAATGATTTGTGTGCAGGTATTAAAGCAGAGCACAGAAGGAGAGACTGAAGAGACACAATGGTATGGAGAAATGCTGTTCCACAGCTTGTGACAGGCAAGTTTGTGATTAATATTACTATATTATTGTAATACTTCATTTCATGAAGTTTAATACTCTCTAATGAAAAAAAATATGATCTAGTTATGCACCAGATCTGGACCCCAGCTAAATGAAATAAAATGCAATAAATAAAAGTCAGTTGAATGAACTGAAAAAAATATTTAAGTTATTCATTCATTCATTCATTCATTCATTCATTATCTTCCACTTTATCCTCTATTAGGGTCGTGTTGGGGTTCCCCAGGCCCATCCAGGGGAGAATGTCTCAGGCGCTGGGCTGATACACCCAGAACAGGGCGCCAATCTATCCCTGGGCACACACTCACTCACACAAACACACTCTATATGGGGCAATTTGGAGAACTCAATTGACTTGATCCATGTTTTTGGACTGTGGGAGGAAACCGGAGAACCCGGGGGAAACCCACACGGACACGGGGAGAACATGTAAACTCCACCCAGATGGGGATTCGAACCGGGAATCCCTAGCGCTGAGAGGCGAACGTGCTAACCACTAAGCCACCGTGCCGTCCAAGATCTAGATTGACTGTTTGAATTTATTCAAACTTTTTAGTTCACACGGTCGGGGAACCTGCTAACTAATTATATGAACCAGGATTAAAAGGCACGCTAAAGACTCCAAAGTGGCTCTGATTTGTGGAGTGCTGTTCATCCTCAGCTCCTGAAGCTTACTAATACTCGTGACACCATTCTCAGAAGCACTGCATTCATAAACACCCTCGTCCTCATTACTCATGTGATCAATTAGCAAGAGACAGTTGCTATGCTCGGTTGTGTCACACTTTTTGTGTTTCCCATGATGTTTCCAAGTATAGGAGGCATGTTGGGAGGTGATGGGGCATTTAAGGTAGTATCTTGAGTCTTTAGGGATGATGAGGGTTTGTGTTCGCCTTGACTTACTGGTCTCGTGCTCTGGAAAGAAAAGTATAGGTTTAAATCAATGTAACATTACAGTTAATGTAAATATTAATATTAATTATTTGTGGCATGACATTTATTAACCAATAACTTTATATTAGTACATTTAAATTAAACATGTTACAAATCCACAAATTAAGAATATGCTAGATTATCAACTTTAAAATCATCCACATGCCACCTACTAGATTTGCAAAGAGCCGTATCATCACTGGTCACATCTCGAATCCTGTAGGTATGAAATGCCACAAATGTTAGAATGTCGTTCCTGGAATAACAAACTAACCACAGGCACACTTTTTTTTGCAAATGAAATGCTGCTCATGATGCAAAGAGAAGCATCCACTGTGAAGCATGGTGGTGGCTGTGAGATGTGTTAGGAATGTTTTTAATCATTAGCACAAGAAAAGGAAAATCAGTTCCAGTGTTGAGAGACAAAAGAATGGGGTGATGTACAGTATGAGAACTTGAGACATGTTCTTAGTACTGCAAAAAACAGAGTTCAGAACCAGAAACTTGAAAGTTTTTATTTGGATATGAACTAGTATGAACCTGGGGCTTTAACTAATTTTGTTATTAAAACAAAATGAGATTATAAATCAAAAATAGTTTAAAAAATGTGTTAAACATTTTTAATGTTTGGTCGAACATTGAAATTGAAACATTGTTCAATTGAAATTATATAAATAGTGAAGGTTTAAAAATATATGAAAAAAATGATGGCTGGGTGGGTGTGTTGGTATGGAGGGAGGGAGGGGAGGGGAGTGGAGGGGAGTGTCCTTGAACAGGGAAAAAAAATGTGTTTTGAACAGATAGTGGGTCGGTTTGCTTGTGGCTGATGCTGGTGGGCTGCATCTGCAGAGTGTGATATGTTTGCATGTTGTTTCTTTTTGCAGTTCAATGTGGTTTGCAAGAGCAAAGTGCACAGTGTGAAAATATAGTTCCTTCATACTATATTGACAGCACGACATTGAGACCACTATATTAACAGCACCACAGTTTTACTTTTTATTGAGGAGATGTGAATAACGATCAATGTCATTTTCAATTCCTAATTCATAAAAATGAACAAAAAAGGTGATAGTTGTATTTAGTACATACTTATGTAAACATTGATCTTGATTCCAGCTGCAGTACGGATCTCTTGCCATTACGCAAGACCTGCAGTCTTTTCCATACATTGTGCAGTTGCGCAGGTCAATCTGGATCACCTCAGAGTTTGAGCTCACAAACAGTTTTTGCTGCACAAATGTAGTAACATATGAAAAGAAAATGGAGCATTGGAAAGATTTGGTTAGTGTTTGATGTATGTGGTGAACACATAAGTCATTCTGTGTGTGAACTTTGTGAACTAGTGTTTTTTGTTTTTGTCCCCTGTTGGTTCTGTTCTCTATTGGTCAGGACCGTCACAGAACAGGTATAATTTTGGTGGTGTATTGTTTGTCAGTTCTGCAGTGACACTGATGTGGTGAGGGGGTTTTAGTGCCGCAGTGCTGCTGTAGTTTCATTTAAACACCTCAGTGACGCTGCTGGGATAGGAATAATGCACCAACCAATAATCACTGCTCTGTGGTGCTACTATTGTGGTCCTGACCATCAGAGAACAAAGTAAAGGGGACATACACAGTATGTACTGTGTATGAATTGTAGAACTACAAAGTCCATATTTACAGGAAGTTGAACTGAGAACATGGCATGGTGTGAACAGTGTGACTTACGGTTGAGCTGTCGAGCAACATGTTACTGATTTTCTGCTCCTGGCTGAAGAGCACGTACTCCAATATTATAAATCCATCCTGCGCCAGGACTTTATGAATCTTTCCATTTTCTAAAAAGAGAATTTTTTGAAGACTTCCAGATTTGTAAAATTGACAGCTTTTAACATCACCATGCTGTGATACTACAGTTTACATTAGGCATTTCTGAGAAATGTCACTATGTTCTACTTTGCCCCAAATAGTGTCTGTTTTCCCAGTGATGGATTGGCACCCTGTCTTTGGTGTGTCTACCCAGTGCCTGAAACGTTGAGATATATGAATATCACAGTCTATTTTGACTCTTCACAGCCCATGTTTTCAGCATGTCTAAACATTCTTTCCCAACAAGAAACAGGAAATATTATTGCCATCAGTTCTGTTTTATCTAATCATTATTTCTTTGCACTGAATTATTTTTATCTTATTTCCTAATAAGTACAATATGGTAGTCATTTTTGTTTTCAGTTAAGTTTAACATACTTACCTAAACTCATGTAGAGGATGTCTTGATTACTGTTCACCCGGTCGACCTGCAGCTTTGTGTATCTGTGTCTAAACAACAAAGCCTTATGTGAAGGTATAATCCAGTTCTCCATCTCTGGTTGCTCTTCCATAAAATTTAATATTGAAGGAGATAAGTTGGTGCTGTCGTTAGTGCACTGAAAACAAAACATTAATATAATTGTATTTAATACATTATTGTACATATCTAACTCTATATAATAAAACAGTAATCAGTCTGATGTCACTCATAATGACGGAGTTTATATAAATTGAGCTTGACATACCTTTATATCTTCCAGATTTTTCCCTTTGAATTTGTTGCTTGTGAAGATATTGTTAATGTCATTCATGGAGTAACTACAAACTGCAGTCAAGTTGCTGCAGAAAAACACAGAAATCAGTTTTTTTTCTTTCTGATCTACAGACATGCATATCTCCATTTTAAATTAAGCACATTTAACAATATCAGAGCAGGAAGCAGCTTCCAAACTCATGCACACATGACTTCCCAACACCAAGTTTGCAGGAAATGTTTTCTTACTAGGCATTTTTAAATAGGCCATAAATTGTAGTGTTATTCCAGTCTTTAGACTCCACCACTACAATATCCAGAAGCTCTGTATATGACAGTTTTCTTTCTTTATCTCCACAAAATAAGCGTGCAGTCAACATGGAAGTCCAGCGGTTCTGCAGTTTCTGTTTATTACCACCTTGGTCAGCCTAGTACAGACACAAACAATAACAGAAAACTACATATTTAATTTTAATATGTTATTAATTTCCAGAATTACTGGACATTACTTTTTTTATCTTGACCTTATCTTATTAGCATCCTAACAGCTTCCAGAGATTTTGCAGCAATAATTTAAAATATATATTTATTTTATACTTTAAATAATTGCTTTATTCTTTCATAGAGTATTTCTTTATCTCGTGGCACTTAGTAAAGCTTAACACCTAATGCCAACAAAATGACTCATTGCCCCAGATGGTTGTGAAACAAATGCTAAATGTGGTTATTTGTCCTACTCATAATTGAGGAGAATTCCATGTAAGCTTAATTTAGCTGAAACATTTACCAAACCACTTGTTTTTTTTACATTAATCTATTTAAAGTAATGCAAAAACTAAGAATAAAGAACTACGCCTGTACAGTTTTCTGTTCCTCTTTATTCGATTAAATCAGAGTTACTGGCTTAGAAACTGAAAATAAGATCTTTAATGTTTCATTAAGTGAGGTTTAGAAAAGAATCATTAACAAAGATCTAAAAAAAAATGATTTATAGCAACTCATAGTCTTGTAGCTTAGTACAATTTAATTCAAAGGTTGAAATGAAACTGGTTGTAGTAACTACAAGAATATGAAAAATATTAGGCTCAGAAGCTGCTTTATGTTCCTCAATCAGTGACAATGCTGAGCAAAGAGCAAACCTACATGTTTAGAGCAAAGTGTAGAGAACTTAAAAGAAAGAAGAAGTGTGACATTCAAAATAATACACAATGACTACAAAAGTGGAATAGACACTCAAGCTGCAGACATCTTTACAAAATCAACTGACATTCTGTTTTTTGAAAAGCATGTAGTTGCGTATCTAAACTCTACTGTGACTGTCTGTTGTATCAGCTCCACTCACCATAAAGATACACTGTGTAGTGTAGTTTTTTTGGCAGAATTTATTTGACATTAATTATTGTCGATCTGACCTTTAACTCCAGATGATATATTTTTTAGGCCAGGTAGTAAAAATTAGGTGAAATTGATATATTATGATGGTTGTACACAAATTAAATAAAAAAATAATTTTATTTGATTATTTTTGGAATATAGGATATAATTATTTTTGCATTTAAATTATTAAAAGATGATTTCAATAGTTCATTGTCAATTCACAGAAACTTTTCACTGGATCTTGTTTTGTAAGTGGAGCAATCTATTCAATAGAGTGATTGAGTTATTTCAGCTGTAAGTATATCTGTATGTATGCATCTTTATAAAGATAACGATATCTTCATGTCTATATTTATTGCTATATATATCAGTACATAGTGTTCAATCATTTATACTGTATAATGTATATATGCACCCTTTACATTTGCTGCACTTTGTGATTATCTGGATTTTTATTCTTTTGCTTGGAAATAACTATTGTAAACTATCAAATATCTAAAATCTATAATCTAAAACAGAAGGTAAAAGGAACTGTTATAACTCTGGGTCTAAATGAGTCAACATACTGTATAATGAATTAAAAAAATAAAAGTTCAAGAAAATAGAAATATGTTTAGAAATATGTAAATATTCTAATATGTAAAAATCCTAATTTAATTACCATACAGAACTGTGACACTTTCGGAATCCAAAGTGGTGTTTCCGGATTTTGGTCTGTGTTTTTTTCTATGTAGAAGGTGTAAACTTTGCCATCCAACGTTGAGCTGCCTTCATTAGCAATGATTTTTATAAACTTTTTTTCTAAACACAGAGAAGACACACTTATTGATTTGTGTTCAAGTTCAATTTCAAGTTATTTATTTATATAGCGCTTTTTACAACAATACATTGTCACAAAGCAGCTTTACAGAATGAAAGGCCTTTAAACCCCCAAAGAGCAAGCCGAACTTAATTTGTGTGCTAATTATACAATTGTGTTTCTATCCTCACCTTTATGATTGTTCTGAGACCAGATACATTTGTTCCTGTTGCATTTGTAGAGACCAGTGTTACCTTTAGACTGTGTGTGATACAGGTATTTACCTACATTACACACATAAAACACAAGTCTCATGTTACAGGTTCATCATCTGTTCAACATATACACACAACACTACATCATACATCATAGAGAAGGTCCACAGGAACTAGTTATTAAGGAGTTAAAAGCATTTATTCATTTATTTTTTATTATTGTGCATTTGTTTTGAACTTTAAATTTAAGTCTACACAAAAAACAGAAACAAGTATAAGGAAGTGAAATTGAACACTCACACACAAACATGTAAAGTTCATATTTAACATCAAGTAGCTAATATTCATTTTGTTTAAAAAACATTATTAAAGATTTCTTCTTACCCACAAACAGACAGGCATCGTTAATGTTCAATGCATTTGTATATGTGTAACAGTTCGTAGAGCCCTGTCAACAACAAAAGACATATTGTTCAATTTTTAAGCCTTACTCACATGTATGTTCCTCAATCCAAATAAGTCAAGTGAACTGAAAATATTGATTTGCCTCTGTGTGTGTGACAAACCATTTTAGGAAGGTTCCCCACCTTTTGCGAAGAGCACTAGGAATGAGCCCAGCACCAGTTCATTTGAATGAGTGCTTTAGAAAATAAATATGAACCATTATATCTTAGATCCATGAAGATATATGTCATAATATATATATATATATATATATATATATATATATATATATATATATATATATATATATATATATATATATATATATATATATATATATATAGTATATGGATAGATGGATGGTTGGATAGATTTTTTTTCTGGTCAAAGGGTGTCATTTTAGAATTGATCATCTATGATCAACATGTGGTTGATGGTGATTTGATGTTAGTGGTGGTATACAGAAAATGTATTGCTATGACATCAACAGTTTAGCATGCAGTCTGTTGAAATGCCGGGAGGGAATTGGGAAACATGAACAATAATTTGACTGTGTTAACATACCAGTTCACTGCATATTGTTTCATCCATATTGGTTCCACAGATAAACAGTGAATTTCTCGCTTCTATCACAGTGATGAAATATTTATCGACCTAAAAATAAGAAAAAAAGCAATGATAAAATTAAAAAAAAAAAAAAATGCTCCAGGATCTAGTCCAAAAAACTAGAGCATAGTATCATGTTACATTGTGATAATGCTGCTTAATTAGTGACTTCATGCATTTGTGGATGTAAAAACTTACAGAAGTTTTGTTAATGCAATCAAAATGTTTCAAAGACACCTGCACAGAAAAAAAACAATTTCATTTATTTTCTACAAAATACAATAGTGTCACATCTGTCTAAGTTGTGCTATATTATATCAATAGATTCATGCTGTGGCATCACATATTACATTTAAATAAACTTAGACTTGGAAAGCTGTTTTGAACCTGTTGTTTGAGTTTACTTTGCTCGGTGTGATTGTCCATCACATCACAGTGGTGCTTTTTGAGGGTAATGAATAATGAATAGCGGTACTACATGGAAAACGGTGTATTGTATGTATACATTAACGTTATGTCCTAACATGGAATTAGAATAAGAAGGTGATGAATGTGTTGATGAGTTGAATGAATCATGTTTTATTTTTACCTGGTTTTCTTTCTGTTCTGTTCTGTTAATGATGTATAGATCTTCAGAACTAGCAACAATGATACCAGAGCTTTCTGGATCTTTGATCAGCTTTACCACAGGATTTGAAATTGTAAAGTTTTTAGCTGTAAAAAAAAAAAAAAAAAAAAAAAAAATAGTCTGTATTTAATTTTGTTCTAAAAAAGCATGATTGTAAATGCTAAATTGTAAAAATGGTCCATTGATGTTCAACATACAGCATCATATTTATTGTAAGGGTACAATTTTGAAAAACCTTAAAGGAACTTTAGGGAAAATTTTATGTCATCGCTGTTGTTTTTATTATGAGATTGTTTTTATAATGAGATCACAGTGCAGTTTATCATAATAGTGGTTAAAACAAACTTCTGCAAATTTTAATACACAGGGACGTCAGTGAATGTAATATATTAAAAAGTTTTAATGACACGTGTGGCATTATGTTTTGTTTAGCATCCTAATAATTGAATTTATAAACATAAAACATATAAAGATTATAAAGATTTGTATTGTCAATATTCTAAATGTTACCAATAAATATCCCATCACCAAATCACCATTCCCATTTCCATATAGTACTTGTTTGTAAATAAGCATATTGACCCATATTTGTTTTAGCTCATTATTACATCCCACAAACTTTACTCCACTATTACTTTTGTCTTAGTAATATTGTTATACATTTGTACTTTTTTCTGTCAATTTCACGATGTGGTTGATTTACACAAAGTATCATAATGTCTATTGTGATTGGAAACTACACAACTGTTTCCCTTGTGCTGATGACATAATTTTGGACTTGCCCATAAAAAAAAATAATAAAAAAGTTTCATCTTATGACTGCATTATGATAAAGGTCGCCAAAATCAACGTGACACAGTACATGGCTCTTTAATTCACTAAACATTTATAAGCTATTCAGGAAGTTTCAAAAAGCAAATCAGACCATAAAATGTGAAGTTTTAAACATGCAGATAGTTTTTTTTATATAAATAAACTGAGATCAATTACATCAACTGATTTTAAATAACAATGTTTTAATGTGCATATGATATAATTATTCATTCATTTCTTGCTCTTTATCCTATATTAGGGTCGCGGGGGTTCCCGATGCCCATCCAGGGGAGAACATTTCGGGCGCTGGGCAGATAGACCCAGGACAGGATGGGCGGGCACACACTCACTCACACAGACACACACTATATGGGGCAATTTGGAGAACTCAATTGACTTGATCCATGTTTTTGGACTGTGGGAGGAAACCGGAGAACCCGGAGGAAACCCAGGCGGACACGGGGAGAACAAACTCCACGCAGATGGGGATTCGAACCGAGAATCCCTAGTGCTGAGAGGCGAACGTGCTAACCACTAAGCCACCGTGCCGCCCGATGTAATTATTATAATTTAAAATAAGCTCTAGTGATATTAACTAAAATCTTAAACAGGAATTAACTTACTTTGAGCGTTCACTCTGATCCTCGCTTGATCCTGTGTGGAGCAGCGGAACGTAGTCCAGATTAAAGTTAGAAGTAACATGTTAAACCCCCTGAGTCTCATCTTCCTCCCCGATGCGCTCAGACGTTCTGACTGCGAAGAAATCGCGACGTTTTTTGGTTGTCTGAGAGGGAAGTCACACCTTCATTTCGCAAGCGGTCCGTTCCGTCTCATAGTTTAGTGTCTTCCTCATTTCAAGTATTATTATTCATTATATACTATATATTATAATTGCTTTTTCCCATACAGGCCAGGGAGAACATGCAAACTACCTACAGAATTGGTCTTTAAAATGTTTAATATGATAATTTGGTTAAGTTTATATTGTTCTATATTATGTAGAACCTTCTTGTTGAGCTTATTTCATTGAGATATTTCCTTTGTTATTGGTATATGAAGTAGAGTTTTTCTATTGTTTTCTGATGGTGTTCTTTTCTTTGTTTTTCTTATATATACAGTAACCACTCATGCTGTAATGGAAGGAATAAATCTTAATTTGATGGCATTCAATTAGTTCAGTGTTTTCCTTACCCCCATGTGTTTGACCACACACCATGATGGTTCGCGGGAACATCAAACTGGCATAATAAGTAATATTTAACACGTCCCTCTTTTTTTTATTATTATTTTTCTTTCAAATAAATGCCACCAGATGGCGCCATACAACGTAGTGCAACATGCCATATCCCAAAAGTACTGTACAGTACTTTGAGAAATATATGTCAAAATAAATGTTGAGGACCAAAGTAATGAAACACCGAAATAATTCCTTTAATTACATAACATTTTAAGTTGGTTGTCTGTAACAGATTTATCAACTTCGATTTTTATTTTTTTTTCATCCTAGCAGAAAAAACTGTTAATAAAAGAAGTTAATCATTAAATTAACTTATAAACACCAATAAATTGTTGTTAACTGTCCCACAGTCTCGTTTGAAACAAAAGGGGGACCGTGCCTTTTCTGTTGCTGCTCCCAGACTGTGGAATTCATTACCCCTGGATATGAGGTCGTTAACAGGCATAGAGGAATTTAAAACCCACCTTAAATCCTACCTCTTTTCTTTGGCCTATGAATTTGGTTAACCTGGTGATCTTCTATTTCTTCCATTTCTTTTCTATTTATTCATTTTAATATGTTTAATGTGTATTTTATTCTGCTGTCCTCGTTTATTATTTGTTATTTTGCTGTACAGCACTTTGGTCCGCTGCGGTTTTAAATGTGCTTTATAAATAAAATTGAATTGAATTGAATTGAATTAAATGGCTTGTAATAAATTCTTACTTCACAGTTTTTCATTCATTCATTCATTATCTCCCGCTTTATCCTCTATTAGGGTCGCGGTGTGGTTCCCCAGGCCCATCCAGGGGAGAACGTTTCGGGCGCTGGGCAGATAGACCCAGGACAGGGCGCCAATCCATCGCTGGGCACACACTCACTCACACAGACACACTCTATATGGGGCAATTTTGAGAATTCAATTGACTTAATCCATGTTTTTGGACTGTGGGAGGAAACCGGAGAACCCGGAGGAAACCACGCGGACACGGGGAGAACATGGAAACTCCACCCAGATGGGGATTCGAATCGGGAATCCCTAGTGCTGAGAGGAGAACATGCTAAACCACTAAGCCACCGTGCCGCCTGACTTCACAGTTTAATAAGATTAAAAGTACAAAAGTAAAATTGGATTTGAAACGGATGAAGAGTCCAGCATCACGGAGTTAAACTGTCTGTTTTTTTGTTTTTTTGTCAGAGCGGTAACAGATCTGATCCATCAGGTCCTCTGGCTGTGAGGGAGGGGCGTGGCTGGAGAGATGCGGAGCACGTTCACCAGAGCAGCGGCACGGCGGGGTGCGACCGACTGTCCAACAGCGAACAGCTGCACTGGAGTCATGCGCGTTCAAATAGAAGGTAAATATCATTCTGCTTATTAACTATTAGAAATTGAATGCTAATATTGTTACAGTTATTATTATTATTATTATTATTATTATTACTGTTGTTGTTGTTAATATTATTATTATTATCATTATAATTATTATTACAAACAACAATAGAAATAACAATTAAACAATAATAATAATAATAATAATAATAATAATAATAATAATAATAAATGTTTTCTAATTTATATTATGTTAACATTTCCGTTTTGCTTTGTAAGACATAAAGCATAAAATACACAATTCAAATATAAATGTTTGAAATGTTTGCTTATTAATCCATTTTTAACCCACTATCTTGATCAGCATCTCAGTGAGTGATGGTTTGGATCCAAACAGGAAAACAATTAAACAAGGCACCAATCCATCACAGAGCAGACATACAGACCCACAGACATTCACATTTAGGAGTTATAATAATTTACCACCTCACAGGTCTTGTTTTTGTGGGATGATCTACAAAAAATCCACCTAGACATGGGGACTCTACAGACTGGACTTGTCTGTCCTGCCATGAAATTGACCACAGGATTACTAAATACATATGTCTTGTGTTTAAATTACTAAACAATTTTATGATTTAATGATTTTACTCAAGGTCTGTTATAATTAAACTTGAGATGCTCTTGTTATAGACTTAAGAGTCATTGTTATTGCTGACTGGTATGTTAAGCAGTGCCATTGTTCTCTGTGTACATTTTCTGATATGAGTTCATGAGTTGGTATCCAGCTGCCAAGTTATGAAACATGAAACCCAAATATGACAAGCAACGTTATCTTAAATAGGCTCTTAGCTTATCTCACTCACATGGGGAAGGCATTTATCACGTCTCTGATCCTTATACAAATTAACAGATTATTATTAATACATTAAAATATATAAAAAGTTGTTAAATTTTGCACATTCACTGGCTAAAGCTTTACATAGGATGTGCTGAATAAAGATTCAGTATGTAAAATGATACAGATGAACTGGGAATGGCTTCTCATCTTGTCTTCCAGACATCTGGCAGCTTCAGAATCAAATATCATACAATGCATTGTAGTTTTGTCTTTAATCCAGTCTCTGATTTGTATCTGTATGCAAAATAAACTTCTGCATTTTGTTAACAATTAGCTTACAAATCGATTCAATAAAACCAATAGTATTTCTGTAACAGCACATTGTTTAACATTTTGACATAAAGTCACGTATGACCTATGAAAAAGTGAATTAAGGTGATGCAGAGCATTATTAGGAAATATTTTGTTAAAAAGAAACTAATAAGCAAAACTGTAAAACATACAAAATGAATTGAACTGAACTGTAAATTAAATGAAAACAGAACTGTAAACCATGCCAGTTCTTTTTTTTTCTATAAACAAATTGGAAAAATTAAAGGCTTTTGTAATTTAATTAATGTGTTTGCTTTAATGTCAGTTCATTTTCAGATCCTGTTGGCTGTCGGCTTAGCCGTTCTTTGCTTCACACTCTTGCTGGGATGTGTCATTTGTTGGCATCGTCGAAAATCTCTTCATTCCAATGATAAAGATGTAGGGATTTCTCTCACAGATCCCCCTACTGAACATGTGACTATGACGATCAGCTCATCACCAACAATTAAAATTCTTTCAGTAAAACAGCAGTATGAAGAGTTGGATGGGGATGTCCTGGACTATCCTCAACCCTGCAGAATGATGCCATCTAACGATAGTTTAGACACAAGTCCCCAAAACTCATCAAACCTGAAGGTCCCACAGAAGTCTGTATTTGGCCTACGGCGCCTCAGCAGCCCTGCTATTTCTTGTTCTTTAAGCCAATCTGCTGCACATGGCCGAGCCTCCCTCCCAAGCATCCCCAAGCTCAGCCTGGTGGCTAAAACTCGCCGTGCACTGGATCGCAGATTTTCTGTATGTAGCGACAGCTTTCTGTACACTGACACCAGCCAAGAGGCAAGCACTGACCAATATTTCCATTCCGGCTCCCAGAAAGAGCTCTCGGCATCTCGTTGTAGCTCCAGCTGGGGCTCCAGACGTGGATCTACAGCGAGTAAGCAGCCACCTTCCATTCAGTTTTCCTTAATGTTCTCGCCAGAAAAAGGTTTTCTTACCATCACCATCTGGGGCTTGTTTAGAGGTTCCAAGAGGATCAGTAATGTTATAATCCAAGTCAGTCTGCCACCGCTGTGCTCTAATATCCTACAGGGGATGCCAACATTTGGAAACAACCTAAGTCCAGAACCTCCAACTCAGACATTTATTCTCAAAGCTCAGTCAGTTGAGGAACTTCAAGGCTGCACACTTAAACTTGCTGCATTTAGTAAGGATTTTTCAGGCCTCCGTGAGACACCGCTGGGGGACTTGGAACTTGACTGTGCCAGTATGGACTGGGAACCCAATACCACTATTTCTTGTAACCGACAGCTCAGTCCTGTTCAGAAAAAACTCAAAAAGGTAAAGAATCATGCTGCTTATGAGATTAACTACCACATATTCCACAAATTACATTATATTTATTTCATGAAGGCAATTTTTTATGTACATATGTTTCTATTATAAACATAATGAGTCATGGGTAAAATAACATTACATTATACATTATAGGATACAAAGGTATTTAAATAAATATTTGGCAACATTTTAGTAAAACTTCTTTATTGGACTCACAGCTACTTGAAATTTGCATTTTAAAATACATATTGTTATTGATTTACACTCACTGCTGTAGACATCTGCTGTTGGAGTTGTTGTAAGATGGTTCAGAATCCATTATTACTAAAAAGATGATAACTCAGAGCAACATACACAGGCCACTTCATCACACATCCTACACAAACTTCTTTTTAAACCACTGCTTATCATCAATTTGGCAGTGCTAAAATTCAGTTCTGCATAGACCTTTACCACTAATCCACCACTGAGAATCAGAGCACCTCTGTTTGACCTATTAATAATGAGTTAAGTTTCATGATTAGGAAGGGTGTTTACTTATATTTGACCTTTTGGTGTATTAAAGTACAGTTATCATAAACTACATGCTATGCTATGTTTGCTTCATGAGGTCAGCAGGAAAATGGACTGTATCTATTTGACCTGGTGACGCAGGTGGATGGAAAATACAATCTGCTGCTGCAATATTCCATATCACGTTTGCTTACTCTATCTCTGAGAATGCGGCTTTGCAATCAGTGTCGCGCTCTGTGTGTGTGTGTGTGTGTGTGTGTGTGTGTGTGCTAGCTATTTTCCACTCTGCTGAAAGATAGTGATATTAGTTAGTGCTGGAGGAACTGAATGAATTGTGATATAACGACCGGAATAAATATCAGAGGGAATCCTATGGAAGTCTTAGGGCAACTCGGGGAACTCTGAGGAGTAATTCAATGTAATTAAGCATTAAGAAAAAAAAACTGAGAAACAATGAAACAACAAACTAGAAAGCAAGAACAACATAGCTTAGTTTGCACTGATAAGCACTGATCATACAGTATGTACTCCTGTTAATGCTGTTTTGTGTGTGTTCAGAGCCAGAGTACACAAGATTCTTTAAGTACTTCAATGGTGAAGATTTCTGATCCAAAACCACTTGGACAGATCTTTATCCTGCTACAGTACCAGACCTTGGCCCACCGCATCAAAGTCATGGTGCGCAAAGCCCAGAACCTTCTTAAACTGACACGTATACCAGGAGCTGCAGGTAGAAATTTACTTCATAAGAAAAACAATCTGTGACAATATAAGATCCATGTAAATAAATGAAGGGTTCATGAACAATCGTTTGTTGTTATTTCAGATCATTATGTAATCATCAACCTGCGCCAGGGTGGGAAGATTATTAGTACCAAGGAGACAAAGGGGGCAGGTGGACCTAATGCAGTTTGGAATGCACCCTTCTTGTTTGATTTACCTCCTGGTGACATCGTTCGACTGCCACTGGTTTTAGAATTCATCATTATGCAGGTATATAAGCATATGGTATATATGCGTCATTATGCAGGTTCCTTTACATTTTTAGCTGTATTTATACATCACTTTAATACGTCACTAATTTAAAAATTTGCTAATACAATTAGTTGACCGCTTAAGACATAAAATATAATTTGCTTGAGCTTGGGTTTATTATCATGTGATGCTTTCTTATGTCCTGTAATAAACACAGTGAGGTATGATCGCAACGTAGTACCAGTTTGAAGCTGTAGTGAGTTTAATCTTCATTGAGATTCTCTTGTTCAAGTTATGATGTAATAACTCTGCTATGCAGACCAGTCTGTTCCAAACATGCCATACAGGGAGACTAAAAACAGTACACTTTAATGCGTTGGATTAGTGATAGACTGTTAGAACCATTGTTCTCTTTCTATAGGGACGGCTGTACATGAAAAGCAGTGTGTTGGGACGTGTTCTTATCGGTTATGAGGGACTGGAAGCAGGACAACAGCACTGGAGAGAGATGTACAGTCGTGGTCAGGTGGAAACAGCACGCTGGCACAATCTTCAACCAGCCATATCATAGTATTTACTATAATGTCAGGCATATGTCTCCAACCATAGAACTTTAGATAAGGTTCTCCTACTCTTTAATTTAAACTGTAAGAATACAATGAGATAGAATGTATTCCTTTATTTATTACAATAGGTACTGTATATGTTTATATTGAATGTTTTTTTTATTTGACTTTAAAGTGTTAGGAAGAAATCCCCATGTTTACATGCTTCTATAGCTTAAAACGTTTAGAATTACATAAGATGGTACCAGAACCTCCTGATCTTTATAACAACACTCGATATAATGTCTTAAAATAATACAGCAGGATTTATTGTTGTTCACTGCAACTTATATCAACTTATTTAATCACAGCATTATGCGCTGAAAAACGGAGAAATGGCAAAAAAGACCTTTTACTATTATTATCTTAACTCATATCTTAATCAAAATCTGTAACGTTGAGCACAGTACTGTGCTTTTTGTACTGTAATCTACTGCCATTGGTATCCTTACATACTGTCTTAACTTCAATACATGACTGAAAAAAGCAGGTCACGTGCAAATGATTTTCTGTGTGCAATACTGCTGTCTTGCATTGTATAAAATGCTTCTTCATGTTACTCTATATTTCTGTGCATGTGTGTATGAAGATGGAGACAATTTTAATCAGATGTGAGTTTGAAGTTGGAGGCTTCCTCGAAGGTGCTTAGCTCCACATTAAACTATCATCCATACTGATTACAACAGCTTTTAACTAGAAACAAGTGTGATTAATGACCACTACAAACCATACAGCATCCTGTGTTTTCCTTAGTCCCCATAAGAACCATCCTATTGCATTGCATCTTTAATCTTTGCAGAATAGGAAAACTTAGATCAATCAAATCAAATCAAATCAATGCCCTTGATACAAACCGATAGCGGGAGACCCCATCTCCTTCTTCCTAATATGATTTCTGTCCATATCACATTATTTTATAATAGTAATTTTATTAAAAATGATTAAAGGCTTATTTAAAATTTTTTCATGATCTTAATGAGCTGTTAACAAAAAGCGGTTTCAAGGATCTCAATCGTTAATTTAAGGTTTTAATCTAAATCTGACTAAACATCTAAACAAAAGCTCTTTTCATATCTGACGGATGAAGTTGGCTGGAGGAGGAAGTCATGTGTAATGAGTGGTAAATTCAATTCTCTTCGTCTCAGAGCATAATGGACTTATTAAGATTTAGGATGGCAGGGTGGGATGTTGACTCATCACAGAATCGGGTTAATAATCTTTTGTATGATCTGCAATTTTGTGCTCTTACTAAAATCTTCATTACTTAACTAATAAGGATGACCAGCGATGTTCTACCGTATTCCAAAAAATTTTAGTAAAATTGACAATTGTCATCTGTGCACAACTGTATTTAAACATTTAGTGGGAAAATACACAACTATTTAAAGAAACTTCTAAGTAAGGTGTTCTGTTTTTGACTTCAACTTGACCTTTAGTATTGATTGACTGGCTGACCTGAAGCACAGTTTGTTATTGATTAAATGCAAAAAACAATTACTCACAGACTCTACTTCTGACAATACAGACTCCTAAAAATAAAACCATATTTCATGCTAGTATTCAAAGTGATTTACAAGTAATCCAACTTATTTATTTAATTATATAGCTGGAGCAATAAGGGTCTTACTTAAGGACCTGGGCACTCTGGGGGACTCTGTTGTTTCAGTTAGTCCAACAACCTGATTACTGAGCTATTAATATCTGTTTATTACCTAGAAAATATTATTATTCCCACCTCAAAATAGATAATACATTATGCATACATGATAAAAAGTCATATTCGATCTTTAAATCAAATGAAAACAAACAAAAAAATTGCTAGTTAGCAATAAAATGTGCCATATTAATTACAGAATAAGACATATCTAGCTTTGAAACTCAATTATGTGTAATCATCTTGAAATCTCCCATCAGCTGCATATAAATACTAAAGCCTGCGTCATGGGTGAGAAGCAGACAGTAGTGTTTGTAATGGCCTGTCTGAGATGGAGTAATGGATGGCCATTAGAGCAGAAACACACATCGGCTTTCCATATTTGACTCATAGACAGGGAGCTCTTGCTGTAATAATGTCATGATGGTTAAGTGAAAGAATGTGATTCGGGTAACCCACGCATACAAGTGCATTATATAATGCCTTACCAATTTAAATTGTGATTTGCTTATTAAAAGGTTACAAGAACAGATTTAAATATTTTAAATTGCGATGAAAATTTGTAAAGAGTAACTACAGAATACAAAGATACACAACCCAACAAAGATACCCAACTCAGTATTTACAGAAGTTTTTCGCCATACAGAAGGCATTCAAATTAAGTAGATTCAATCCAGGAAAACTATATATGTCACTAAACTGTATTTATTTAAAGTAATCACCTAGTAAATAAGGTGTAAACATTTTTTATATAAACAAAATAACTTTTAAGTAAAGGGGAGTATCTGCTTCACTAAGCACTGAACTAGGAAGTTAGGAAGTAAGTATAACGTCTCACCAGCAACAGTCAGAAAACCAGAAGCACATGTATTATTTTATTAGCAAGTAAACCAGCAATTACTGGACATTTAAATAGTTTAAAGCCACACATTTATAAAAAAAATATTTTATCTTCATTGTAATATTACTCAGGCATAATTTATTAAAATTTCATGCTTTATATCTAATCTGAAATCTGTGGTTTTCACCCGGATATTAAATCTATCTTGACAGCATCTAATGATAAGAAAGTTTCTCTATACGTTTTTTTAAGTAATGTATTTTCCTTGCTGTTAAAGGCAAATTAAAATGGGGTAAAGCACTGCCCTCTTGTGGAAAAGAAGCTGTAATGATATATTTATGCGCACCAAATTAATGTCAAACGTGACATAAAGGTGGAAGTTTAAATATAACTTCCACCTTTAGCTTTACCACAATTATATCAACAGCCTTAACAACCAGCTTTTTATTAGTACTAGAATTAGTATTGCCTTTTCTATGATCTCTGTATCAGCATCTAATATTTAAGCATTCAGTGTCTTTACACCAGTTTACATCATTTCAACAAAAATTACAAAACTATATAAACTATATCACTTCTGATATTACAATTTCTGGAATTTAAAGCAATGTTTTGTTTAGTTTTTTTTTTTGATAAAATGACAGCATGAGCCAGTGCCTGTTCTAGATCATGATGTCATTGAGAGGTGTAAAGAGACACATGGTTCTTGTTTCTCATGCTCTGTATAACAAACAAACAAACACTTTTTTCAGTTTTTTGTTGTGGAACAGATTTGCTATTGTCTTTGAATTAGTCAAAGCACCAAGTGATTTCAATTATAATTTATTGAAAATGTGACCAAAGGAATTATCCATCCATCCATTATCTTCCGCTTTATCCTATATATATTAGGGTCCGGGGGGGGGGGGGGGGAGATACACCCAGGACAGGGCGCTGAGCATCTATCGCATCTATCGCTGAGCACACACTCACTCACACAGACACGCACACAGACACACTCTATATGGGGCAATTTGGAGAACTCGATTGACTTGATACATGTTTTTGGACTGTGGGAGGAAACCGAAGAACCCGGAGGAAACACGGGGAGAACATGGAAACTCCACCCAGATGGGGATTCGAACCTTGAATCCCTAGCGCTGAGAGGTGAACGTGCTAACCACTAAGCCACCATGCCGCCTCAAAGGAATTATAATAAGCAAAAATGAGCAGTTATAATATTATACAAATTAGATGTTAATTAGTTCCAGTAACTTCCATTCATCTTTTTTGCAGGGAAGCTCAGCATTTGCTGGAAGTACTTGTTTTAGAGCTATTTTGTATACACAAAGAGGAAATCACTTTCCACAGATGTTTATACTTAGTTAATAGACCCAGGTGTTTTATAAGCTTTTATCTTGAGTTGATTGACAGCTGAAAGTGTGTGGTGAACTGGAACAGTGGTTCCAGTCTGCTGTGAAGTAGCAAAGCAATAGATGTTAAACGATGAGATGGACCTGCTGTTTTATTTTGGGTACATTTGCTATATTGTGACAAATGGCTGTGACACTACAGGCTGTAGTTACTCAAATAACTAGCTAGTCAATAAAATCAGTTTTATTGCAGTAAGATTTTCTGTTTATCTCAAAGCATCTTTTTCTAACCACTAACAATTCGACATTAACAAATCCAAACCACAAAAATCACAATCTGACTTTTAGTAATGGATACCTCTTAGTGCAATAAACTTGGTGCAATAATTACGAATGTTTATTCTCAAATTATGTACAGCAAATAACCAGATGTCAGAAGTCTTAAGTATGAATGTTGACTTGAATCAGTGCTTATTGTTTAAACTCTGTTCATATTATATTTTAAATCATTCGTCAACTTCAGATTCAGATCTGCTTGAAATTTTTAATGTGTTAAAATAATAGAAAAAAATTGGTTGTTATCTATCAAAGAGAGAGTAAAACGGTTTTCCAGCTGAAAACAATTAAGCAGCACTGTTATTAAAGGCTGACATTTCATCGTGCCTTTTTTCCTTGATCTTAAATGTCAAGTATTGGTTGCTTTGCTCACATTTACATACTGAAAACACTTCTGTAGCTGCATTTCAGCAGTAACATTATATCTTAATTTAGAACACAGGATATAGCAAAAGTTCAGAAAGCTGAATCAGCATGAAATGTAATTATGGTGAGGTAGTTCGATGGCTTCTGTGACTTTTTCAACATTGTTTTTACCCATTTAAGTTAGAAAAGACATTCTCTATATTTCAACATATTCATTTCTACTGCTAACCATTTAGCACTGTTCATACATGGCTAGTAGTGTATCCCCAGTCTTGTCTTGAAATGTTCTTATTTTTACTGATTTAATGCCCACACACATTCATTCATGCATTGTGAAAATGGAAGCCATCCAAAGATAATTCTGACTTATATCAGATCTGATTTTTATAAGTCAT
Organism: Corydoras sp. C115; assembly: GCA_019802505.1. NCBI lineage: Eukaryota > Metazoa > Chordata > Actinopteri > Siluriformes > Callichthyidae > Corydoras > Corydoras sp. C115. The sequence goes on along the minus strand of JAFMOC010000019.1, from coordinate 2,268,358 downwards.
CGTTACTGAATCTAACATCCAAAACACAGGATGAGTTCAGCTGGGGCCATTCAGCATTTGATGTTAACACATCTGGGTTCAATTACTGTACAGGATGAGCATGAACTCTTTTGTATACTGAGTAATAAAGAGCATTGGGAGCGATGTAGCAACCAAGACACACCACAGTGTTTATCTGCAGGTGTGTGCACATGTGCACAGCTGCAGGTCTAGAAACACAAGCATATGAGCTATCAACAGATTTTATAAGATTAAAAATGGAAGAATTAATGCAGTACATATTGTTTGGGCTCTCTGGTTGAAATCACATATTTTGTTGCCCTTTGAATGGAAATGAATTACCACCAAGTTTAAACATGATCTTCATGGAACCTAATAACTATTGTGAACTCTACAGAATGCAAAACGAGATATGATGATAATCAAATGCAATCTGCAGAAACAACTCTGTGAGGAAAAAAGGGCGTTGGTTCGATTTCCAGCCAGACAGTCAGGATCCATTCTGAGTGGATTTTGCATGTTCTCAGTGATCAAATAAAAGAAACAATATCACTAGTAAATAAGTAAAATGCTACACTATCTTACTTTGTAATCCTCAGATGAAATAATTAAATTATTTCTGGTTAAATAAAAAAAAAAAAAAAACTTTTGATGTTTGTACGAGGTGCTTTTTAACATGAGCTCACGTGTTCATGTTCTGCTTAGAATGTTTACAAAGGAAGTTTTTAAAGGTTGTAACAAATGCTTCTCATCCAGTTAGACTCATATCCCCTCTTTCACAACCTCATAAATGCCTTCTTGTTAAAAAGTGCAGCCTTCATTTGTGGCCTGTGACCAATTTGTTTAGTATTTCTTACAATTCCTGTTATTGCTATCGTGACATTTAATCACTACATTCATTTAAATTAAAAATGTATTTTAAGATTATGCTAAATAATAGAGTTTTGGTTTTAAATTAATTAATTATTTACTTCCATTCTTTAGAATTAATTCTGGTTTATTTCAGTTTCTGGAAATGATCAGTTTAAAGGATGTCTTTGGTTGAGATTCATAAATCTGAATAAAAATTTAAATAACCATTCTTCTTTAGTTTGTGGAAGTCATTAAAAAAACAAACTATGATTTAGAGACATGTGTTTCATTTAAAAAATAGGCAAAATATCAACTCTTTTACTTACTTGGATAACTTTTTCTTTCTCCTTTCCTTCCTTACAACTTGTGCTTCCAGCTCTCCAGCTCTACTTAGTTCTCCTATGCACAGCACATTGTTTTTTTATTCTTGAACACACCCCACACCACATTTACTAATAAAACTAAATTAATAAAACCTTATACCCTTACTGGTCACTTTATTTGGCTCACTACTTTTTGTTTCTGCATCATTGTTCATTCAATCAGCTCTACAGTAAATATGCTATTTGGTGTTTGTTGTAACTACAGTTACAGACTCTAGTTTATCTGTTTTTCTGTGTATTACTTAACAGTCAGGACCCCAAAGGACTAGAGCATGTATTACTTGTGTGGTGCATGATTCGCAGCAGTGACACTGATATGGTTGTGGTGAGTTACTGTGTATTGTGCTGATATGATTGAATAAGACATAATAATGTTCCATTTTCTAGTTTACATTGCTCTGCATTATCGTTGTAAATTCAGGAACTGTTGTTCATTTGTTGCTGCTGCACTCTTTAATTCTTTAATTATCTATTCACTGTGTTTTATGCAAATACATAGAACTATGAACCTAACACTATTCTTCTTTACAATTTAGAAACTATCCATATGGTAATTGGTTTAAAACGGAATACACGCTTATAACTTGATCTTAAACAGCATCTGCGCAACATGGAAGAGTAGTTTATTCCTTTAAAAGATTAATAAATCAGCATGCGCTGTTCTGTAAGAGGAAATAAGATTGCATGGCAATGTCATGCTGTCTCTTTCTTTCCCAGCTCATCTGTTTCTGGTTTTATTAAGTATCTTACCTTATACATGAAATAATACATGCACATGTCTGTGCAGCACAGAGTAGAACTTAGGTTTATAATATCTTATTAAAGTCTCCTAAAATATTCTGTTTTTTGTATATGAACACATATTTTTGAAACAATCTGCAGTCACAGTTAAGAAAAATGAAGATTAGACCAGTTTATTGGAAATGCATTTATATTCTCAAGATTTAGGAATGCCTGGTCACTCAAGCAACTGCATTAACTATAATAAAATAAAACTTCTAATTATGTACTTAATCACCAGGGATGAATAATCAATGAACTAATTCTGAAATTAGTTCCCGATCTGAGTAGAGATTGGGATTCGAACCTGGATTGAAGATCCCTATATAAACTGCCCCCTATAAAGTGTATGTGTGTGTCTGTGCAAGTGGGTGTGTGCCCAGTGATGGATCAGCAACCAGGATTAATCTAGTTAACGGTTAGCTGAAATGAAATGAGACTTCATTACATTATGCATTTAAATAATCCTCATTCAATTTTTATAATAAAAAAACACATACATTCAAATTTGTGTGGATGACTTTAAAGGATATGATGCATAATCTGCAGTAGTATTATATGAATATTAATATAATGTCACCTGGCTTTTAATGGATAGCATTTACATACTTATCTGCAACAACTGCAGCAAAAATACTTATATTTAATTAAACATGTTAACTGGTTAACATAGATGAATTGAAAGTTTCCATGTTTGATATCCTTATTGTTTTTCCTCAAAATCAGTGCGAAAACAAAGAAGCATGTGAGAAACAGTAACGTGTTTCTCACGTCTCAAGTCCTGATTTGTTTAGTTTAGACCAGTAAAGTTTAAATTAGGATACAATGCCTGTTGAGTGTCACGGCCATCTGTTAAACTCATTGCAGAAAAACATATGACATATTGAGTGGCTAATGCGGTTTCCTCCATGTGCAAATAGATTTAGTAGAATTTTCTTTATTACTAAATGAAACAACAGAATCACATTTTAAGGTTTTATAATTGCAATAAAATTGTTTGGAAACAACTTTGGAAAATCTTATAGATATTTTGCATCTTGCAAGCAGGTCTATACAGAAATCACTGCTGGCATCAACTACTACATTCAATTAAAAACAGATTTATCAGGGTTCAATCTAAAATGCTGACATTGACAACAAACCAAACTGAAGCACAGAGACCCCAGCTGAAGGTTTAAAAACTGTGTAAAACCTGTGGGAACTGTGAGCTGTCTGGTTTTTGTGGTTGGAGTTAATGAACAATAGTACTGACATTTCTGCCTGCGGTGTTTTAACGCTGACCTTTTATGTTTATATTTTTAGAAAATATGAAGCAAATGGATTTTTCAGTTCATTGAGTTTTGGGTGGAGGAGTAAAAGTGCTATAAGTGGCAGATTAGGTGTGCATGCTGTTTGTCTGGGTGAGGTCATTCACAGATCATAAAAGAACCATGGGGTTTAATTCATTCAGACAAAAGGTTCAGAGAAAATTCAGAGAACTGATTATCAGTGTAATTGTGGGTCAACAACTAAAACCACCCAGACCTCTGCTAATCCATAGATTTATGACTGTTGTGTATCATTAATTTTCTCTTGTCATCTTGCAGAGAGAAACAGATTGATGTCATACATCAAACCTGCTATGTTTTCAAGCTGCTCGTACTTAAAACTATCTGGCAAATTCAGTTTTTACATTAATCTTCTTAAATTTTTATATTTTTATTTTTAGGGGAAAAAATGTCAATTCGGGGTCGTGTTCACTTCTTTTATTTAGATTCTAAGCTTTTAATGCTATTGTGGTTTTAGGGATTCTGGAGCCTATCCCAGCACTCACCGGGCAAATTTGGGGAAACAGTCTCCACACGTTGTCCGTAGATTGAAGAAAAACAACCAACCACATTTATAATTATCGTGGCACATAAAAATATTCTAATATTTTATGCTCGTTTACACAGTTTAGCACGTGGTTTGGGACAGAGTTGTTGTATGTGATTAATTAAGTGGACTTCGGCGGGGTTTAAGTCAGGAATGTGGATGTATCTGGGACTAATCTTGGAAGCCCGTCCCAAATCAGCTGAAAGCAGGAGGCGCACAGGACGCTCCCTCAGTGCGTAAAGCTCTCTCCATCCAGAGCAGAACTGAAGCGCAGCCGAATTTAAACACATGACCTGTTATGATCCGATCATTTCAACATTAATTTACATATACACCAGACACATATGAAACTAACAGCGCTTTTTGTGGACTACAGAACAAAATGATTTTATTTTATTATGGTTCTATGCTTTTACCATTTATTCTTTTTGCTGCGGGTTTGAATCGGACTCAGGCTGGTAATTCACTGTCTGAAGCTGGGTAAGTGCATAACCTTTACACGATGGTATGATTATTGCAGTGTTTAATTTTGAACATTGTATTGGCTTATATTAAAAAAACTATAATATTAAATGATTCCAATATTTGCATTAAATATATTTAAGAGCAAATGTAAATGCAAAAAAAAGTACTTATGGTTATGAGTTTAATTCATTTCTTTTATAAAATGTAAAAAATTTACATATGACATAATTCAGTAATATATTCATAAACGTGTCAATTTCCATATTGCAGTATTTTATTATAAGCAATATGTTAATACTGTGCTGTTTCTACACAAGGCTGTCTTCATACTAAAGCTTTATGAACAGACCACACAGTGCTTGTCATTTTTAGACCTGACAAGTATAGCTATATATGTGTAATAAGGTTGTGTTTACCAAACTATCAATGCAAATCATTAATTAGAATGGGATCAAAATCAATGTAAGTACTTGAACCTGCTCTAAACACCTTTCTCTCACCCTGTGTGTGTCTGCTCTAATCCACATCAGTGCCTTATCCCATGTTAAGTCATGGGAAAAGCTTTAAACTTGAGGATCAATTATTGCTCATTTAAGACAGCTTTAACTTCTGAACTATTAAAGTTAATTAACCCTGCTCTTGTATGTTGCTTTTATGAACCAGCATCTCCAAATGAGCAGAACTTTAATATATATTTAAAAAGAAATAATTTATTATGCAATTATTGTGTAATCGATGTTGTCTTCCAACATATTTGCAGAACTGACACATCAACACATTTTCTGTGCACTGGATTTTATGGTGTATTAGTTCTTACTTATCACCATAATGCAGACGGCTGCATATCAATAAAACCACTAAATACTGAATACATGTTCTGTGGTCCCTTTAACTAATGGCAGATGTTCCACATGTGAGTTTCTGTGTGCTTACAATAAACTATGGGATAATATCACCCATAAAACAAAAAGCAACACTTTATTCATTTGATTTATCATTTTAATATGAGGTTTAGTTTTTTAACTGTATAACTTGATCTCATACAGAGCTTTAATGATAAAACCACCTGCTATTCAAATAATGTTAATATTCTAAAACAACCACACTGTAATAAAAGTATAACAAGAAAACCTTCCTTTGTAAACAGACCTTTTGTATGTGTTTATAATGTACATATTGATCAGAATGTACTAGTTATTTGAAGACCATAAAGTTCTGTTTATAGTGTTGATGTGTCTTTATGACAGAGAAGAGTGTCCTGATAATAAGATAATAACCGTGGAGTATCCATGTATCAGACCTGGAGGACACAGCAGTACATGCCTCAGGTAAGAGCTGGTCTTAAGGAAGCTGTTTAAACAATTACTGGAATCCAGTTTATGATTTCACATTATTGCTTCACAGTTAATCACATAGTATTTTAAATAATAATAATAATAAATAAACTATAAACATAAGTTCAACAAAATTGTAAAAAAGCTTAAATAAGCATGCATTATTGCATTTAGGCATTAAATACTGTATCCTGTGGGAAAAGTGTTTAATAATCACCTGTGTTCTCCTGGATGGCACCACTGTTTTGGTTTCCTTTGTTATTATTATAGATTATTATTGTTTTAAACCCACCCTCCCCCTGTAAATCTTTTTTTGGTTACGTTCCTTAATGCCTTTCTTCACCTTGTTAGTGGAAGATATAGTTTTAATTTTAGTATTTTAGCAAAATCCAGGCTTCTTCAAATGTGGGACTTAATCTACTTATACATGGCTGTCCCTCTATCATTTAGTCCAGTTACATTAGTAAACATAAAGCAAGGCGGTGACAATACATCTAACTGCTTTTCTTTTAGTTATGTAATTCCATTCTGTTCATTAATTTTTCAGGGAATGTACATAGATTACATTAAAACAAGCTCTAAGTATTTGGTTCAGTGATACCTTTTCAAGCATTGCCAACAAAATCACACACAAACCCCATGGGAACAAAAATAAGTATACAGGGATCAAAATGGAGTATATCTCAACTTTGGTGGCTGTATCAAAAGGGCTGAACAAATCCCAAGCATAGTTTCATACAGCAAGGTCAAGACAAACAAAGCCAATCTAAACACATACCATTTAAGCACCATTCCCAAAACAAGAGCAAAAACAGACATTCTTTTTCTTCTCTCATGCAATCAGTCCTCCATCTCTGTTCCAGTGAAAGCAGTTGATTAGTGTTGGGTCTTGATGTTTTGTCAACATGTTCAACTTCGTGCACTACCATTTGTATTTTTTAAAAGTCATTATATTTAAAAATGAGATACAATCGCCTTGTGTAACAGTATATTCTCTACTGGACTTACGTGCCAAATAAGTCCAAAACACAAATTTGCAACTTAAGCAAATACTGGAATTTTAGGGTACAAACTAAAATGGCATCTAGAAGACAAACTAAAGTAAAAATCCACAAACCGCAACACACCTGCTTTATTTACTAAATGACAACATTGCAGATCGACTCAAATTTAAACTGAAATTGAATGAAAAGCTTAAAATTAAGTGTTAAATTTCAGGTGGCTAGCATGTAGCTTTAGCACTCATGTACTTTAGTGGCAATGCTAATTTACCTGTCAGTGAATTGTTTTGAATTGTGAAGTAATAGACAATTTATGCAAGTGTTTGAAATTCAACTCAAATAATTATTCTTATTTTTTTAATTGGATGTTTTATAATAATAAAGGGTGCACATCACCCCTACAATTAAAATGACAATAATACATATAACTTTAATACATAAAGGTGTGTTTATACTATTTCACTTGCATAACATTGTCTTGGGGTCTTGGGGCAATCTCATTTTTAATGCTAATAGAATTAGTAAGTCATCTTAATCTGGGGGAAAGAGTCAACTGTGAAAATGTCAGTTTTCCTGTAAATTTCCTTTTGATTTTATTGTTTATTATCAGGATAAGTTTGTGTGCTCTTTAGGTTTTTTCATATAAACCCTATTTGCAATGGTATTGGGTTTTGGGACACCTTTCCATTAAACCAAAAGTTGCTTTTATGACAATGTTTATGTTTTAGGTTTCAGGTGACCCTGTCTTTTTCTCTCGACCTATGCCATAATGAATTAAAGAACTGCCCCTGCCTCCCTCCACTGTCTGTCACCTTCATATCAAACTTGCTTAATCATAGAATGCTTTTGTTAAATGTTGTCACATGTCAGCTGTGTCAGAAAGAGTTTTCCTTCATTAAATCCCCTGAGTAAATGTTATGTTTGATCCAGTTGAAGGGAGCAGACTCCAGGGAAGGAAAGGTTGTGTAAAACCACAATCCACTGCTATATAGAGCTTAACACAGGAAATGGGAACCAGAAATAGCTGCTAGCTATTGCACCTTCTGAGTTTTAATGTGGTTTATGGGGTTTCTGATGTCACCAGAGGATCAGAGCATTGTAATGTATGAGTGATGTATTGAGGTAATAGAAAAAGGGGTCTAATTGAGTAGAGAATATTTAGTATCTGATTCTCTGAATAGAGTCATTTATCATCTAAACACATTGTTATACAGAGAAATAAAAAGCTTTGCTGGATCTTATATTCTGTGCTTCCCCTGCCAAACTGAATGATGACTGAAAGACTTTTATATATATGAGTTAGTTTCAACCAACTAATAATGGTAACTCACAATTAACATAGAGAATTATCTAATTACAATATTCTAAAATGAATTACTTACAACTTCAGATGAGGAACAATTAATTACACTGTATTATTTATGATAATGTATCTGCAGTTCTGGCTATTTTGTGGATTGATAATATTTATTTAAAATAAAAAAGAATGTTAATGAATAAAATAAAATAAATTCCTAAAGCAATACTTAATTCTTTAATCATCTTTGTTGTCGGCGATGATGTAAGTGTTGTATATGTGTGTGAATGGTAGCTGGTCCATATATGCCATTGTAGTTCTCTATTCTTTAACCTGGTTCTAAAACAAAGTACATCCTTTCCAATCTTCTCTAAATGATGTGCTTTCTTTCCTTTGATCCTAATCTTCCAATCCCTTTAGTCACGTTTTTCCATCCATTGTGTGTGTGTGTGTGTGTGTGTGTGTGTGTGTGTGTGTGTGTGTGTGTGTGTGTGTGTGTGTGTGTGTATGAGGTTCACATTCCAGTGACAGCAGGTTAACAGGGTCACAGTGTCTTTCTGGTGGATGTCTGTCAGGGATGGAGTTAATGCAGAGTCATCCTCAGTTTCATACTGACAAATGACAACAAACTATTTCATATGGTATTGGTATTTGTAATTTTTTTTTGCTTGGACTAAGTTAACGGTTATTGGACCACATAAGTGAGTATTGCATTGCATGAGTATTTTGAGAGAACCTCCATGTAATGTACATTTCTTTTGTCACATTAGCCTGAAATAATATCTTTAGTGTAGGTGAAAATAACAAAAAAAAACTTTTGGGGGAAACCTATGAAAACATAAAGAACTCCACACAAAATAAACCTTGCCCATCGAAATAGAAATAAACCCCAGAACCCTCTTGTTGGATGGTGGCAGTACAACCACTGAATCACAGCTTAATGCCTTTGCTTAGTGCTATGCTTTTTTCAGTTAGCCTTTTAACACAACTTCCAAATTGTAGAGTTTCAGATTATAATTATCGTCTGGTTTAGACACACAAATATGCTGCTCTCCCTTTCATTGTGCACAACGTGTGTGACACTTTATACTACATTATACTAACCTGACATAAACTTCTGCAGCCGACATCAAATAATTTTCTTAATTATGATGGCTGATATGAACATAAGCTGTGTTTGATGTTTTAGGCTTTGCATTGCTGCCTGTGATGAGCTGATTATATAACTGCAAAAAAGTCTTACAGGTGTTTTTAATAAAGTACTTTTGGAGAATCAATGTTTATGTACTAGGGAATTAATGAATATAAAATTTAAACTGCTCCTACATGAGCAATCACAGTGTTTTTATGTTAAATAATACATTACAGGAAAATACTTTATAGTCACTTCACATTTAAAATGTCAAACAGTCAACATAATTTGTAAGTTTGACTTCTGAACTAGCCAAAAATAGACATTTTATCTTTCAGTGGTCCAGTTTATGCAGGGTCTTGCACAAGGAAATGCAAACTGCAAATCCCAAGTGTGCCTGTAGTTTTATTCTTGACTTGCTCAGGAAGAATAAATACACTGATGGGAAATTATACCTCATTCAGCCAAATTCTGCTGGTTCTGCAACTTCTGTCACCATGACTATCTGATTTTATTTCAGTTCTTTAAAGGTTATTGTGGATTTCAACATGGAATGTTTGGATAGAACCCAGTCTCAACTGTGATTGCAAAATGCAGATCCTTACCCAGCAAGTGATTCTTTACAGATGTTTATGCTTCTTTTAACAAACCGCACCATAAAAGTGAAGCTGCACCATTTAAACAAAAAACAATGCATTATGTCAGTAATATTTAAAATCACTAAATGTAATCTCAGGCATATATTTCAGTATGTTATTACAGATTGGAGTTGTAAGTAACATTAAGGACAACTGCAGTTATTGGTCCATATGCGTACAGTTTGGCATATAATTGATATTTTGTACAACATACATTATATGTTTTTAAAAAAATTACTTAAAATAAAAATGGCTGTAATTTTGCATTTGTGAAATGCAAGTCATTTTATATTTTTCTTAGATTTAATTTCTAAATAGATGAACTTTGAAATTACAGACTGTTGTCCATCTAATTATCTACATCATTTGTTTTGTCTTTTTCTTTTTTCTTCCTTCTGTTCTTCAATAATCAAGACCCCACACGTCCACCACAGAGCAGGTATTAGTTGGGTGGTGCATTATTCTCAGCACTGATATGGTGGTGGCGTGTAAGTGTGTTCTTTTCTGGCACAGGTATCTGCTAAACACCTCAGGGTCATTGTTGGACTGAGGATAGTTTGAGATAGATTCTCAAAAATGTCACACAAACATCATATGGACATAGTAAGTCCTTTATACAGTTGTACAATGTATTAGGTACATTGTGTATTATGTTTTTTTATTTGTGCATGGAGGAATAAATAGATTGATTAACTACAAGTTGGGTGTATAGACGGGATGCATTTAAACTTTCTTTGAGCCATAGATCCTCTTTCTCATGACTCCCGTGGGGTTGACCCTGGGAAATGAGCCGACAAAGAAAATAAACATATAGAGGGTCTCCAAACACACTTTCACACTTTCAAACACATGTGCACTTCAGTGTTGTTAACTTTTAGTTACCACAACACTGGTGGTTAATAGTGTTCTCATGGACATTTTTAAGATTTGTACTTATACTTCTATCCATAAGACTTTATAACACTAACCCCATTTTACTACTACATATTTTCACTGAGTTGCACCTCAAAAGAAAATATCATATTTACTGCACCACTTTCAAAATGAAAATGTTACCACACAGAGATATAACAAACTTCTATGTTAAAATATGTTCAAGGTTATAGCAGCAGTTTCCAAACGTTATGACCTCAGTATTGTAGTCAGTTCATGTTCAAATGTCCGAGATTTCTTTTCACCAAATGGTGACTTTACCCAAACATGATTTCAGTTTACTAATTATTGAAATGATACAAGGACAGTAAAAATAAAAACCATAAAAGCTTTGCGTTTCAGAAAATTTTCTTTCCTCTACCTCTTATAAAATAATAAGATTTATTTAGTGAACCTGTCTTTAAAACCTACAGCAACTACAACAGCAATGTCCTATTATTCAAAAGAACCAGGCATGGACATTCATACTTTTTAATAATATTTATGTACTTTTACTTATTTGGGATTTTACATTTTTACTGCTAAAGTTTGATAAAGTTTTTTCATTGCAGTATTGGTAATGTGTCAACTTTAATTGAATACTTCACGTGAATTGGAGATAAATGGCATCATGGTATGACTGTGTACACATCTGTTTGTCCAACCTGTCTAGTAAGTGCTGGAACCTAACTAAAATTTTCCAAAATGGTTTAAAAAAAAGACATTAATTAATGAATGTTTTAGACGTAAATAGTTTGAGATTTTGATTTCTTCTTTCTGTATAATTTGCTGATGCTTGTATGTCGTGTTGTACACTCAATTGTTTTACTCAGACACATATGAAAAAGTGTTTAGTCATATGTGTAACCTAGTTCAGTAATAATTCTCAGTCTCTTCCTGTGTCTGTCTCACACATTCACCCTCCTGTCCTCGTCTGTTTATAGGTCGTTGACCTGTGGTTACGGTGGTTGACAGATGAATCTTTTTGCTTCCATCTCACCATGTCTGCATCTTTCTTTTAACTTGTCAACAACTTCTGTTTTCATTTATTACAATACAACTCATAAAATCAACAATTATCAAAATAGCTTCCTTTTTATCTTCTAAAATGCCATTGTTTAATGAGATCATATTACATAAATAGCACAAATAACTCAATATGATGCCTCATTAACTACAAAGTCAGGTTTCATTTCACCATCCGTCCTGATCTTTTTAGTTTATGTATTGTAACAAAAGTAATACAAAGACAAGTGAGCTGTTTGCACACATTAATGCAGAATGCATTATAATCTGAGTATAATTGAACTTGGTTTGCTGTCTGCATACATCTCAAACAAACACACACACACACACACACACACACAAATTACAGCCAGTGAGAACGTTAAGTCCTGTTTTGTTCTGAGTAGAAGCGCATCTGTTCTTCATTTTTCCTGTTATAAGGAAAGTGTGAGGAATGGACAAAGAGGCATTTGTCTAAAACACACACAAAGCATATTCCATATTTATGTGTGACAACAGCTTAAAGTTGTGATTAGTTAAATTAAATGTGATTAGTGCTAAAGTAAGAGAGAGAGAGTCAAATATTGCACAAATGTAGAAACAGAATCAAAGAACAATAGAGGAAATTCTGCAAGGAAATATACAACATTCAGTGCACAACAACAATATGATTTATACAGAACACACAATACACTACTTGGAAAAAGGTATTGGGACACCTACATTACAGGAGCATTTTAGAAATTTTCTTTGGAATTATTTTGCCTTTTCAGGCAGAAGAGCATTTGTGAGGTCAAACACTGATGGTGGAAGAGAAGGCCTGGCTCACACTCTCAGTTATAGTTTCAAAGTGCATAATGGACTTGAGGTCAGGGCTCTGTTAAGTTCTTTCACACCAGACTCACCCAGCCGCCTACACCATCCCTTTATGGCCTTTGCTTTGTGCACTGGGGTACAGTCAAGCTAAAACAAACAAAAAAAAACCCTTCCCCAACTGTTACAACTAAGTTGAAAGCAAACAATGATCTGAATTTTAAAGCTCATTTCTTGAATAAAAAATATTAGTCGGATATAACTGCCATTTATTAATAAATCATCTAAATTCAGTAATTTAGAGGTGTGAGCTTTTTAATATAGTGTATATTCCTTTCTTGACATAGAGGGTAGTCTTATTGAGTGTTGTTCATTCATAGCACTTTTGATTTTGCTTTTTTTTATTTTAAAGACTTTAGGCAATATTTTAACTGTTCCCTATCAAAACAAGTGTGGAATGAGCATAAGAGGAAACACAACTATGAATTCTGTAATTTATAAGATCTGCAGATATATACATGAATATGTTTGTTTTTTAAGGCTTTATATATAATGTTATATATTTTGCCCTACAGGAGGAGGTGCTGTAATGGGTTCAGGTTCGTGATGGGACAGTGTATACCAGAAAGTAGGTAAAATCTTTTTTTTTTTTTTTTTTAACAATTTTGCTTGCAAAAATCACTTCATACTTTAAATCCATACAGATTGAAATGTTGTCAATATTGTCTTATTTCTGCATTTATTTATAATTTCTATAAATAAGTTTAATGGGTTGAAGTTAAAATGACCATCTCCTGTGTTTTTGCTTTGTGCTTAGTAAACTGTGTTTAATAGAACTTTAAATAAACACTTTTAATGTTAGATGTCAAATAACATGAACAGATATGTTTTGGTTGTGTATGCAGCTGTGGATGTGTGTGCAGCCTCGCCGTGTGAGCAGCAGTGTATGGATAATTTTGGTCGAGTCGTGTGTACCTGTTACAATGGCTACCGATTTGACCGGGAGAGACACCGGCAGCATGTTCACCCATACTGCATAGGTTTGTCTGTTTCAGTAAGTCTATTAGGAGCATATAGACCTTATATTCATAATCAAATCTTTAATTTTGTTTCCAATCCTGCCAAACAGCGTCTGCTGTAAAAAGATGCTTTACAATTTAACCTTTAAAAACAAACTGAGGTGATTTTGCATCTATTATCTGACCAAAATCAAACTTTTTGTTAATGTTTTTTTAATGATAATATTTATTTGCTGATACAATTTAGACATTACATTATGACTAAAAATATATATAATACGCTTTTATTTTATTTAAAATGCATATCATGCTTGAAATTAATATTTTGCATGACACAAGATATACAGTTAACTTTTTTAGCTTTTTAAAAGTATAAAAGGAAATTCTGATAACATACATTATTATTAAATACATATTTATTTTCATAAAATTCTTCACAATGATGTATAAATGAGCTTTTGTCTCTTGGCTAGACGTGGATGAGTGTGAAGAATCTAATGGAACTTTGTGTGAGCATGAGTGTGAAAACACACCTGGCAGTTTCCTGTGTCACTGCAACGCTGGTTACACACTGGCTGATGATCAGCGCTCCTGTAAACCTGCACACAAATGTAAGTGTATGAATGAATGATATTGAGTAGAAATAATAAGTATTTATTGCTTATGACTGTAGCTGAATAGTCTTTCTACAATAATCATACATTGTGTGTGTATTTTTCTCCATAATGTGTTTTATTTCACAATATGGTTTGCGTGGGTGTGTGTGTGTGTGTGTGCGTGCGTGCGTGTGTGTGTGTGTGTGTGTGTGTGTGTGTGTGTGTGTGTGTGTGTGTGTGTGTGCAGTGTCTTTTTTGCACTCCACAGTTAAGTCTGATACTCAAATGAGTCCTGGATCCTGCTTATTCACCTGTCAGGACATCATGAACATGAAAACAAGTTTACAGCAACTTAAACTCCGTCTTGGACACACACACCCCTCATCACAGGTAACACACACACACACACACGCATTGAGACTTTACATCTGTCCAGCAAAAAGGCCTGAAGTTGAAAAAAGCCTGTGTGTGTGTGTGTGTGTGTGTGTGTGTGTGTGTGATATGGGTAGATGCTTTCGCTTGACTTAGCTAACAGCAGTGAGAAACCAGCCTTAGGCAGAGTGGGTAAAAATCATGATGGCCACACTATATTTGGCCCCCAAGGTATGCCTGGGCCCCCCGGCCTGCAAGGTACATCTCACTTACACAAATAAACAAATCATTCATTTGGACTCATACTAACTGTAGCCTGAAGAATTAAAACACTATATAAATGTGTATCTGTATGTTTATACATGAATTTACTAGGACACCCTGGAACTCCAGGACAAAAAGGAGAACCTGGATCCGGAGGTTTACCTGGCCGTCAAGGACCAAGGGGTGATATGGGACCTATGGGGCCATCACCTGACATACAGCACATAAAAAGAGGTCGTAGAGGACCAGTGGTAAGCACATCACAGCTTCTGTTAGTTTACTGTATATTGTATCTTTATGTCATGAGAATTCATGGTGTTTTTGAGATGTTCCCTTTATGAAGAAGAAAAATATAATATGATTTTTATGCCAAAGTTATCTAATCTTGTCTGAATATTTATTTTATTTTCTCAGGGACCACCAGGTGCACCAGGAAGAGATGGACTCAAGGTATGCAATTAAATGTAAACCCCTATGCTTGATAAAAAAAAATATATAAATAAATAAATTAATTAATAAAAAAAAATGTTGTGCTATATAATCTTCACAATCGTTAAACAGTATTTTCAGGTTTAAATTAGCTTTCTTTTTCCATTCCACAGGGTGAAAGAGGTTCTCCTGGACCACGGGGCCCACCAGTAAGTTTGGTTATAGGGGTACTTTTAGGGTTGTTGTTTTTTTAGTGTAAAGTTCAGTTTGTCACTCTCTCACAAAGCAGTCACAGACACAAACATTAGCTTATTTTAGACATTAAAAGGATGAGGTGCATATTTATATATGGCAATACCAGATAAGCAACTTTTTATATTTAGAGCAAAATATTAAAGCACAAAAATCACAATTTAAAAAAATATTATGTAAATACTTACTATGAAAGAACTTTTATAGTTATGAACATGATTTTCAGGCTCTCAGTCACTGCAGATGTGCCTCAGACAGGAAGTATTTAGACAGAATGGATCTAACTGATACACATACTAACACAATACAATACATCAAATGTTATGCAAACATGTAAACAAACTGCTGAAATTATTTCTTACTAATCTTTGTTTTAGGGACCACCAGGTTCCTTCGACTTCTTGTTATTGATGATGGCTGATATACGGCATGACATCGTTGAACTGCAAGAACAAGTTTTCGGAACGAGGAGAGAGTTGCCATTGGAAACATCATCCATGACCCAACCTGAGGACTGGGGATCAGGACAAGGTGAACTGATGTTGAATACATGACTCCTATGGAAATGTAGCACAGAGACTTGTTGATCCTCCGCAGCAGTGACAGAAATCAGACCTTTGCATTGTTCAGTACTGAAATCAGTCAACACTTTCAACTGAACTGAAATATGTTTGGAAAGAACAGGTGAGCAATTTTAATCTCAACCAGCATTATCTTCCTTATTGCTTCACTGCTTTTATGTATAAATGAGTTGCACAGATTTAATAATTTTATGTTGAATGTAGTCTGGACAAGAATGTGTATCTGTTAAAGGACAAATAGGCAGCTTTAAATTTGAATGTAAAACCTAAAAAAATATTAATAATTAATATTTGTTTCACTAACCTGAGGTTTTTAATTATTAAACAGGAAACAAGTAAACTGCTATTAACTCTTGGGTTAACTTCCAAAGTTTCCAAGCAGGCTGGGTCATGTGTGGCGTTTGCATGTACTTCCTGTGTCTGCATGGAACTTTCTCAGGGAGCTCTGTGTTATACTCAGCTGAACTCAAAATTCTCAACTTCTCTAAAAGTGTGTTTGTGTGGACTGGCAACTTGTCCAGGGTGTTTCTCCACCTTTCACTTTGTAAGTGGTGGAATAGGCCTCAGCACCCCTGCAACCATAAACAAAAAGATGTGGCTTTTAAAGTGGATGAATAATCTGAAATTTATATAGAATGCCAAAAGATGAGACCCAAATGTGACAAAAAAAACCTTAATGATAATTTAATATGATTATTTCATGGAAATGTTGCAGCGTTTAAATGTGTTTATGTGTTTGTTTTGAACATTTTAGTACCAGTCATTAAAATGTAAACATGTATTCATCTTTATTATTTCAAGATTAAATATGTGTTTGTTGTAGAATTAGTGTACATTTTCTAAACGTTTCTCAAACTAACAGCTTCTTTATGAGCAAATTTGTAAGGATTTCCGATCATTTTATGACTTTTCAGGTTTTGATTTATAACGTCACCAATCCAGCAGAGGGAGACAAACTACGGCTAACAGATGCGCCTTTTTTTTTTTTTTTTTTTTTTAACGGCATTGAAACTTTATTACAAGAACATTGTGACGTCCATGTCCATATGTTATTTTACATGCGAATATATTATTATTATTATTATTAATAATAATAATAATAATAATAATAATAATAATAATAATAATAATAATAGGGCGGCACGGTGGCTTAGTGGGTTAGCATGTTCTCCTCTCAGCACTAGGGATTCCCGGTTCGAATCCCCATCTGGGTGGAGTTTCCATGTTCTCCCTGTGTCCGCGTGGGTTTCCTCCGGGTTCTCCGGTTTCCTCCCACAGTCCAAAAACATGGATCAAGTTAATTGAGTTCTCTAAATTGCCCCATATAGAGTGTGTTTGAGTGTGTGAGTGTGTACCCAGCGATGGATTGGCGTCCTGTCCTGGGTGTATCTGCCCAGCGCCCGAGACGTTCTCCCCTGGATGGGCATGGGGAACCCCACCGTGACCCTTATAGAGGATAAAGTGGGAGATAATGAATGAATAATAATAATAATAATAATAATAATAATAATAATAATAATTAAAATTGTATTACTGGATGACATTTAACATACTATTGCTTCAGAAAGTAGATGGTTTGAGATCCAAATGCTGAACTGCCCCAGTTGGGCCCTTAAGCAAAGTCCTTGACTCTGGGTCATTTGTATTATATAATATAATTACCTCTATGAGTCACAGTAAATGAGGGTGTTAGCTAAATAGTGTTAAAGTATCCTCAAATTCACTTATATTTAATTATGCCTTTTGCATGTTTTAAAGGTGTGGTTAATTAACATTGACCTACTAATAAAGGTGATGTTATGCAGAACAGGATGTAACCAGAACACTAAATTTTATAGCCGAACACCCCCTCCCCCCATGCCTAAAGAGTCTTGTGCTGATAGTCTTATATACAAATGAGCATTTAAACATAACAAAACCAAAGAAGAAGCAAAGTGGAGAACAAAAAAAAAAACTGGAAAAACCTGGCGTTCAACCCCAACCGTGCCAGGCTCTCACGCTAGCATGGAGAGAGAGAACGAGAAAGAATAGTCACACGCTAGTGCTCCTGTCACAGTCAGCCACTTTGCACTCTCACGCGACAGAAAATGCAAGTGTGCAGTGCACACAGACTCTGATTCATGCACACTCCCCTGCCATCAATAATAAGCATCCTTCAGATGTGTCACCATCAGCATCCATGATGCCACTTATGGGTTAATTCATATTTTACACTTGTTGCAGTATTTAAAATTAAGTGCATGTCTGCGTATTTTATCTTCAACATCAGGGATTTTGCAAAATTGCATAAAATAAAGGTTCAGTGCAAGTACATTCATTATGACACAAAAAGCTACATTTTTAAATTATATAATCTCTGTATTCAGGTGGAATAGGATTAAGAATTGTGTAAAAACCACATGACCCAGATTGGCTCAGGTGCCTGATTTTATCATAAATAAACTAGCATTTACCTAAAGATTAAAAATATTACAGATTCAAAACTGACAATTACTATAAAAAAAGATTAATTAAAGAAAAGAAATTGAAAGAAAATAGAATTATATTAATGCATCAAGCAACACAAATGTCTACTCATTGCTAATGCACTTGCATAACTGAACATATATGAATGTGACCTATGTGAGGTTTCATTTTTACATACAAAAATATATTATATATTATAAGTGTAAATCAACCTTTTTAAAACCTTACCTGCTCATTATGCAGACGGTATTAGCAATGCTGTAATTAGGTTATCAGTCGTGTTTTGCTTGCACATGCATTGTGGGTCAGAGTAAGCAGAGTAAGCAAAATTGATTAAAACTTGTAATTTTGGATAATTATGCAAGAAATATTTTTTGTGTAAGTTATGTATAGTAGTCAGAATATACAGTAATTTGTTTAAAAATAATTGTTTTCTATGATATTAAACCTTAGTCAACGGCTGGTAAAAAGTAAACTAAATGCGTCTCTTACACCATCTAGTGGCTACATGCAGGACACTGTACAAATTGTAACAAATTCTAACCCCCAACCACAGTTAATATTATGTTAATAACTTATTTTTTAACTTGACAGCTATGAGGCAAAGCAAAAGACTATTTCGTATTAAACAGTTTTAACAACATTTGTAAATGACATATCATTGTACTTGTAACATTGGATGCAGCTAATTGACCCATTAATTATGTGGTTGTTCAAAACAAAAAGAAGTCCAACCATTATATATATATATATAAAAAACATGGATAATACAAGACATGTATATATGAATATTAACCATAGCACTAGGATTAATTCAGCCGTGTGTGTGTGTGTGTGTGTGTGTGTGTGTGTGTGTGTGTGTGTTTTTTTTTTTTTTTTTTTTTTTTTTTGGGGGGGGGGGGGGGGGGGTTCACTGGGTTCAGCTTGACCCTTTACCCCCTCTCCTTATTCAGATGGTCTCCAGCCTTCACAGGGTTTAAGGATAGGCTTTTGTTTTTACTTACCACTTAATCTGCAAAATTGCATTACAGCTCATTTAAAAGCTGCAGGTGCACAGCAGGTCCTATTCATTCCTCAGCCTATCTGATACACACAGCTGTCCGGTCAGTGTTTGAAGTCAGTCAGCAGCATGGAGTCGAATAGAAACAGCATTCAAAATTCTCTTATCTGCCAGGAGCCCCTGTGGCCGGAGTTTTACATTCCAAGGAAACAAGAGTAACACTGAATAGTTTAAATTGCAAAATCAGTGAATTCCTTCCTTTTTTGGTTGGACTGAAAGTCATTGTGGGTCTTTGTGGATAAGAGTAAATAACCCCGAAGCAGATGATCCAGAGGTTACTCAAAAGAAACATTCATTATAGTTCACATTTCACAACTGAGTTCATTCTGTGAAAGTTCACATTCTATCCTCTTTGCGGTCAAGGACAACAAAAGTACTTTCAGCTTAAGGGTGTTACTTCTTTAATATAGCATTCCATTTTATCTTAACTACGTCTTTTATGTGTGGCAAAAACAATTCCATTTGGAGGCGCACATGGTCATTATTTTTGATGTCACATTAAAAACTGAAAACACTTCATATAAATAAAAATATATATTTGAGACATTCAGAAAATCCATATCAGCAGCTGTATAAATGAGTACTTTACTGTGGACTAGTTATATAACATGTGAATTCTGTGAAATGTTTATTAATATTTCTATGAAGTTGCCAATTCTTCATTCATCATTACATCATTATACATACCTGCTGTTGATTTAGTGTATTTGGTTGCCAGGGATTACACTGATTGATATTTGGCTCCATGAACCACAAAACCCTTAAAAACATGTCTACATTCACTGGTTGTTGCAAAAATCCCAACCAACAAATGTTTTTAATTATGGTGCAACAAAATTTAATATAACCTGTTTAGATAAATAAATGCCCTTATCCTCCTAAATGATTTGCACCTTCTTAGAAATGCTATAAAAATATAAAAAGTCCTGTATCTGAGCCTTCATAGTCCTGTTTCAAATCTAAACCTGATATTAACCATGAGCCTTGGTTGATCTGATCATAAGTGGACATGTATGCTCATGCTATTATAAGTATCTGAAAACATGGAAGAGATGTTATTATACATGGAAAATAGCTTTGTGCATTGAAAAACAGCCCTCATATTGATATTCAACTAACATGGATTGAATCAGGGGAGAAAGATTTGTTTGATTGCTCTAAAAATGTGCATCGTGTAGCCATTTGCAGTTTCTGGATATTTGCATTATTACTTATTACTGGATGGAATTTGAATATTTTTATTTCAACTAAAGATGGTAAACCAAGGTTCAGATTAAAATGACCACATTCAGACATTTGTAGATGAAACTGTACACTTCATGTTTGTGTTGATGTGCATTAGATACAGGTTGTTATGAATCACTGAGTTATTATTGTCCTGAATTATATAAGGAATATGAACAGGTTGATTTAGAAGATTACATGAATGACAAAAAGGAAAATTGATGAAAAAAATGTTACTAGGTGCGTTTTTAAGAACAGGCAGGTCAGAATAAGACAATTGATAAAACCATGTTTCATAGTTCTTATTGTGTAGATAATAAAATACTTTTATTTATGCCAGCAGTAATAAACATTCTTACTTCGTTGTGCACATAAGACAAGTAGCCAAAAAATACAACCCCACCAAAATCCAACTGTTGCCTTATTACATAAACTATGGATGCCCTGCATTAATCCCTGTACATGCAATTAAACACATGCTGTAATTTCAAAACAAGCTGTGCAGGAGTCATAAAAACGACACTGTCAGGTTGTGAAGGGAAATGTTCGCACACGATACACACTTATTGACAGATGGAAAACTTTGACTCCTCCCTGACACATAACACTCATGAGGAAGGAAGTATGTGGATTAATATGGCAAAGGACACTGAAGCCCACACAAAAACTTACATAAACTGTTACCGCTAGACTGTGGGAGGTAAGTTTAAGGAACCTTAAGGCAATTAAAGAGAACATGACACTTGCATGATCTAACTGTACTTGGAATCAATTCTTCTAAATTAAGCATCAGAACATTTTGGGAAGTCCTAAAAAAAACCCTGTGCTCAGCTCTCACGGAAAGATTTGTGTCAGATCATTTCTAAAGATAAACAACCACGATTTGCTCACACGCAAACACAAACACGCAAACACACACACACGCAAACACACACAGTAGACTTTGCGTGCGAAAAGCAAGGAACGGCCCCTGGCACTTAGAACCTTGGCCCACTGCGGATTGAAGTTTGGCTCTTTGGCTTGCTGCCCCCTGCTACAGATTAGAATAAAAAAGGAACAAAGTAAACATTGCTGCTGCGATCGATATGACCTGCTTTCCTTTGCTTGCCAGGACTCACTGAACGTCCTGTATGGGGAGGAGGTAGGTTTCCTGTCAAGGGAACGGCAGAAAGACAAGAAGACAAAAAACATAGAGGGGACACAGAGCTGCAAAACCCAGGTCTTGCATAATGTCCTCTTTAGGAAGGGCCACAGTGTGAGGAGGAATGTTTATTGATTTTAAACTTCAGGAACTTCAATATAGACCATTAGCACGCTATGGGAATGCTGGGGATGTGGCTTGTTTAATAGAGTTTCTACTTCTATATCAGCTCTAAGAAGGAAATACCAAAAGGCATGTCCAGCCAAAGGCCAAAAGATAACCCTGCTGTGCAGACCACACAATAATCAATGTGCAGTTTTAAATATAGAAACATAAATTAATGACATAAGAGAGGTAGATCATTTATAAAAAATCTAGTATAAATATAAATTTGCATAATTATTTAATAATGTGTGTGTGTGTGTGTGTGTGTGTGTGTGTGTGTGTGTGTGTGTGTGTGTGTGTGTGTGTGTGTGTGTTATCCCAATACCTAACGAAGAATTATCTGTTCATGTCCATATACTTTCCGTTCATTCATTATCTTCATCCTACTCTTATGCTCCCCATTGAGAGGAAAGCGTTTCGGTGGGCAGATACACCCAGGACAGGGCTCAGTCTATTAGTGGGTAAACGATCACTCACAGACACACACTATATAGTGGCAATTTAGAGCAGCCAATTTACCTTAAAACCATGTTTTTGGAGTGTTGGAGTAAACCGGAGATCCCGGAGTAAACCCATGCAGACATGGGGAGAACTCCATGGAAACTCCACCCAGATTGGGATTCGAATCTGGATGCCCAGCACTGAGAGGCGAACATGCTAACCACTATTAACACGCTGCCTTCAATATACTTTGGATTTTGCTTTAATATTAGGTCTTTTAAACTCTCATCAGACACATTTTGTAAAAAAATATATATATTCTGAGATTTGTGTAAAATAATTAGATGGCTGACATTTTAGTTTTAATTTAAATAAATGCATTTCAGCCACATGCAAATTATAAAGTTATAGGTCTGTCATATTTATATATTCAAATCATTATGATGAAAGACCAGGGGTTCATTTTGCAAAACAAATTCATCAGTATCCTTGTTGGATTAGATAATGCCAATTGTGTAGGAAAGTCCCACAATTACCAGACACTAGATATATATTCCTGTGTTTTGTAACTTTAAACATTTCCTGTTTGTTTCACAATTACTAATTAATCAAGTTGAAAATCACATGTTTTACGATAAATTATGAACCAAAAGTCTATGACTTTTATGGCAAACATTGCATGACCTACTGAATTGGAACGATTTAAAACACATACACACACACACACACACACACACACACACAATTAGTTGTTTCCAATATCACCTAAATAAATAAACATTATGTGAATAAATTGGAACACACACACCCATCTTCTGTAGGTTTCTTGGCAGTTTTATTCTCTCTACTAGTTACATCTGTTGAAGTCCATTAGGAAGATCCTTGATGAGGTCAGACTCAGATGCTCTATAAGAAAGGTCCTGGCATGCAATTTCCATTCTAGTTTATGTCATATGTGGTGAGTGTGTTTGTGGTAAGAGCTCTTTGCATAAATCCAGATATTGCAACTGTGATGTGGACCTGCAAAAATACACAATATAATATATTATCTAAAATGAATTAGTTTCCAGGGCAGCATGGTGGCTTAGTGGTTAGCATGTTCGCCTCTCAGCGCTAGGGATTCCCGGTTCGAGTTTTCATGTTCTCCCCGTGTCTGCATGGGTTTCCTCCGGGTTCTCCAGTTTCCTCCCACAGTCCAAAAACATGGATCAAGTCAATTGAGTTTTCCAAATTGCCCCATATAGAGTGTGTATGCGTGCGTGTCTGTGTGAGTGAGTGTGTCCCCAGCGATAGATTGGCGCCCTGTCCTGGGTGTATCTGCCCAGCGCCTGAAACGTTCTCCTCTGGATGGGCATGGGGAACCCCACCGCGACCCTAACATAGGATAAAGAGGAAGATAATGAATGAATGAATGAATTAGTTTCCAGATAATCCCAAACCGATTTAAAACAGATTTCCAAGTTGAAATAAAGATGTATCTCATCTTTTAGATGTTTATGTGCATCTGTATAGTGTGAGTAACAAAACTGAAATAACAAAAGATTAATTAAATCGTCAGAATGATATAACTACCTTAGGGTGTATACAGTGACACCATCTGCACCAGCTTCCCCTCAGATGGCATGCACCCCTACCAACCCAAATAAAAAAACAAAACTTTAAAAAGAGGTGCACTTAGTAAAGATAATGTGAGTGTAGCTATTGGTATGGTGTGCAGTGTACAATGTAAAGCTGCCTCTTACTCATATAATTATTATTATTATTTTTTTATAAGTGCTATGTTTTTTGTTTGTTTGTTTGTTTGTTTTATTAAATACAACTTTTATTTTAATGTTGTCACTTGCACCTCCATTCATTCTCTAAGCCTATCCACCTACGCATGCAAATAATAACAACCACCTCTAAAATGGCACAATAATAAAGAAAATAAAACATCTAATGGATGACATTTATGTAATGAAAGGTCAATGAAAAATGTTCAGACTAGTTTAAGCTAACAGACAGACTACAGTAGATCATATAACCACTCAAGAACAATTGTGGTGAGCAGAAACTTAAAATGCACATGTTAAACCTCAAAGAGGATAAGCAACAACAGCAGGAGAGTACATTTTGTTTAGCAGATTTTTTTTAGGTGCGCAGGTAATCCTAACGAAGTCTTCGGGAAGTGTATTTTTGAACAAGACCTACAACTGATAAAAGGCACTTAGGTGCTGACAAGAGTGTTCAATAAATAACTTTAGTGACATTAATCTACATGTTCTCACATTTCTGCTTTGATGTCACACACGCAAAAGTTAAACAAAGAGCAGTCTTTGGTTCATCATGCCATGTTCGTGAGAGTGGCTCTGGTGTATGTGTGTGTGTGTGTGTGTGTGTGTGTGTGCAAGCTAAGTACACAGCAATTATGTTATGTAAACACATGACACTGGCAGCACTCTGTGAATGTTTGAATATAAAGAGTACACAGTGAATCTGTGAATACTTCAGGCTGTCTATGTGGTGCTGTGATTTTGCTGGCTTAATGTTTGTTGGATCAACAACTTCTTCTAGAAAAACTTACAGCATTAAACCGCAAGGTTGTGTATTAGGGCCAAATTATGATGCAATAATGCTCTGATTCACACTGTTCTTACTTGTCTTGCTATTATGATTTTGGCTTGTGGGTCTTTACATGTAAGGGCTTGAATTGCTGGGCTGTGAAAATCCCACCTGCTCTTAAACACTTCTGTGTTTATAAGAACATAATAGTTATAATAATTCACTCAGACATTATACATTATGACTTTCACAGTACTCTTTCTTCATGAGGCTAATGCAGTTAACCGAAAACACCTGACTGCAATAATAAGCTGCAACATGTGGAGTCAGTTCGGTTCGGAACTAATGTCAGAAAGAACAAAAATTTTCTAGATCTTAAGTTTCATTAGCATATGCTTAAAAATGATCCATGCAAATCCGTGCCACAAATGTTGACAATCGTTTTTAATTTGCAACTGTCTTTGCTAGGACTCTAGTTTATAGTCACCTCTTAAACCTGGTTTGGCCCAAAATTTAACAAATGCAAAAGCAAAATGGACATTTTGGAATTAAGAAAAAAGACCAACTGATGTAGTTATGAATATAAAGTGCTTTCCTGTTCTGGTTTATATAAAATCCAGCTGCTCAATGGAGTCACAGCTGATGTTTTTATAGTTTGGTAAAGCATCAAGTTTTCAAAGTGAGTGACAGAATGGGACTAGAGATGAACCAGTTTAGCATACATGTTTTTTTTAATACAGAGTCGTGCTGTTGTAGTTTATGCTGAAATAAGAAAAGCCTTTCATGAATAAAAAACTTGTCTGGATTGAAGCAAAGATTTTTTTACTCTATATTGCAATACTGGTGAATTTACATATGTGCTAGTTATGCTCTTGGGATATAGTATGGTTAGATCTGAAGCAAAATCATTTCCAAAGCTGAGGCGCACACTGATGTGTGAAAATTGTTTTTACAGTAAAAGATTTAGAGATTAATTCAATAATAGTTGCACATGTATGTATTTTTTGTGTTTTCTTATTATGGTGATGATGATAGTTGCATAACATATAAACTGCAGTGTTGAGTTATATGTTCATATACAGTATATGTCTTTTTTTATTTGACCCCCCCGTTTTGATATTGGTGATAAATGTGTCACATCAGCTTTGTTTCAAATAAATTAGGTACTTTGGTGTTTATTTTACTACATAAACTCAGTTACCAAAGATTCTTTTTATGGCTCTAGAGCTAGGCGTATTTAATAATGTGCTAAATCTATTTATTATAATGAAATTCACTCATATGACAGAATTGTTGTCCGACATTGAGTCAGGATTGATTTATTTACAAAAAAATGTAGAAATAAGAATTATTACATAAACTTTGTCATTGAGTACAAGTATGTAAAACTCAGCAACAGCATGAAAAAAAGCTTAGTAGAAAGGTATATTTACTACAGCTGATTTATTCACATTGAATGCTTTGCAATAAAATCCTTCATTAATTTTCAACACACACACACAAAACTTCAGTGGAATGCATATGTTCATTAAATGCTATAGCAAAAGTTGATGGATATAATAGTTAATCCCCAAAAAAAAACTTCAACATTGTTTACAACTGAAGATACATTTGAAGTCTGTCATTCAGTAATGTAGCTCATAAACCTTATCTCACATTTTGGGATGCAGCCCAAATATTTCACATGTGCTCAGTCTGCATAACCTGTGGCTCACAATAATCAAAATCCTCATTGTTATATTTAAAATGATCCCAGCAAAAAAAAGTCAGTAGTATAAAAGTATAATAAAGTATGAAAATAATTTCCAACCTTTATAGTTTACTATACAAAAGCAGACACAGGATGTGTTATTCTCATATATGATGAATAGTTCATATAGCATTTATGTTTAACCTATTTTACTTTAAGTAAAAGTTGTATGTACATAAAATAAATTCTATTAAATCAGGATTAATATATCAGCATTTAATATCTGCTGCAGCAAGGTGCTTGAGGTACAACCAGAATTATTTATTTATTATTTAAGGCATATCTTAACCCTGAGGCAACTGAAACATTTATTATAATGATGGTGGATAACCATAGATAACCAACCAACTGGTTACGCAGTCCCTGCTCTTCTGGCAACTTGTCCACTAGATTCTGTCACTGGAACAGCTTTTTGAGTTTGAGGCACATCAGTACACTGTCAGTGTACATGTTATCCTACTATAGAGATCTGAATCTATACTGACCACAGCATCACAGCTGCTGTGTAAAATAAATTCTTGTTACCCTGAACTTAAGCACATAAGAAACTTAAGAAAGTTTATTACTGCTCACTCTATGAATCCCGGTCTCAGAGTGGTAGAAAGAAAGCAGCGTTTGTGCTTCATAGTAAGACCATATTCGGGGGTCATGTCCAAGACCTGACCAGGGAGGCTGCTGAACTTCAACCTTTGGATGAGGATGGCAAGAAACAGGAAGACCTCAGAGCGACCGATCACCTCGCCCACACATCGACGCTTGCCCAAACCGAAGACTACGACCTTTTCGCCCTCCATCTTGTTGATCTCAGTGCCATCAGCGCTTAAGAAACGATCTGGATTGAACAAGGAGGGCTCCTTCCACAGCTCCCTTTAAAATAACAGTGTATGTATTAATTCATTTGATCAACTTGTATAATCAATGAAAATTTGTTTTAAATTATTATTTTAATGCAACGTTGGGAACAGTTAGCTCTTTTGCCTCACAGGTTTGAATACCGCCTGTGTCAGATAATCTTTGAGTGAAATTTGTATGTTCTCTTAATGTCGAAAAACACCATTATGTTTAAATTTGTTTGTGTGTGTGTGTGTGTGTGTGTGTGTGTGTGTGTGTGTTTTGTGTGTCGTTCTATGATAGATTGTTGACCTGTCCACTGTGTTTAACTTTCACCCTATCTGTGCTGGAGTGCTTTCGGGATACAGGGTCTAAGGACATTTTAAAGCCATTTCAACTTCCAGAACACATAAAATCCCAATTTCACACAATGAGTAAGTTACAGACATACTTATAAAATACTGACAGACTTACGGGTCATGGTTGATTTGCCACTGATTGATAAAGACACATGTGTCTTTTGGGATGAAGAACCCGTTGAGTGAGGTGTCTTTTGTTGTACTGTAAAAAAACATGTGGAGAACATATTAATGCATAACTCGAAACTGATATTAACCATGTGTTTCAGGATTTGATGGAAACATCGACGATATCTCACCAGTGTGGAATAGTAAACGGAAGGAATGAGGAGTGACGGAAAATCTCCAGAATGAAAGCTTCAAGGTACGCTAGGTTGGATTTGTCCGGCAGGTTGGGTAAACGATCCGTTCCAACTTTCTCAACTGTAGGATATTGTGAACATAAATTGAGTAATGAGTCATGATGATTCATTGACTCACTGTAACATTTCACATGCAGAGGTAAGATGTATACTTTATGGACAAAAGTATTTAGACACACCTCTTAAGCATTGAATTTAAGTGTCTCTTTCAGCCTTTTTGCTACAGGTGTAAAAAATTTAGCAGCAGTATGCATTATGAGGAACTGTATGTGAAAAGAGTTTGGGAAAGGCAATTTTTGTTCAATCCCCAGGGTACCCTGTGTTGACTGAATCACACAGAGTTATGACCTCAACCTCACTTGCATATCTTTGAGGTGAACTAGGATGGAGATTGTGAAACGGTACTTTTTATTTAACGTCAGTTTATTTAACAACTCTATGCTCTACAGGATAAAAAATATTTTCAAAAGCAAAGGGCTATCGTTGTTGGTGATGGAGTGGGTGCAGGGGCTACATCGATTTGGATGTCTTTTTAGCTGCAGTTTTTGTGTACGTGTCTTAAACCTTTTGTCCATATAGTGAATTTTAATTTTAAAAAGTGATTGTATTTAGGACTGATCAAACTGAGATGAAGATTAACTTTACTTACTGATCTCTTGGTGAAGTCTCTCCTGGATCTCTGGATAAGACACTAGATACACAATAGACCAGGAGAGGGCAGTGCTAATGGTGTCAAAACCTACAAGGAATTCAAAACTGTAAGTCATTTGTAATTTATATGTGGAAAGCTGCAGAAGAAAAATTGACACCAGCAGGAGACATTTGAGTCCAACTTCTGATTGTCTAAAAGATTTATTCTATAAAACTTAGACCCTTAAAATATTTACTCACCTGCACCAAAAAGATCATTCACTATCCCCACTATCTTTTCATCAGATACATGAAGATTTGAGTTTTCATCCAGCTTCCTGTCCTCACAGTGATCAATAAGTGAATCTGTAATATCACGAATGTTGTCCTAAAAAGAGTAAAGATTGAGCATATGAGTTTTGCATTAACACTTTCTCCCCATCCCTTCCCCTGAACAAACTGCACAAACCTTATCATATGTATCATAATGCTCTTTGACGATTTTCTGCACAAAGGTGTTAAAGCGACGGTTAATGTTCTGGAATTTTGACATGGTTTTGCTGGGCAGCAAACGGAGAAATGGGATGAAGTCGGCTGGATTTCCATTTCCCACAGCCTGGCCAAATTCATCACTCAGGGCCACAAAGCTCAAAAGCTCGTCATCGTCATGGCTGTAGCGGCGACCAAAGCACATCCCGCAGATGACATTGGCCACTGATACTACAATTTGCCGGAATGGGTCAAAGCCCCCACTGGTCTTCATGACACCTTGCAGCCTCTTGATCAGGTACAAACTCTCTTTGCTGATGTGCTCCTCCAGAGTGCATGAGTACTCCCCACTCTTACACTCTAGTAATGCAAATGAGCGGAGTGCATTGAGTGCCAGCTTTCGTCGTGTGCGCCATACACCTGCTCGGTCTGTACTGAATGCCAGACTCTTTCCGTTATTGATGAAGCGGAAGCTGTAGAGGTCTGGTCGTCCTGAAAACTCATCACCCTGCTTTATTAAGGCCTGGCGTACCACCTCATTGCCACCGAGCACCACAACAGGACGTGTGCCAATCTGGACCTGAAAAACGGGGCCGTAACGTTTGCTCATAGCGGTCAGGCTGAGATGTGGGTTTTCAGTCAACTCCAAAACATTTCCAATTAGTGGAAGGGGTTTAGGGCCTGGGAGAGGCTGCAGGCCCTCAGGGATTTTAGTACGCATGAGCCGTAGAATTAAATACACTGTGCATATCGTTATCATGGCCACAAGGCTCTCTGACACAGAGACAGGGCCCAGGAGTGGAAGCACTGCCAGAGCCATAGTTTTTTTTAGCACAGGAAGGAAACACCACTAAAAGAGGATACAGAGACAGAATCGAGTCGTGAAAACACAGCAAAAGAATATATATACCTTATTCCCACAAGCATAATAATATGTGTGCCTGAACAGTGGGGGCAGGAGAAATGACAAATCACTGCAGTAATTAAAGCTTTAAGTCACAGAATTAAGTCACAAATCATTTTCTTTCAAATGCACAGAATTCAAATTAATCATTTGTTTTGCCTAAACTATTACAACCACATAAAGAGAGGAACAGTATTAAAACTGCACTGCAGTAATATCTATTCTGCCCCACACTTTTTTAAAGACATATTGACTATAATTAGGATTTTTTAAATTTCTTGTACTGAACTGTCTTATCTTAGTTTACTTACATGCTACATGTTAGGACATGCGTTTACTAACTTTAAGTACAACAAACGACTAAAACGAGACAGCATTAATTACAAGCAACCTATTGTAACTCATAAACACACACACACACGTGACAAGCGCCTACAGCCTCCAAATGTGCACTACAAATCAATGACCAATGGAATTGTAACATAATAATTAATATATAATATTTAAAATAAATATATATATGCATGCAAAGTATAAAGTATATGAAAAATACACTAATGCACAAAAACGTGGATGTGCATATGATGGACATTTACAAAACATTTTTCTTCCAGTTAAGAGGATTTAATATTATTTACCTTAAGTATCAGGATCCAAAATAGAATGACCACTTCTTCTAACTGTTCTAACAGCAGCGCCTTTGAAACTTTTTCAGTCTTGACGCTGAAGGCAAGATTATATAGCACAACTCGGCTTCTGATTGGCTGAGTCCTCGGTGACGTAGAGAGCGGCAGAGCTTTTAAGTCTTAATACTAGTAATTAAATGTGAATGAAAATCAGAGCTAAAAGATCACAGACACAGTGCCGATTTCAAAGGAGTAATATAAACTCTTTTGGTTAAATACTATTTATAATATAGAAAACGCAATAATAATAATAATAATAATAATAATAATAATAATAATAATAATAATAATAATAATAATTCATTCATTCATTATCTCCCGCTTTATCCTCTATTAGGGTCGCGGTGGGGTTCCCCATGCCCATCCAGGGGAGAACGTCTCGGGCGCTGGGCAGATAGACCCAGGACAGGGCGCCAATCCATCGGTGGGCTAATAATAATAATAATAATCATAATAATAATAATAATAATAATAATAATAATACTCATCATCATCATTTAGTAAAGTTTAGATCATATACGGATTCCAAATCGATCAGCATTTGGTTTTGGTGAATACCTTCCATATTTAAGACACAGCTAAGAGCCAACCTTACAATTCTGCATAATTAAGAAATTGCTATGTTGTAAGGAGTAACGCCAGGTGCCTCGATCTCAGCTCTCTGTATTATGTTATTATGTTATTACCCTAAGACCGCACGTGAACTATAAATTCTAAGATGTCGTCTGAAGTTCATTCAGGACTGTCGGTGTTAATTCGATTTGCGTGTAATATGTGCATTCACCATTACAGGAGTGGTACTTTGAAGTCTTTCAGCTCTCTGTTTCTCTTTGTAGTACTGATACTTTAAGTCCTGTTTCGTGTCTCTCCGCCGGTGCCGACGCCTTTGCGTGCCAGCGAGAGGGCAGATTGGAGGAGCTGTCCCGCAGAGACGCCCCCTACAGAGCTTTCTCACGCAAACCCAGGGACCACCGTGACCCACGCAAGAACGTGTCTGAGCACTAACCACACGAGCAAGACCACCAGCGCTCTCCCCTCAGGTGCGCAGCGGTTCATTTCGCGTTAAAGGTTTGTGTCCAGTTGGACCACCTGAGCTTTAAAAACACGGGGTGGTTTTCCATCTATTAGCTGTTATTATGAATTAACACTACCGTTTAAACCTTCGTTGTACGCGTTGTATGTATCATCAGACATCAGTATGTTATTATTGCTGTGCGCAAACCTTTCTGTGTTATGCAAGTTTTAGACTTTAATCATGAATTCAGCCTAATTGATAAGTTAAATGCATCAATCAGATGCACCTCAAATCCTTCTATAAACTATACTGAATAAAACGTGCACTGGCATTCAAAGCCTCCAAAAATGTGTTACACAAGCAGTAATTACTTTACACCCCTTGCGCAACATGATAGTACATTAAAGCACACGGTGAGCAAAACACCACGATCTCTATTTCCGTCCAAAATGCAGCAGTAGAAGATGAGTGAGCTGTGAACTTACTTAACCCCACTCCCCCTTCCCAGAACCGCCTTCCTGCCCTAAACATCCTCACGCGCGCTCGGGGAAGCGGCGCGCTCAGGTTTGCGCGCTCTCACGCAATCCGGCCAATGTTTAACTAGAAGCGCACAGCTCAGCAGGTGCACACACACGCAATGGCATCCGTGCACAAGAAGGCGAAATAGATAGACCAGAAAAGCCATGAAAGTCACGGAGAAAATGAGACAATGACTACGGCAGAATACCTTCCTTCTTTTAATGATATGTTTTAGAAGACTTGTCAGAATGGAATTTATTGGGACAGATAAGAAAATTTACTGTCTATTCCATATGTGATGACTGAGCTAATGGGTCATTATAGAGTCTGTTACTGCCTGTTTTGGTTCCGTCTTTGTTTTATACCACTTTTCACTCTTCACTATCTTACATAGGCTACATTACACGGCCAAAATGACTAGAATACTTCGCAATGAATTCAAGTGTTTAATTCGGTTCTATTGCCAGATGTGTATGGTCCCCCATTCTAGACAATTGTATGCTTGTACCACGGGAACAGTTTGGGGAAGGTCCTATTCTGTCCCTACATGATTAAACCTCTCTATATAAAATAAGGTCCATGGTTGGGTGAGTTTGATGAGGGAGAACTTGGCCCCACAGTACCATGACCTCAACCCCTTCCAATATATCTAGTATGACATAAAATGCAGAATGTGAACAAGACCCTCTCATCCACTATAAGTGTCTGACCTTGCTTATTGGATAAATTGACCAAACCCCTTCTAAAACAGAAGAAGCTACAAAAGGAGGCCAACTCAGAGAGAATGTCATAAAAGCTCTCCAAAACTTTATGTCTAAAAAGTGCACATTGCATAAATATATGCAATAAAAATGTAATTTTTGTAATTTATTTTTTTATTATTATTTTTTTAATAACCAAATGGAACATTTACAGTTTTAATATTAATGCACAATGTTCATTGCACTGTGTGTCTATTGTATATAGATTATTGATTTGGTTTTCATATTAGACTTTTCAATGTCAAATATTATCATTAATAATTGCAAATAGCTTATTTGCTCATTGCAGTCCATGCATTTTTTTGTTTTTTTACCATGAATGTGAGCCATAAATAAACCACAGGAATTCATCTGGTACCATAAATATAACTAACAACATCTGCTTTTTTGTTCATGTCCTGTCCAGCAACCTGTCATTCAAATTACCATTGATTCAAAAATGTTTGCACATCTTTTATGTGCCCAGACCCAAACCTCAGTCGGGTGACATGAGGTTGTTTGTTTTGAGGTTTTGTGTTGGCTGTTCTGTCATTTGATTTTGCTTTCTCACTGCGAGGTTTACTACAGACTGCAAATGAAGCGTTGGCCTCTGCAAAATAATGATAGCCCCCAAAATTAATTGCTTTATCCTCTCCCAAGTTTACCACTTAAAATTAACAACCAGGATTGAGATATAAACATGAATATATATTTTATAGACCATGATTTATTAACTTAGGCATGACAGGGGCAACAGAAAATGACCCTCCTCAAACTGATTTCACAAAGTTGGAATCATACAATAGCACAAAATGCTTTGCTAGATAACCTGTATACATGATACTAAATAAAACACACGAAATCAATATAATCAAATGGCTGTGTCCAAAACCATTTGTCCATTAAAACAAGTTGGTAAAAAAAAAATTAAGTGTATTCCTCTGTTGTGTAAAATCAATGAACACATGGCTTTTTTACAGTTTCATTTGGCAAAAATTGCAAATAAGAAAAATCCTGCAAAAAAAGCGACCAACTCGGTAGAAGCTGCATAATTTTTTTATTTTAAAAATGCTTAGCTTTATGTTTACATGTTAAATACATTTACTTCATCATCTTGGAATTGCACTGACACACAAACGCACACACACAACACAGTTCAATGGAATTAATATATATTAAGTAATTTATCCATGAAGACTATTATAGCAATTCAAATAAAAACTTCAACACTGTACAAAAGTAAATATAATTTGTAAATCAGTGATCTTTTAAACCTGTAAATTACATTAAGGTAAAAAGGTTAAATACTTCCACACCAGTGTCTATACTTAATCAGCACCACCGGTATATTATGTCATTATGTTATTCTTATTCTATATTATACATTAACAGTGAAAATACTTATCAAAATATTGTCTCTAAAACATTTTTAAAAATGAATCAATGTGAAATTGATTCTAAAAAAGCTTATCTTAACCCTGAAGCAACATAAACATTATATATAATATTCTTATATATATATATATATATATATATATATATATATATATTCTTTACCAACCCTATACACATTTTTGCTCCTCCGTGATTTGTTATCTTGCTTAAATGAAACAACCTAATCCATCCATTATCTTCCGTTTTATCCCATATGTATATTAGGGTCGCGGGGGGGGGGTTCCCCATGCCCATCCAGAGGAGAACGTTTAGGGCGCTGGGCAGATACACCCAGGACAAGGCGTCAATCCATCACTGGGCACACACTCACTCACACATACACACTCTATATGGGGCAATTTGGAGAACTCAATTGACTTGATCCATGTTTTTGGACTGTGGGAGGAAACCGGAGAACCCGGAGTAACCCACGCGGACACGGAGAGAACATGGAAACTCCACCCAAATGGGGATTCAAACTGGGAATCCCTAGCGCTGAGAGGCGAACGTGCTAACCACTAAGCCACCATGTCACCCCACATGAAACAACCTGTATTTCATTTTAGATTCTCACATCTCAAAACCCGGTCTCAGAGCGGTAGCAAGAAAGCAGCGTTTGTGCTTCATAGTAAGACCATATTCGGGGGTCATGTCCAAGACCTGACCAGGGAGGCTGCTGAACTTCAATCTCTGGATGAGGATGGCAAGAAACAGGAAGACCTCAGAGCGACCGATCACCTCGCCCACACATCGACGCTTGCCCAAACCGAAGACTACGACCTTTTCGCCCTCCATCTTGTTGATCTCAGTGCCATCAGCGCTTAAGAAACGATCTGGATTGAACAAGGAGGGCTCCTTCCACAGCTCCCTTTAGAAAACAATTTGTATTAATTGATGAAATTGGTTCAAAATTGTTTAAAAGAATAAAAATCTTAACTCATAAACTTTGTTATATTGTGTGAACAATGAAAATCAATGTTTCTGGAAAAACACGATGGGGGCCACCACAGCAGAGAAAATGTGTATGTTTAATTTAATTTGGCACAGGCACAGATGCCTTTTCTGATGCAACAGTCCTATTTAGGGCATTTGACCAGCACTATGACCCCACTGACAATTTAATCACAATGAAATCTGTCTATCGTGCCATTTAGAGTCAATTTATAAATTCTGCTTTCTGTTCCCATTTCTTTACAATTTCAAACAACCAATAGGTTTTTCGATTAACTAGTACAATGATGACAAACTTACGGGTCTCGGTTGATTTGCCACTGGTTGATGAAAACACACGTGTCTTTTGGTATAAAGAAGCCATTGAGTGAGGTGTCTTTTGTTGTACTGTAAAAAAAAAATTACATTTTAGTGCATGAAGTTCAGATTTATATAAAATGCTTATTATATTTAGTGTTTAGTTTGACCACAAAACTCGACTGTTTTGTACATTACAGCTTTAGTATTTCACTTATAATATAAGTCTAAAAAGTATATAAAGAGAACTAAATTAATAAAGACACTAATATTATGTTTAATAAAACTTAATTGATTAAAAAAAAAAAACATAACAAATGTATGTGTTGAAATTCGAGTCAGGTATTTTTGTGCTAATTGTGTTTTTAACGTTATACACCTGTGACAATTGAACTGAAAGAAGCCTCTGCATTCAAAAATTTAGAGGTTTAATATTTGCATATTATATTTCTATCTTATATTTTAGGCTCCTTTTCTTTAATTCAGTTCTGACAATGTTTTATATAATATTTTGCAGATGAACATGAACTTGTAAATGGTTTACCAATTTTCTAAGTTCACTATTTATCTCACCAGTGTGGGATGGTGAACGGAAGGAAGGAGGAGTGACGGAAGATCTCCAGAATAAAAGCTTCAAGGTACGCTAGGTTGGTTTTGTCCAACAGACTAGGCAGACGGTTTGTTCCAACTTTCATGACTGCAAAAAATAGAAGATACAGTTGTGACATGAATGACTCATGACTCATCAGTGATTCATTGACTCATTACAACACTCATTTACTTAAAGAGTTTGGAACATTTTCACTTAAAATGAAAAGATTGTACAGTATGCTGGGTTTTCTGTTGAAATAGACTGAGATGAATAACTTTACTTACTGATCTCTTGGTGAAGTCTTTCCTGAATCTCTGGATAAGCCACTAGATACACTATGGACCAGGACAGGGCCGTGCTAATGGTGTCAAAACCTGTAATAAATAAACACCCTGAAGTTATTTATTTGTGGTAAGATGCGGACAAAGTGTAACAAAAATTACATCAACAGAAAATGCACAATCTTGCTGTAGGATTCAAATTATTTATATATTTAAGCATTTAACGCTTCTAATTTTTACATTTTTAATCTTACCAGCCCCAAAAAGATCATTCACTATCCCCACTATCTTTTCATCAGACACATTGGGATTTGAGTTTTCATCCATCTTCCTGTCCTCGCAATGATCAATAAGTGAATCTGTTATATCACGAATATTGTTCTGTAAAAGCAAGAAACAAGTTTAAAAAAAAATGTTATTCATTCATTTCTACATTTTAAATGACTTAACTTGAGCAACTCATTGCAAGATAGACATATTGACAATCACATTTTCTCACCATTCACACATGGTAATTTCTTACCGATAATATACCTATAAAACCCACAAAGATACATATAGAACATGCAAATTCCACATTGTAAAGTCCTTATCCAGAATTCAAGCTCTGAAACTTTTCAATGTGATAGTGAAACACTAACCATATAGATTTAAATAGGTTCTATACTGAACATGCGAGTTAAACTGGATTGCAAAATTACGATTCTAGGTGCGAATGTGAGAATGTCTAAGTTTGTCTAACATTATGGACTGATGTCCAGTTCAATGTGTCTTGCCGCTTTTTATAATATAATCAAATCAGAATTACCCGATTAGAACATTAATGACCAAATGAATGTTTGTTTAGAAATACTAATATTTAATTTATATCTGATTTATGATATCATCAATCTATATTTATCCTGGAGGGTGGCATAGTGACACAGTGGGCACAGTGGACACATTGGCTTTATCACCAGACATCCCTTAAATTAGTGTTGGATTTATTATGTTCTATTATTTCTTAATCAAAACATCTTTAAATAAAATTGTACAATTGTTGTACCAGTGCTGTAATTCCATATCTGCACCTTGTACAAACAAATAGTATCAAGTATATCAGCAATAGATTCAGAATTTCAGCATCATATATTCTCCCCATCCCTTCCCCTGAACAAACTGCACAAACCTTATCATATGTATCATAATGCTCATTGATGATTTTCTGCACAAAGGTGTTAAAGCGACGGTTAATATCCTGGAATTTTGACATGGTTTTGCTGGGCAGCAAACGCAGAAAAGGGATGAAGTCAGCTGGATTTCCACTTCCAACCACCTGGCCAAATTCATCACTCAAGTTCACAAAGCGCAACAGCTCATCATCGTCATGGCTGTAGCGGCGACCAAAGCACATCCCACAGATGACATTGGTCACTGAAACTACAATTTGTCGCAATGGGTCAAATCTCCCACTGGTCTTCATGACACCTTGCAGCCTCTTGATCAGGTACAAACTCTCTTTGCTGATGTGCTCCTCCAGAGTGCATGAGTACTCCCCACTCTTACACTCAAGTGATGCAAATGAGCGGAGTGCATTGAGTGCCAGCTTTCGTCGTGTGCGCCATACACCTGCTCGGTCTGTACTGAATGCCAGACTCTTTCCGTTATTGATGAAGCGGAAGCTGTAGAGGTCTGGTCGTCCTGAAAACTCATCACCCTGCTTTATTAAGGCCTGGCGTACCACCTCATTGCCACCGAGCACCACAACAGGACGTGTGCCAATCTGGACCTGAAAAACGGGGCCGTAACGTTTGCTCATAGCGGTCAGGCTTAGATGTGGGTTTCGAGTCAACTCCAGAACATTTCCAATTAGTGGAAGGGGTTTAGGGCCTGGAAGGGGGAGGAGGCCCTCAGGGATTGTTGTACGCTTGGACCGGAGAAGTAGATACACTGTGCATATTGTTATCATGGCCACAAGGCTCTCCATTGCGGAGATAGGACCCAGGAGTGGAAGCACTGCCAGAGTCATAGTTTAACAGAGGAAGGAAACACCACTAAAAGAGAATACAGGGACAGAAACAGCTTATGAACACACACCAAGTAAATATGCCTTATTCCCACAAGTATAATAATTTGTAGTAGCATATATAAAATATATTTGTGAAAACTAATAATAAAACCCCAAATTCGCTTTTGATAGTTTCTTTAGAGAAGTACATTTAAGCAGAAAGCATTGCTTCCTTGTCATGTGCATTGTTATAATCATTAATCAAATTATTAAAAAGCTATACAACCCATATGGATCTGTGACACTTACAAAATTAATAACGTATTAACAGATCAATAAAATAACCACATTGCAAAAATTCTGTATGCCTCTGTAAAAAGAATTCACAAAAAAAAAAAAAATCTAAAATTGATTTACCTTTCACATCAAGACCACAAAGAGCAGAATGTTCAGTGCTTTAGTTAATCATTCAATCAGTGAATCGGCTGCTTTGAAGAGCATTAACTTTGAGGCTGAATTCAAGTTTATATAGAACGGCTCTACCTCTGATTGGTTGAATCTGTATGACATCACACTGGCGAATCATTTAAGAATAAGCGATTAGTAATTAAACATGAATTACGGTCAAAATAAGGCGTCTCTCAGGAGATAAGCTATTAAAAACGATTTTTTTATTTGTTCTCAATAATAATAATAACAGGAATCAGAATAGATTATAAAATCTCAAAAGTCCCAAAACGACCCCAAACACTAAGAACAAGGCATTTGAATGAATCAATATATTTTTCTGTTCTGATCAGTTTTTAATTCCCTCAGTATTACTTAATGGTATAATAGCCTTTTAATGGTATAATAGCCTTTCACAATCCTCTATACACTTTGTTGCATCCGTTAGTTGAACACGTTATTGAATGAGATCTAAATCAAACTGTCAAAATGATTACAAATCTCCTTATTAATTCCATCTATACTGTTATTACATTTGAACTGCATGTGAACTGTAAGTTCCAACATCTCATCTCGTTTAAAACCTTTATATGATGTTAATAATATTTATATAATGCGGTTTTAAACCCACAGAGGACGTATTCTGAAGGCTTTCAGCTCCCCCTCTCTTTGTAGGACTGACAGGCTACCTTAAGTTATGCGCCTCTTCGCCGCCGCCGACGCCTTTGCGTGCCAGTGAGAGGGCAGACTGCAGGAGCTGCCCAGCAGAGACGCCCCCCACGGTGCTTTCTCACG
The DNA here is from genome assembly GCA_019802505.1 of Corydoras sp. C115. NCBI lineage: Eukaryota > Metazoa > Chordata > Actinopteri > Siluriformes > Callichthyidae > Corydoras > Corydoras sp. C115. Next base: position 2,228,272 of record JAFMOC010000019.1, on the reverse strand, counting down.
CGAACACAGGGACCATCGTGACCTACGTGAGTACGCCCATGCATTGGATAGTGCCGACTTTCAATGAGCATGAATCAAAAATGCATTACTGGATGATCTATTTAAAGACTTTCACTTCTTAGGATATCTATGTATTTTTTATTATTAATTAGCACGATGTGCAGTTCTCGTTCATCATTTTCTAATTATGATCTGTGCATATACAATTAAAATACATTGAATTTGCTACATGAAATACTGATGAAAGTACAATAAGCTAAATAATTATTTTTGTTATAATTATTTTATATATGGTCCCCCTATGAAAATGCAATATGCAATCTACAGATTTAAAATGAACAGAGCTGCATGCTTCACAATAGTGCGCTTAGTCCAGTTTGTTAAAATAATTAATATTTTTAAGCGGCCAAAAAATGTATATTAATCACACACTGATACAAAAAGCAAAAAACTTGCAACTACAAACTGGGTGTACAATAAAATACTATGAGAATTGCCCAAGAATGTTCCCCAGGAGTTTTTTTTTTACTTAATAAGACATTAATAATGTTACATTTTTAGAACCCTGTGTGTTTAAACCACTGACTATGTTAAAACTGCATAATATTTTATTGTTTCTGCAGGGTTTTACTTCTATCTTCTCTTTAATGCCAATCATTGGTGTGTGCACACACATATACACGCACACGCACACGCACACACACACACACACACACACACACACACACACACACACACACACACGCATGCACACACACACACACACACACACGCATGCACACACACACACACACACATACACACACACACACACTGGTCACTCACTAGCCACTTTATTACCACACAAGGAATAGCATATACAGAATGTTTCAGTCTCAAATATAGATTTTATTAACAACATTTCACATTTGGCTGGAAGGTGGAACTGCAGACTTTTCCCAAGGCACTGACTCCTGACTGCAGCCGAGACTCTCTCCTTCTTCATTGTCATGTCTCTATTTAATTCCTAAACATGATAATCAAATAATCAAATAATAAAATAACACAAACAGGTGGTAGCCATCACCTCACCTGCATTCCTGGCACTTTCCACTGACAAATAGACACTTTGTACTTCCATCAAGCCTGATGGTTGGTCTGATGGTAAATGGCTACGGAACCATACGAACAAGAAAAGTTACCAGATTCATATGCATACTTCACAGCCTAACATAACAAATCTCTAAAATTGTTACACAAGAAGCAATTACCCCCACACCCCTTGCGCAACACAATAGCACGATAAAAAATATTTTCATTTCTGTTTTTATTTTCAGTCAAGATGCAACAGCATTAAAGAATGGTTGAGTTGTAAACTCACTTAACCTTTCTAACTCTTTTTCTGAACTAACCTCCTAAAGCATCCTCACGCATGCTTTGGAAAGCGGCACACTTGGGTTGACACCCTCTCACGCAACCTGGCCAATGTTTAACCACTGGAGCTCAGCAGGTGTAAAAACACGCAACAGCGTCTGTGTACAAGAATGTAAAAACATGAGAAAAAGAAAAAGAACAAATTAGTGGATCCCAAAAGAACATTTTTTACATATTTAAAAAAAATGGAAACGTATTATATATTTTAGGAAACTTATTATAGCAGAGAATCTATCACAACAATATATTTTAGCTTTTAGGCAACAAATAAAGAATTGTCTTTATCAATCAATGTCTTTATGTCTATATCAGAAATCCAATTAAAAATGAATGTGTTTTTCCTTATTTTATTTTTGTTATTATTCAGAAAAAACAATTTGATTTGCTTATGTCAGCAGCTGATCATTATAAATATAACAAATGACCAACAATAATAAACTCTATGAATATTGCACTTGAAAACACCAAGAGAATATGAGGACACAGCCAACTTAGAATGAAATTGTTCTCTCCATGTATACACACATACACAAATAAATAATAAATGCTATTTTTAACAGGCAACATTTTTTTTTTAGCATAATAAGATATACAGTATAGCACCTGCTTTATTTCACTAAGTCATTTAAGGACGTCACACAAAAATATTGTGGTTTCTGGTAAAAACCAAGCTGGATTTCCTGATTCCAGATTCTTTGCACGCAATCACAGCCTGTTGCCTAATAAATTCAACTCTTGACTTAGGAAGACATGATTCTGCAAATAGAAAGTATCCTACTGTATTTTTAAGTATTTTAAACTTTGCATATGTTCTTTATATCAGCTAAATAAATAAATAAATAAATACTATTTTATAAAGAATATTATATTTTTTAACACTGCTACCTAAATGTTACATCATACAGGCAGATTATTGTCTCCTCATTTTACATACTTCACATTACATAATATTATAGAATATTATGCGATTTATTATTTCCATTGTTGATTTAATACAGGTTTAAATTTTACTATATAATATGTTTAAAATGTTTAACAGAATAGATTGTCTAATTGTTTAATCTAATCCTCATATATGACATGAACAAATTTTAAATCTATTGTCAGTGTTAAAAACCTCATTTGTCACAGTGCTCATATGTTTAAAAATGTAAAAATCTTGATTGCCATTAACAACAACCTATTTCATTTTATTTTAATTTTTTTTGTGGCGCTGCCAAAGTAAATAAATTATGTTCTTTGTTCTTGTCTTGTTCCTCCACCTGTCATTCAGATTAGTATAGATCCAAAATGTTTGCACACCTTTGAAAGATGTGCCCAGTTTTGCACTAATCATCTGTAACTGCATTTCTGACATGTGGAAGTCAAGCAGACACACCTTAAATGAAAAAGAATCATCCAGCATCCCACGTTACATCTATCTTGCAAAACCGGACCTCCAGCACTGATGTAATGTAGAACCTGGACCCTAGACCCTAAGACCATTAATTGGTTGTCATAAGGAAACAAGAGAGCAGAAAGGCCCTATATATGATTGGAATGAATATGAGAGACTAATCAGCTAACTACATAGCTAAGGCATACAAAGATAAACATAGCATAGGCATTGTATTTATCAGTATTAAGTTGAAAATAATAAAATTAATAAATAAATAGAGCTAACTTTATGGGGGAAAAACAGAAAAAGCACCACAAGCAATAAATTCGTCTTCTCTTATATTTTTACGTATTTAAAATGTAAGTTGTAACAGTAATAATTTAGGATACTGCCAATGAACACACAGAATAACTGATACCACTCGTCTTTAAACGATAAGTTACTTTATGATTTGGTCTGTCTTTCTCAGTCTGGTTGTGAAGTCATTCCAGACTTCACTTATATGTTTCTGGTTTTATTGACATCTGGGAAGTTTGCACAACAGTTTGTGAGGAAATGCCACTCAAACAGCCAGAGGGTTTGTGTTTTTCAAACATGGTAGAAGCAGCACCAGCAAGACCTGAGTGAAGTTGTTGCCGTGCCAAAGCACAATAAAATTTCCCCCCTGGGGTTAAACAGCACATAAATCACAGTTCTTTTCAACTGTCAGGAAATAATAAGGCTAAAAGCTGCCCACCCTCTTACATCCCACTAAGCAGTGATGTCATATTTGCAAAAATCTCTCTCTTTTTAATGAATTATTTACATGAATCAGCTAATTAGATTTTTATGTAGTAACCAATTATATGAAAGCACTAAATGTGTGTACTGTTTAGACTTGTCCAACCAGACCTCTGACTGATTAGTGTAATAACAACTCTTTGACTTAACACAGAATTCTGGGAAACAGAATTCACACCCTTCAATAATTAGAAGTTTTCATTTACCAAATGCTGAAAGACTTTTGTGATGCCAACCTCAACTTTTATAAACAACCAAATGCCATCAGGTGAAAAACAAAACAAAACATTGGAATATTTTCATAGATATAATTAGCTAAATTATTCTGGCCCAGATATGGCCCACATCCCCAATTTTCATCTGGGACACTTGCCCAATTCTGAGATTTGGGTCATATAACTAGCAGCTATGGGCCACTTATAAACCAAAAATGGCTGACATGTAGGTAGAGATGCCAGGTGATTTTTGTGTATACAAAATGTATACAATTTATGGTTTGAATAATTAGCAATTATATATTTTATATATCAGAATCAGAATACATCAATAAATTAATAATCCCTGGGGGGAAACTGTATATGTAATTGTATATTTGACAAATTTGTTTTCTGTTGGTTTAAACAACTAAATATTAATTACGTACATGTTCAAATTGAAATATTAATTAACATATCTTGTTTTACAGAGCAGACAGGTTGGTTTGGTATGGGGTTTGCATGTTCTCCACATGGCTCCATTGACAATCCACTGACAGTCCAAACACATGCCGGTAGGTAAACTAAAGATACTAAAATGCCACTAAATGTGAATGTCACCATATATGCATTTGTCTGTGTGTCTGCAGTTTTGAAACACATGCAATTTTAAAAATGAATGAGTGAATAAATGACTGATGAAAATAAAAAGGTTATATGAAAGGTTAAATTAGTCAATACATTGCTTTGTAGCACAAAGATTAAATTAACAAAATCACAAACAGGAATCATAATGAAACTGCTACAATTTCTCTCTATCTTTTAATGACAAACTACAAAGTTATATTTAAGAAGGTAAAAGGTGAACACTCTAAATGTTCCTTTACATAAAAATAACCCTTTAATTAAACTAATAAAATAAGCAGTATGATCTAATGATAGTACATTCAGGTTACTCAGGCTTTGCACCTTTTTGGTTAAGGCACTCTAGCACAGAAAACCTAATTCAACTCTTCAACTAATGACCACACTCTTTGTGAGTTAAACAGGGCGTGTTGTACTTGAATTTAACACCTTAATCCTTTTAACCATCATATATTTTTTTTACATCCTTGGAAGTATGTGCTACGTGCGCTGAAGCGTCTTCCACGACTACAAACTGTACCGGTTGCTAGCGTGGACATGTTTCATATCTGTCTACTGAAGCTTTTCTAAATTTATCGTTGCACAGTTCTGTAAGCTCTTTGGTGCTTTTACCTGAGCTTGCAGAAGCAATGAGGCATCACATATCAGTACAATCAGAGCTTTATCTTGGAATCATACACACACACATACACACATTACCCTGGTTTTAGGTTTATCAGGACCATGAATTAAACCATGCCACTCATGAAATATGTTATATATACGCAGGAAGTCAAGAAGGAAGGTGACATTGAGTCTCATTTAGATCATACTCAAAAAACAAAATGCAGTAAATCTAAATAACCAGAAATTAGAAAGATTTTAGAAATAGAAATTGCCAGCATTTTAGAAGCTTTTTCATTCATTATCTCCCGCTTTATCCTCTATTAGGGTCGCGGTGGGGTTCCCCATGCCCATCCAGGGGAGAACGTTTCGAGCGCTGGGCAGATAGACCCAGGACAGGGCGCCAATCCATCGCTGGGCACACACTCACTCACACAGACACACTCTATATGGGCCAATTTTGAGAATTCAATTAACTTGATCCATGTTTTTGGACTGTGGGAGGAAACCGGAGAACCCGGAGGAAACCCACGCAGACACGGGGAGAACATGGAAACTCCACCCAGATGGGGATTCGAACCGGGAATCCCTAGCGCTGAGAGGCGAACGTGCTAACCACTAAGCCACCGTGTCGCCATTTTAGAAGCTTAATAGATTTTAACATTCTAGTGTAATGAACTAATGAACTTCATGGATGAGGTGGTGCTGTGGTAGTGGCTTGCTTAACAGTAAAAATGTCCTGAATTGATTGTCAGGCATAAAAACTTTCATTACATCCTAATCTACTAGTAGGTAATATATTGCCTCTCATTGTAAATTTATTCATCTGATCTGCTCTGTGGTGGACTGATGACCTGTATAGGGTGTTTCCCTGTTTTTGGTCTCTCGAGTCATATAAAAAAATTAAAACTGGGATTCCTTTTGATTTTGATTGATTCAGTGGAGGATGCTTAAATTAAGCAGATGCTAAACTCATGTGGATGTCTGATTGAACCTATACTGGATGTCTGCATATATGTGAGTGAAACAGGTAACAATCACTGTCGTCATTCAAAGGACCATCATCCGAATAGTGGGAGTGTCACTATGTCTTTGAAGTGCTTGTAAATATTGCTTCACTCTTACACACCAGACCAAAGTACACATCACAACAAAATGTGCAGGCTGACTTTTCTTCTCTTTCCAGGATTCGTATGACCCTTCTTAATATCCCTTATAAAAAATCGAATAAAAATAAAAACATCTCTGCAACACATTTCGCAAACTGACTACTGAAATATCATTAAATATTATTTTTAGAGGATTGAAATCTATCACAGGGAATTGATTTGTCAATTTATCCAGTCTCATGTTTTTTGGATTATGAGTTCTAACCTAAACTCTGAATTCCTTCAGGTCACAAGGCCTATGACTGCCCCATTTATTGACTGTATCAGTCGTTTTTACATTGGAATGATCTAAATATTTATCTGCTAAACATCTGGAATTGTAATGCAAAAGGTTTTGAGGCTTAAATAAGACCATAAATCAAAGAGATTTTAAGCATCACATTCACACGATTAGCCAATTCCCATCTATGAAAAGCTCAGTGAATCTGCAAGCAATTTTGACCCTATACAGATTGAATGGTTACAGAAGCATAATTTTCTTTGACAATCATGGTAGGTTTGCAAAACTATTAAAGTCTTCAAATTCACCTCTGTGCTAATGAGCTGTTGTGTGAGAGAAGGGCATTTATTTTAAACAACCACAAATATACATACATGGAGGTCACTATGCACTGCAGGAACAATAACTGTATGGGTTTTTTGGATAAGACAAAATAGACTTGAGGTCATATTTCATTCTTTTCCATCAACCAGGATCCTGGACAACTTGCTGGGGTTACATGCAATCATGGGAATGGATAAAATACAATGAGATCTTAAGTGTCTCTCCCAGCCAACAGTCTATAACTGGGTTGTGGTTGGACTTTCCAAAAGAACAATGATCTAAAAATATGTATGTATAAATCTACACTGCAATGCAAAAATATGACCTATGTGTTAAAAAGTTTTAAGCGTGCTAAAAGACAATGTTGGCAAAGAAAAGCAGAGAACTAAATACATAGAGTTAATAACCATGAAGCAACAACACAACTTCATAGGGTTCAAAAATTCTAAAGCTAAATCTAAATTATTCAGAGATCTACACATTAAATAAAATATATTTTATATTTATTTATCACATCTTATTATCTTCTGATTAATCCTTTACTAGAGACCAGGGTCACGGAGGGGTTCCCCATGCCCATCTGGGGGAGAATGTTTCAGGCACTGGGCAGATACACCCAGGACAGGTTGCTGATCCATCACTGTAAACACACTTACTTGCACAGACACATGGGGTAATTTAGAGTAACCTATTTACCTTTAACTCATGTTTTGGAATGTGAAACCAGAGAACCTGGAGGAAACCCACACGGACACAGGGAGAACATGGAAACTCCACTCAGATCAAGCACTGACGTACTAACTACTAAGCTACCGTGCCACCCATTATATGTATTATATATTCTATTAAAATAATAAAAATATGTCTTAACATGAAATAAACACTGACCAAATATAAGCAACAGTTTCTGCATGCTAATATTTGTAAATAAAAATATGGTTGTTAGGGAATTATTTTAATTTTTGCCAACTATTTAATAAATCATTGACACTCAGACAATGTGTATTAAAACTAAAACCTCAAGTCACACTTTTAATGAACATTTCCTAGCTTATTAGCCTTAACCAGCCAACACAGATGTCATCTGCAATGTGTCAGTGATCTCACAGATTAACGTTGTTTTGCAATGTAATATTCTCATTCAGTTTTAAGCACGATAAACAGATGTGTCACGACATGTTGAAGGTATTGTGGTTGTATACTTAATGATACGTTTTAGCATTTACTCATCAGAATTCTATAAGCCTATAGCGCATTCCCAAATTAACCCGTTATTGGAACTGTGAGAATAACAACATTAGTTTATAGGTTTTTAATTCCTATAAGTATGAATTAGTAGAAACTAAATAACTTTCATATTTGAATTACTTTCTGGATTAGGCAGCAGTTGGTAATTGTAATTGTCAACAATTGCAAGCTATTAGCATACAGCAGGTGGTATTTATTGAATTAAATGCAACCTATCACCGATTATTTGCTTGTTTCACTGCAAATATCTTACTCTTAGTGCATTCCAAAGCCCACACAGATTTTTGGCTGTTCCTGGCTTGGTTCAGTTAATTTATGTCTGTATCAGAACTAAAGTGGCTGCTGGTTAGATAGCGTGTGGAGCTAGATAATTTGGCAAAGATATAAAACAACTGCACACCCTTGTGCAATTTGTTTAAATTGGCTGTAACTCAGTTTACTTTTTATCTAAACAAGAGTTGATATATCATGCCAAAATCGAAGCATTTAAAATAACTTAAGTGACCCCTTCTTTCAGTTAGATACAGAAGTGTTACAGCCCAAGGCTCAGCAGCACAGAACCTGTGCTTTATAATCACTATGGCTTTAATAGCAGTTGCCAGTTGCCCTCTCTCTCTTATTGGATCAGAGTCAAATCGGAATTGGGAGTTAACACCTGACAGACAAGATAATGGAACCGATGGCAGATTTATTCCTTCCAAAAGGCTGAAAGACATGACAGAATATCTGTTGAAAACATTGAAATATTTCTCTCTAATGAAGGCATGAGTCTAACTAGGCCCATTCTGGGTCACCTAAGATGACTCTGCTATGCAGGATTCTTTATAGTTTTAGGTATTAGTGGATTATACAGAAGCTGTATATTAAATAGCATTCTGTCTGCATACTTCCTAAAGTGGATACATCATGTGCTGTTGAAAATTATAGGGTCAGGTTTACAGTGATTTATTGCAGTAGCAGAAAGATAGAGAACAGGATTCAAAGAAAGACAAATGCCAAAGGAGGAGGAGAGGTTGTGGGAGAATTCAACCTTGCTGATTCTTGTGGCTTCATGCCATCAGAAACAGAGAAAGTGCAAAAGAGGGGATCAACGTCCTACTAGTGACAACAGTTTACTTAAGGTTACTATTCAATAAGATGACTTTTTGAATGCAGCTCTTTGTTCTGTCTCAAATATACTTTTTATCTAAGAGCACCTCGTGCAAGGATTTAAACTTACAGTTTACATTGCAATGATTAAAGTGTCAGGCCTAAAGTTTGCTTTTCAAATCCACAATGGTTTGCATTTTTGTCTCACATCCCAAGTTCCCAAGGTTTGATTTTCCTCCCATGTCTGTGTGGGTTTTATCCAAGTACTCTGGTTTTCTCTCCCAATCCAATTGCATGTTAGTAAGTGAATTAGAGATACTAAACTGACCCTGGCTGGTGAACTGTTCAGGGTGATTTTCCACCTTTAACTAGATGGTTAAAGAACTTTAAAAAAAAAAACATTTTTTAAAGCCTCACTCAAGAGTTGAGATTGCTTTCATATTTTCTGAGGTAGCAGGACGATGATGTGCCAAAAATAACACGAATTACAAGAAAATGGAATAACTGCCTGTTTCTGAACAAGTACAGAGTATGTATGTGTGTGCCAGTGATGATAAAGAGTTGGTAGGCCATGGGCTTAAATGTTTTTATTATCAGACCTCCTGCACACTAAGATACAGACGTCTAATTCTGTAACTGTTGCAACATTTTACATTTTGATGTTACAACTATACAGTCTAAATGCTGAACAAATTTAAACATTATAACAATACAGCTTGTGATAGACAAACACACTGCACACATCCAGTACACATCCATTTGTTTTACCTTAAGAGAATATAAATGCCAAATAATGAAGATGTTTTAAGTGTAAATACATTGTATTCCATATCTCAGGAAAACATCATTTTTAGCTTATAATAAATTCTACATAAAGACTGCAGTAACAATAGGTACTCAGTTAACTAGATCAGTGTAACCGGAAAGCTACTGGTGTTCAGTGGCATTTAAAAATTTAACACAATAGTAAAAAAGCTGTAATATTTCTAGAACTAAAAGGTATTCCTAATGTTTCCTGAAGGAATTCATTTATCGACCAGCCTCTTCCTTAAAGGAAACACAATTTTTACTAAATGCAAGCAAGGGATTCATAAAGAAAATTTGCTATTTTGCCAGGAAACACTCTCCAGCACCTTACCTTTTTAATGGCAACTACCCATTACATTTGGTAAGTGTGTTGCACGATACAGCATTTTTTCACTTAAATTATTTTTCCCTAAACGATCTTTAAATAGATTCAGGATGAACCTCCAATCACTCCCATGCACTTGCCAGCTTTTATGGGCATCCTGATTGAAATGAGGGCATTGTTATGTTTGGATCAAATTCAGGTGGTTAATTAACACAACCCTGGGGAAAAGGACCATGCTTTCAAACTAAAATCTTTATATCTAATTTATATTTCCACCAATAAACCAATTTTTAATGCAATTTTAAACTTTCAAATGCAAGTTTAAAATCAAGATCCAAATAAGAAACTAAAGACAAAATCAGAGGATGTGTTTGTCCTATTCCAAACTTTGGAAGAATACCATAAATCAACCACGTTGTATGCAATGATACACCCATACCTTTACATGTGCTGGCTTTTGCACATGAGGCTATCATAATCACAATAGCATAGATCCACAAAATTCTACACTGCTTTGTAAAGTGCTTTCTTCTTATAAACATAGTGATGTTTTGCAATAATTATGACCATGAGAAAACTGGTTGGTGCCAAAGATTGAATACATCAAAAACATTTACCTTGATCCAAATGTTTTATATCTCATGGCAAGTAAAGTGGTCAAACACTGTTTGCTTTTGTTATTTGCACACCAGTAGCGTGCCTAGTAAAAAGAAGGCGCCAGAGATTGTTTTGATAAAATGAGCGAGCGGTTGGTGGGTGTCCGCTACCCCCTCCAGCCCCCTTGACCCTTTGGCAGTGACCAAGCAAACATAGTCTGCACGCAACGGCAAGCCACCAATGAATGATTAACCTTGTGGATGCACTCTCATTCAAGGAGAGAGCTTGGCCATCCACTAAAAGAGAACTAAGGAGGGGTGTGACTCGGGCACTGGGGTAAAGGTACGAGACAGTGGGGGACACACGGAGAGCAGAGAGGAGTATTATGTTGAACGCATGGCTTGTTTGCATGTCAAACCCACATATCCTCTTTCTCAAACACCTTCTTGTGGTCTTTTCTCCATTGTCTTTTCTATGCACCCCTGTCCATGCTTTTCTTTCATTCTTTTACTCTCTCACTAAGTCAGCAAAATGTAGTGTTCACAACACCTTCGTGTGTGACACAGATGGATGGCTGAGATAGAGGCTTCTGCACGCAACCATTGTTCTGCTAGTCGCACGCAAAAAAAAGAGTACTAATAACACCAAATAATTAGGAATTCTTTGCAGAATAGAAACAGTGGAGTTTTGAAAAGTTCAATTTAATCATACTCTCTTTATTTTTTCTCAGCCATTGTTAATTTGTGATTAATCTTTGTTTGATTATTGCATTAGCGTGTATTAAGACAACTTACATTATTACATCACGATACATTATCCATGCTTATTTTTTTAAATGGCAAAATACTAAAAAAAACTTTAATTATTTTAGCATTACTTGAGTTAAAACTTTAACGTAAGCTTATACTTAAAAAAAGCGACGATGTGAAATATATTTATTAACTATAAATTTAAGGGAGCTACAGCGGCCTAATAGTTGGAACAAAAGGATCTTGTGTTTTAGTCATATTTTCATTTCTTAGTGTTCTAGTTTCATTCCACAGTGGTCAAAGTGAATATACCACAGTTTATTTCTCTATATATCAGCTCTACGGTGGACTAGAGGTCTCTATATTTTGCCCTGAGCATTGAAATAGTCACTGAATAGTCATTGAATAGCAGCACCACCTGCCATTCAAATCATATTCACTGATTAGAAAATAAACTGATGTGTATACATCCTGTAATGTTAACAGAATATGTAACACAAAATATTGCTTTACCCCTATATATTTGAGCTAAAGTCCAGCATCAGCCATAAAATAATCCTTTCTGGTCATGTTGCTGTCTTTATTTATAAAATGAAGGAATGCCAGGAGATAGATAACAGTCAGTGATGTTATTCTAAGAAAGTGTACCTACTGTTTCAAAATAAGGGGGAAAAAAGCTTTAAAAAATAGCAAACCCTTTAGTTTATAGGGAGTAAGCTTGGAATGCAATACAGTACATATACAATGCACTCTATGTCTAAAGTCAATATCACACCACACCCATGAACCATAAATCAAAGTACATGTGTATGATATTTACTTATAGAAAGTCACACAGATGTTTAGGAATCAGTGAATAAAGTAGAATCCACATTCTATTCAAAGTGCTGCTTTTTGAGGAAAAAATTAAAATAACCACCTAATACATTTTGTTTTCTAATGATTCTTTTTGAAAACAATTCTTATTGCTACATCACTCATCCAGTATTATTTAATAAATCATAATTCTATATGCCTTACAGTATAACTAATCAATACATTCCATCATAAAGAAAATTGATCTATTTTGCCTATAGTGATTACAAACTGTGGAATGTGTCCTCCATATTTAACACATCCATTCAGTGAAACTCACACAAATACACACACTGAGTGAAGTGAGCACACGTGCCTGGAACCCTGGGTACATGCAACCCTGTGCACGGTGCCAGTGGAGCAATTGAGGTTGAGTTCCTTAACCACAAACCACCAACTACCCTAAAACTCCTGTGTATATGATAATAAAGACATTAGATACAATGTTATATAAATTAATAAAGCATGGTGGTGGTAGCATTACAGAAAACTGACTTTTTGTAAATATTACTTGACTTATTGTAAGAAAATATATTGAATTATTTTAAAGCACACAACCAATTAACATGACACAAATATTAGCAATAAAAAAAATTATAATCCCAATTTAATTTATTAATTCATTTCAATTCAACGCAACATTAATACTACAAAGTTGTGGTGAGGTTAATAAGGCTGACTATATTAATGCAAAGCACTAGGTGGTTCTCTAGCTATCACCTAAACAGCAAGTGTTGATAAGTGTTTTTGATAAAGCAAGAGAAAGACAAATTTGCACCTAGATAAAATTGGTTATATTAGATAACCCCTAGTAAGCTTGGTTAGATAAAATAGTAATCTATAATATTTTGTACAATGTTACTGAATGCTGTATGACAACTTCCACACCCTGCTATATGCAAACACTGCCTATGCAAACCAAATGCATTTGCCATGCTTTTAGGTGCCATTGTTGTTCATTAATGCAACATAGTCACGTGAAGTTGAATAGACGACAGTAAATTATGCCATCAGGAATGTTATAGTTTAGTGCATTTAAAAAAAAGAACTAATAAAAATTGAATATGCTAAACAGACTAATATATGATACATACAATTTTTATGACATCCTTTTCTAAACTGGTACCCTATTTACAATATGATAACTCCCACTATAATTAACCATTATAATTTCCAATTAACCCAGTGGAACATTTGTGAGGTCATACTCTCATTCTCTATTTTGAATAATCTAAAACGTGTTTTGATGGCATTGATGTCAGATCTTTGTGTGGTCAACTCAAGTTCTGCCACAAACTGTTGTGTTGTTACAGAAAAGAGCCTTCCCCAAACTGTTGCCACAAAGAGAGAAGTATTTTTGCTCATTATGCATGGATGGGTGTTTGATTTTATACATCTGTGGCAAAGGAACTGAAAAAAATCATCTTAATTTAATGATATGGGTTGAGCCTCATTATATACTGTTAAATTATTAAATTGGTTTTGATACTTAACTCATGCATAAATAACTATTAATCAGTATGGTAGTGCTGCCCAGTTCTACATTTTCACAACTTTATTTTATGTAGCAAAACATTTATTTATGACAGGAGGTTTTTGATGTGAACGTTCCTGTACACAGAACACTATATCAGTAATTCCTGCAGGGGCCCTGTGTTATATGAAATATCTAGATAGTACAGTTATTTACATGCGAAGGGTTTTAAAGTTCCAAGGTTTTTCATCTTAAGTCAACAGCAGTATGTGAAAGACATGTTAGGCTCCGGAATTATCCAGTGACTAATAATGAAAAGAAATGAAGATCATTAAAGTCTCTACTTCTCAATGCCTCACTGTCCATGCCATGGGTCTATTAGCATGCAGAGCATTCACTGAATTCACTGCTGTCAAGCAAACTTACACAACACTTAAACTGTTGTCTCTTATCATGAGTGGCATGCACACTGTTAAGAGTGCTAAGATCAGTCTCTCTTGACCCCTCCCTAATGCTTATTATGTTTTAGCTGAAAGGAAATTCTAAAATGATCATTTCTTAACAGCTGATTATTGTCTGGATACAAATGCTAAATAACGGGCAATTAAACAGTTTTTTATTTATTAGGGGTTTTTTTGTTTGTAAATTAAAACTACATTAAATTTTAATTACAGCTTAAGTGACCTTAATATATTGTGGCACAGGGGTTAGCGCCACCGCAGGATCGTCTTGGATTTGACTCCCCAATGTCCTTACTGTGTAAGGTTTGCATGTTCTCCCTATTTTTGCTTGTGGAGCATGCAGAAAATAAGGTTGTTGTTTTTTTATTCTGCTGGTGTGCCAAATGGAGGCACATGCTCATTGGTAACAATGTGTTTGGTTAGGTGTCTGCCATGCGATAAACTGGTGATCCATACAATGGGTTTTGCTTTACAAATGGGGGAATAGGAATCAGCACATGACAACAAGTGCATCAAAACTTAAATAAATTAATGAATTATCCAAAATCATATAATTACAATGTATTGAGTACAATCAAATAATAGTAATTGTTCTATTAAGACTAAAATATGCTTGAAAAACTTAACGTCACGGCCAACATCTAAGTGCTGCACATTTTAAAATTTACAGCAGCAAGTTACTCAGAGCAATGATTAAAAAAATCCCCAAAACAAGGCCAGAAGGACATCTGACTACAAAATGCTTCAGGCCCTTTTAATTTGTTATCTTAAAACTGTGAAAAAAGGAAATGGAATGTAATCTTGCTTCAAATATTTAAGAAATGTGTGTTTTGTTACTTGAACTATTACAAAACTTACAAAACTACAATTACATAACGGCTGTAATGTATAATTTTCGAGTTAAAATACATATATTTCAATACAATTTTATTTTGTAATTATAAGAATCACAACCAATATTTACCAGTATATATATATATATATATTTTATTTATTTTTATTTTATTTTATTTATTTATTTATTTTATTTTATTTATTTATTTTTTTTGGGGTGATATTCTGGGGTGACAAGATCCTAATATAATTTGTTCATAGATACACAGAACACTTACTGTAAGTAGTATATACTGAGAGCTGTACCTAAACCCAAAACAATACTGTGGGAAAATTGGGCAAATAAACCTTAATTAAGATGTTCAAAATTGGTTGCGACTAATTCATGCAGCCTGATGACTGTAATTAAAGCAAACGGTGGCCGCACAAAGTATGCATGTGCACTAAGTATTTAATAGAACCGATTGCAAAACCCCACCTATCTCCAATTCTGCATATGAATGATTATTTAGGCTTAAAATACAGAAATTAGTTTAATTTCAACCACACACATCTTTTTCTGTGGTCCTGCAAGCAAATAATCACATAAACAAATTAGCATAAGGCCTTCATAAAAGTTTATCTCATGTCTGCACACACTTAAGTAAATTACAGGTGAGCGACAGGAGATTGTGGCCTAGTGCACTTCACAGCTGCTGCCCACATCAGGGACTTCCTGCCACAGATGGCGTGCAGGTAGCTCGTTTTCTCATGCCGCACTTCAAACATGAGACTTCAAACTCTTTTTCTTGCACTCAGTTCAGGGTGGTGGCACGCCACAAACACACAGACACACTAAAGAACAGGCTAAGATAACCTCTATATGCCAGGGACTCACGAAAGAGGAACCATCCTGCGTGCAAAAGATAGCATGTCACAAAAATAAAGATAAAAATCAATAGACTTACATTGATTTGTGCATGCAAAGGAGACAAACATGTAGTGATAAACATGTAATGATGGACATATCAATAACTTATCTGTGTCACACAGTCCAAATGATATACAAGTTTAAAACAAGGATCTCTCATCACATATCCTCACTCATTCCTAAACAAACAGTCTCTTTTATTTTCTGTTTCTCCCTTATGTGCACGCAGGCAAACACTCCCACAAAGCTAGAACTGGAAGTGTTGAAGTTAGAGTACATCATGATACAGGCCTCTTCAGTCATTAGACTTGCAGCCTTTGATTTGTGAGACCCTTTGATTTGTGAGATTTGTGAGAATTAGAATCAGTGTACATGAGTGTGACTTAAATTATCCCAGAAGTTGTATGATATGCACTGAGTAATAGGTGCCACCACCCTGTGCGTGCTGAACGCAGACAAACTCGCCTATTCAATCAACAACATAATGCCTGCATGGGCCAGCTGAAAGCTTTATTGACACTCAGTAAAGTAAATGCGTTTATGGTCACCAGCTTGTTTTGTCTTCGGCTTTTTAACTCACAGGCACTGCCATTGAATGTCCATACATCATGATCAGTGTTCATGGACGGGATTGCAGTAGGTCATTCTGTAAAGGTGCTGTTTGATCTAGATTATGTCATCAAGGCTGTATGTGTCATGGTGCTTTATTAATCTGAAATGTTTCATTCAAAGCCTCAAATCATGCCAGCTCACACGCAAAGGTGTTTCACCTGCCATAATTGATTCACCCTCACTTCCAGTATTATATGCATAGAGCCTTACAATAATAATAAAAATTATTATTATTATTATTATTATTATTACTATTATTATTATTATTGTTGTATAATGCATTGTATTTATGACACACATCAAAAAGTCTGGAGTAAAGCTGGATACAGATATTCAGAGTTGAAATCAACATGGATCGACTTACATCAACAGAAGAATAGTGACATAGAAATAATACATAGAAAGTAAAGTTTATAGCAAGATTGTAAAACAAATGCACAAAATATTCTTGAATAGAAGTGGAAATCAGCATCAGCTAGCCCTACTTCCAGGTAATGCTCAGGAAAGTTTCGAGGACCTCCGGTGGTTAGGGTGAGAATTGTTTACAATGATATGACTGAAGGGATATACTGTAGGAAGTAGTGTTACAGTCTAATCCTGCATGAAATCACAAATCCATGGTCAGAGTTACAAAAAATGCCCCCTATAGCCATGTGAGCAACATTATGCATGAGAAATGACTTTTAAATCATCTGTTTTACTTCTGTGCGGTTATGTCTTGTAATCATTTAGGCTGGACATTATTTTATATGGAAAACAATAAGACGGGCAGCACAGTGGCATAACATGTTCACCTCTTACTGCTGATTCAGGTTCGAATGGCAGTCTTGGTGGAGTTTCTATGTCCTCCCCTTTCCGTTGGGTTTCCTCAGGGTTCGCTGGTCACCTCCCACAGTCCAAAAAATAAATAAATAAATAAAAAAATAATAATAATAAATTAAAAAAAAAAAAAAAATATATATATATATATATATATATATATATATATATATATATATATATATATATATATATATATATATATATATATATATATATACACACACATTATAGAGCTGGAAGGAGTACATTCAGAATTCTAAGATTTATATTCAGGTAGTTTATCTTAGATACCCCACCTGAATATAAAAACTTAGAATTCTGAATGTGACTTTGGTGCATTAATAGACTCTGATCTTTAAATTTGACCAGGCACAAAATCACAGCTTGATTGATTACGCTAATAGTATGGTAATTAAACTGTCCAACAGATAAACTGCTGTTGAGTTCTGCTGAGTTCCCCCATCAGCTGCATTCTTGAATCTTTACATTGGCTACCAGTTTATTACAGAGTTCACTTTAAGGTACTATTTACTGGTCTATAAATCGCTCAGTAGATTAGGACCATTAGTAGGAGTATATTTATCTCAAGTGCATCTGCAGCGATCTGAGCAGAACTCCTCATCATTAGAAACTAGTCATTTAATCCAGCCTAAATATTTTGAAAATCAACACTTTAATTTGAAATGACATTGTTATTCCAGCAGGCTGTCCAATCAATTCAAACATAGTTTATTGCAGCTTTAACATTTACCTCTCTTCTCAAAAGCCTTTTTTTCTACAATATTTTGGAGTGTGTATTGGGAATTTCTGTCCATTCATGTGGAAGCCTGTACAAGCTTCATTCATTTATTCATACTGTAATATTCAGATAAATTATGTAAATCATGTACACTTCACATGCATCTTTATATTATATATGTCTATGTAAGACTTTGTTTACCTTTGTCATTTCTCTGACATCCCATTAGGATGTATTCATGTATTTTTTAGTGCAAATAATTTTTTTTGACATGTCAGTCTAACTTTAAAATCTGCTGTCATTAACCCTCTATTGTTTTGCCTTCAGACGACTTTGTTGGAAATTTAGTTTAAACTTGCGGACTGAATATTTTCTCTCATTAATTAAGATAAAAGACAAAAATGAAGAAAGATAACATTAAAGAAATGAATACAACACAGCAAGTAATAAATAAGAAGTGTGTGTCAGCTAAAGATCAAAGCAGCAAACAGAATAAAAGTCTACTAAAAGTTAATGAGTCCCATATAAAAGTATCCTTAAGTGCCCCCATAATGGAGCGATAAGGACTGCTGGTCTGATCATGTTGTTTGTTGACTCTCATGTCATTCCTGTCAGCCCACAGCAGCGGGACTGAAATTAATCAAGCGCGTTGCAATTTTATGACAGTTTCTTGGAAAGCAATACTCGCTGAAATAAACTGATGTGAGCTCAATACTGCTACAAGTCTGCACTTGTGCTTTCAGTGAGCTGATCCAAAGCATGAAAGGATACGTCATTAAAATGTTTCCCTTTTCCTCTTATAATGTAAACATCATTACTCTATCATTTCAAAGGAAGCAGCAAAGCTGCTGGTTTGAAACTGGCAATCCCCTCAGAAGACAAGTAGCATAGGTCTGCTAGTTTTAACAAGTCAAAGATCTATTTCACACACACTGAGTCAGACATAATCACTTCCTATTTGAAAATTAACTAGTAAATTAGTAAATGGGTTTGCTTACATAGCACAGCTTTGATTTAATTGATTTAACTGTGATGGGAAATCTTGGAAAATCACACTTGAATGTTTACAAATCATTAGCCTGATTAGTTGAGCAGTGGAATTTTGAGGACATCAAAAAAGGCCTTAAATCAACTGTTTATCCAAAAGTATATTATTCATTAATCTTAGTCATATTTGTAGGTGATGTGTGAGAATCATGAATTTTTATTCTATGAATTTGTAGTTCATATACTTTTTAAATTTAAATACACATACACTGCATGTTTTATAAAGCAGAAAAAAAGCTCCCTGAACAAAACTTTATTATAAAATCCGTTGTCAGGACTTATTTTTATTTCCAGTATTTTTCCTTAATAACTGCAGCATCAAGCTGTGAGGAGAGCAACTGGCACAGTTCTGAAGAGTATATTTCCACTGCCTTTACAATTTTTTCATTCTATTTAATTTCTCTCTCTCTTCTCTGTATACAGGTGTAAATATATTTTATTTTGTAAGTAGTAGTGTTACATACATTACCAGTCAAAAGCCACAGGTAATGGTGTGTCCCCAAATTTTTTGAATGGTACTGTATGTAAAAGTATTTCTATATATTTTTTAAATCCTGTTCAAAATTAAATGTTAGTTTAGTTTAAGTTTGTGTGAAAATCATTATATATATACTCTGTGGAAGCTGTGGTTGCACCATCAACCATCTTAAACAGGAAATCTTAAAATTAAATTTCATAAAATATACCGTAGTTGAAATTAATAGGTTTCCAAATAATTGTAAATTAAATGTAATTTAATTGAAATATAAATTAAAGATGATTAGGGCTTTGGAAAATTATGACAGTAAATCTGCAGTCATGAATTTTCTTTTATTAAAATATAGATTTACAACAGTCAAGCAAAACATAAAATATTTGTTTTGTTTCTTCGGTAAATATATTTAAATGGCCCAAAGAAAATCTATTTGCCAATAAAAACCCATCAGATAGAATCATTGTTTATAAATAAATGTATAAAATAATTGGATGTCTGAATGGAGAGAACAGAATGTCTTGAATACAGTTCCAAGAACTTTGTTGGAGCAGCAGTGATCATTGTGTAAACTAATGTAGCCTGAAGCATCTCATGCACATCTCTCTCTCTCTTTCTCTTTTTACAACTCTTATAAACTCTTAGCTTGCACGCGCGTCCAGTTGCAAGGTGAGAGGAGACGAACCAGCTCAACGGGTGTGCCAAAAATCCCCTTCTTCTTTCCTTTAGCAGGAGGGAGGTGGTGTTAAAGGTCAAGCCTACGGGTGTGATAGAGCCGATGTTGCGTGAGGACGCCACCTTATTTCAGCTTCACTAATGAAGCCTGATATCTTAACCCAAAAGCAATGTCACGACCTGCAACTGTTTTGCCTGTGAGGTGCTTACATTCGTGCGAGCTGTTACAGGGGGGCGGGGTCTTGTCAGCCACTAATTGATTATGGTTTTGAATGTCATGTTTTGCTTTTAGTTTGTTGAGGTTTTCCTCTTCCTTTTCATAGTTGTTTCAAATAAGATTGTTTTGAATCACGCTATCTTACCAGAAACCAAATAAAATACCAAGTATTAGATAAAAAGCGATAACAAACAAACAAATGAACAAAAAATAAATCAGCAATTAACCACTCAGTTTAATTGATGGTGCCATTCAGACCACTGGTAATTAGTTTTGGCTATTAAGTCAAAGGCTTGACAGGTTCGTTCTAATAAATTACAACCACAGGCATATTGTATTAAAGGTTAATGCTTCCTTTCTGTTTGTAAACTGCCATGGGTTATTACTTAAGCATAGAATATTTATCTATAGAATACAAGACCAGTTAAAGAAGTAGTAGGACAGCCATAGCTTAGTGTGTGTGTGTGTGTGTCAGTGTGTGTGTGTGTTTTCATGCCCAAGGCATGCTCCAGATTTAAGAATGAGTTGGCGTGTGAAGACATCGTGCTTCTGCACACCACGCCTGCATCTGACAGGTTTTTTGCAGCATGCCTATGTTTCGTGCGGATTGGTGTTGGGCTGTAAGAGAACATTTCAAGTGTGTGCCACTCTCGGTTCACACGCAGCCACATACCTGAGTGTGACACACACCTGGGTCTTAACTAATGCCTGCATGGCCTTACAGCCCTGGAAACGTGGTGAAATATTTACATGGTCATTCGCATGCTTGTTTTCCTGAAAACAAAAGAGTGTAAGTCGTCTCTGAAGTCGGGTGAAGACAGTGTGACAGTTTCACTGTAATTATTGTACACAGTCTTGACTTCCGATCTGATCACACTCTACCTGTTTGAAACAGGATTGTGCTGAGAGTGGAATTTATATGCTTGTATGGAAGAAGTACTACATATTATATCACATTCATTTAATTCACATTATAAACCTTTAACAAAAATATTCTACAAAATTATAAATTAAAAATGCATCTCAGTTGTGAAATTATTGTAGCTCTTATGCTACCTGCATTATTTTACAATACATATCATAATACATTTTATGGTGCATATTCGTGCAGATTTTGAATGATTTATTTCTCCTAAGAATAAAGAATAGTTATACTTTCAGTCAATGGATGACAATACCAATTATATTATATTATATTATATTATATTATATTATATTATATTATATTATATTATATTATATTATATTATATTATATTATATTATATTATATTATATTATATTATATAGGGATAATTATATTACTTAAACTAGGGTTATTATAATGTGTCATGGATTAAACATTAATGTATTATTTATAAACATATTTATTAATTATACAAGTTGCCTTTTTATGTTGTTATTACAGATTTACAGTCTTAATATATATTTTACATATCCTTTACCAAATATCTGATTATATACAATGAGTACAAGGAGTTTATTTTAATGCCGTTATGAACATCTGGATATTAGCTCACATGCCTTTTTCTGACAGTTTAGATTGATAGAGCCATGGTCTTAATTGTACCTACAATTATGCCTTTAGATTGTGGCTAGAAACTGAAGTTCCTGGAAGAACCTATGCAGGCAAAAGGAACACTTTGCCAGCCCCACCCCAGAAACTTAACTCAATGTAAATGTATTATGTTATTAACAACCATGTTAATCAAATAATCACTATTTTAACGCAATTTGAAAACACATCTCGCATATTACTCCTTCCAAAGTAAATACATGTAACATGCCAGTGTTTTCATTTGACCATTTCCAGACCTCTCGGTGTTGATAACAAATAATCATCCAGTATTTGCTTTGTCTTGTCAGTACCTCATGTCAATTCTGGCATTTGGATGAGAGTCATAACCAGGAGGAACCCACCTTTTCAACTAACCTACTGGGTAAGTTAACTAGTCGATTAACTAAAGTAAAGGGAATGCTGGAATACATATTTAAGTATATATAGCTGATCAGCTTTTAATTTCCATCTCACCAATATGCACCGATATCAACACCTACAACATCACACACAGTCATATCTATTGTAGCAGTCATTTGCAGTCGTTGTAAGTGTGTGTGCGTGTGTACCGTGTGTGTACGTGTGTGCGTGTGTGTGTGTATAAGTTCTGCTTCCTGATCTCTTATATCATCGGTAATGGAATGCATTAGGTCATTGTAAAATCTTCTTTCTTGGCCTCATTCCATCTCTGATTCATCTATATCCTGCATCAGCCAAGCTGCCTGCAGGAAACATTGGTTTACTGTTAATAAAATGGTCCCTATTACAGAAATCACTGTTTTTATCAGAAACAAAAACCCACCAGCTCACTAATTCCAGGTAATAAGCATTTTATAAATAAGTTATTTGGTAATGCAGGCAGGGTCATTTTACTTCCCTAGTAATGAAGACTGAGGAATAACCCAAAAACCTAATGCATGACAGGCCAGATGACTTTAAACATTACAGGGTAGATGTTTAATAGATGAAAGCAAATTTAGTAGGAAATAAAAAAATAATAATGACAACACACAATTATTTGTGATATGACGAAACCAAAATAGTAGTCTGCATTTCTAATTTAATTCTGGCTTCTAACAGTGGGTAGTGTTTCAGAAATAAGAAGCTTTCTATAACAGCACAGCTCCATGGGTACGGTGTAGTTTGATGCATGCTTCTTCTCATGACATGGCTTATATATTGTGTTTTACTTTCCTCTTTACATGCTGTCCTCTTTTAGGGGTATGTTTAAGGTGTGTGCTTTGATCTGCTCAGCAGAAGGTCCAAAATAAGTGCTGTACCGCGTTCTACAGAGCAAGTTAACATGTAACAGGAAAGCAAATTGGAATGTGAATGGCATGAACAAGTGCAGCAATTTAAATCTGACATGCCATCGCCTGATTATGATAGTTAGCTGTCAAACCAAATATAAAAAATCTTCTTTGTTTCAGTGCTGAACATGGGTCAATATCAGATTATTCGCCTCTTGGACTTACTTGGACTTTGCCACCCTGATTTAAATGAGAAAGTCTGTTTGTATATATATTTGTATTGTTTATATGCTGTGCAGCTTCTTGTGTTTTATTGTGTGATAAAGTGAAGGAAACCGACCTGCCGTGAAACAATAATATTTTAATCACACACCTGTTTTAATCACAGAAACTTTTTGTCATGAAACACGTCAAACAATAGACCAGTTGAGACACTACAGGAGATAATTAGAGATAATGGTGACTCGCTCATAGTCGCTCATAGTTCTAAAACAGGTCCATCACTAAGGATAACATTCTAAGGTTTCTTGGTAAAATGGGTAATCAGGAACCAAGAAATCAGCAAAAAGCTTTATAAAAAAATCAATGCAGAATTTATACGCAACTTACAAGAAATAAAAAACAGTGTAGAATTTTTATGTGAGTGAATAATGAACTTGTTTAACCCCTTCCTGCTGCCCTCCAGGGACTGATAGGTAGTTCTGCTTTGTTTGGAAGGGCCCTCCACATGGCAACAGTGAAAACAGAATTTGTGTGATAACAGAATTTTGTTTTCCGGGCCTCTCATCCACCTGACAACGTATTAGAAAAAAAACGAAGCTTTAAAAACAATTACATCATGCCTCTATATTATGCATGGTTGTGTCCTTGTATTAAAGTGAATAAGAATAAAGGAGAAATGTTGAGCTGTGTTTGTGCTGCAGGCTCTGCTTGTGTATAATAGGGCTCATTGTTATAATGCTCGAACAACTGAAAATCAAATCAAAATAGTTCTTAATGCTTATGATGTAATGACACACACACACACACACACACACACACACACACACACACACACACACACACACACACACACACACACACCTACATGTATATATAGTCAGATGGTTACAGTTAAAAAATGTAAATGTTCTGATAAGGGTCACTGGAACTTTGGAATATACATATACCAAAAACAAAAATGCATACAGTGCATGTGTTCCCTATATAGTATGTGTTAATATATCAACACTTGAACTGCTTTCCAAACATTTGCACAAGACTTCACATGCGATACTTCTAAATATATGCTATATACCAAGTGTTTCAAAAAAAGAAAAAACACCCATGTAAAATGAAAACAGTTTGGCAGATGGTGATCCATTTTTAGGCACACTCTGTGGGGAAGGAGGAAACTGCTCATCAACATGTTGGTTATTCTAAATGCCGCCATCTTGAATTTAACTTCATTTATTTTATATAGGAAAGAAAACAGATTACCCCTTTTCTACTGTAGCTTGTGTTTGAAATCAAATGACTGTCTGCTGGACAGCATTCATTTATATGTTTTATTCTTTAATAGATATATAAATAGACACTTTTTTTTCATTCATTTTGTGTTCATTCAGTATTGTTGTAAAAAGAATATTTTAGAGACATAACACCATTCTGGGAGATTTTAGAGTATCAGATACGATCATGGTTTCAGAAATGATACATGCATGCTTTTGCATACTTTGTTCCCCTGGAAACAAGACAACACAACTTCAACTTCACAGAAGCAGGTGTGGCAGATGGAGCCTGGATTTTTTTAAAGAAACTCACACAGAAATTATATAATTGCTGCGTGTTTTAAAACCTAGTTTCGAGCGCTGTTTAGCTGAATGCAAGACGCGCATAAGCAGTTTTATCCTTAAACTGGTAAAACGAATTAAATATACATGATTGTTTTTAGAATATATTTATTTAAAAGGTCAAAATAGTTAAATAGTCTCAGTTCAAATCAGTTTTATTTTTTGTACTTAAATGCTTTAAATGTTTTTGTTATCCACTTGAATAGTTACATATATTTCATTTTCTTAGGGCAGTCAAAGGCGTGTGGTTAAGGAACCAGCCTTGTGACCTGAAAGTTCGATTTCCGGGTCCACAAAGTTCCATGGCTGAAGTGGGCAAGGCACCTAACCCAAATTTCTTCCCAAGTGCCGGATACAGTTTTGCCCACCGCTCCGTGCACCGCTCTGTGTGCTCAGATTTGTGTCGAGATTTGAGATTTGCATCTTTCCCACAGAAACTTATGGAGCAAATGTTAAGCCACTAAATTTAAATTAAGTATTGCTACAGAAACAGGGCACATCTTGCTCTTTTCATCACATTTGTATTCTTTGCCAAGATATTTGCATGACATTCCTAGACAATGGTTTTACAGCTTGGAAGTGAAGAACCAGTACAACAGCCTCATGGCTGCATGTTGCTCTGTAAAGAACAGTGTTATATGCTTTGTGTAATATTTATATCTGTAACACTGTGCAGGAATTTAAAATTACAGAGCCACATGGGAACCACACATTGTTGCAGACCACAGCAGGTCACAGGATGCTATTTGGTGTTTTTTTTTTTTTCAATGTTCAGCTCCAATTGTGACTATAGTTGTGTGCTACACCCAGGATGCATTTCTGACCACAACTACTAATCCTAAAGTATACAGTAAGTTTTGAATAGAATATTTTTCTTTCGGCTGGGACAAGGTCAATGATAGAGTTAAGATTTCAAACCGGGAATATTTGCCTGTATCACTTTCCAACCCTACAAGCTGTATGCATTTTAGATATTTATTAGAATTTACTGTTTCACCTGCATGAATTCATCTCATTATCTTCCTCTTAATCCTGTAATATTGACAAGGATTGTGGGGGTTCCCTATGCCCATCCACAGGAGAATGATTTAGGCACTGGGCAGATACACCCAAGACAGGGCGCAATCCTTTACTCTGCATACACTCACACACACAGACAACCACCCATATAAGAACAATTAAAATGGGGCAATTTAGAGCAGCCAATTCACCTTGAATCCATGTTTTTGGAGTGTGGGAGGAAACCAGAGAACCTGGTGTAACCCATTTCGACACGGGGAAAACATGGAAACACAACCCAGATTGGGATTTCTTCCCTGGGTACTGAACTCCAAATAAACCAAAATGCATAACATGCATGTTACCTTTATAGTATGCATTAATATATCAAGACTTGAATTGCTTTACAAACATTTCTACAATACTGCACACGCTATATATATAAATATATAAGCTATATGTCGACTGTTTCAAGAGAAACAGACATGAGACATGAGAAAGATGTGGAACTTTACATAGAAAGGAACCTGGCCCCCTTCCCTGGGAACTGAGCTCAGGAGAGTTTGCTGTGAGTGGCAGTGTTAGCCACTGAGACACTGTACCGCCCAAAATGAATCATTAACTTAATGATATAAGTCTGACCGCAAAATGTAAAGCTCAGATTTCAGGTCTGGTTTGCTTTTTGAGGTTAAACTATGTTGTGTCATTATAACTAGATCAAACGAGCCCTCTGAGTACTTTAGAAAATAGGGTCCATGATTGTGAATGATGATTTTGATGATGATTTTAAACTCCTTTTTCCAGGTTGTGCAAGTCTTCCTGTCTTAGTCAACTTACCTCAAGCGCAGACTGTAAGATGCCTTTTTTCCCCTTTAAATTTTATTACAGGATTAACTTGTTCGTGTCACTTGTTTTTTTTTTTTTTGCAGAAATTTGATCTATGTGGGAGGTGCACAGCAATTTTTTTTATTAAAAAAAAAAAAAAAAAAAAAAAAAAAAAAAAAAAAAAAACACCAAGGCTAAAGTTTGTTGATGAATATCTAGACAGGGGTCAGGATTTTTGGAACAATAGGCTATAGACAAATGAGTCAAAAGTTGCACCTCCCCAGTGGGTTAATTTGTGCAGACATTTTCTAATTGCATGCATTGAAGGTTTAATAGTATCTGGAGCAACCTAAATCTGAGGTAATTACATTACTGGATGATGTGGACGCCCATGGGATTACCGCAATGTGGGTTTATTTGAGTGGTATATGATTCTCTGCACTGCTGCGACATTGTGCTGTTGATATACAGAATGTTAATGTGTGTTCATTTAATAATAATAAGACAAAAGTTTTAACAGGACAGTAAAGTTACGTTAAACCAGTGGCTGGCCATCACGGCCTTTAAGGTCTTCTCTGCAGGCTTTAAAATATCTGAATCACAGCGGGTGTATGTTATTTTATCGTATTTATGCTCTTTGATTGGATACTCAGAGAGTGTACTTTTGACAAGTAGACATTTTTATCCAATTAAAATTTATGCCAGAAATATGACTCGACTTTCTTGATGGAACTAATTAAACTTTTTGAGGGAAAAAAAGGAGGAAGAATTTTGTACAAATAATCAGGATTTAATTAGGATTTATGGTGACGTTATTAGGGTTTTTTTTTTATGTTTTTCCACACAAGTTATCTATTGGTGATTTGACTATTTTTATACTGCATTTCTATATTTCTATAATTTCATTCATTGCCAGGTGATCAGACAGAGCATTACTGAAGGCCTAGGTGTGAAAGGCATGGCTTCCCACTGCATGAAATAATATTTATGGTTTTTACATTACTTTTCACGTAATGTTTCAAAGAATACTTTGGTAACATGGTCTTACAACATAGTTGTAACAAAAAAAAGCTTTCTGCCAAGTGTGAGTGGGTGTACTGGTATTTTGTTTTTTAATGAAAGATATTTTTGCACTCTCAGAACCTAGAATGATCCCAAACGCCCATATTCTGTCTTTTACCTACAGTCTCCTCTTCCTTTTCCAGTCTCAGGCTTCCTTGAGCATCTTCGCCCAGCGTTTACTATTTTAGATACAGTGGCGTGCAAGCTAACCCTGCTGCTAAGCTAAACATGGCACATATTGTCCTTTCCTTGGCACTGATGTGGAACTGGCTGTGGATATAGCACACGTAGGCGAGTGTGTGATGCTATCAGCCAGAGAGTCATTACCTACTGCACCCACACCATATCACATTCACTCTTGCAATCGGACATAAATCACATACAGACAGACACACACACACACACACACACACACACACACAGGATCTCCAGGCCTCACCATGATTATCACGTCCGGCCCTAAAAATAGTGATACAAACAGTGATCTTACTGGTGGGTCCCGATGAACAGATAGCAGAACACACTGGGACTAGAGCAGAACGGCTCCTGCCGTGACGCCACACCCAACATGGTCGTCTTTAAGGGCACTGTTGCTGCACGCAGATCAAAAATAGATCAGCTGGCAACTCCCTCCACACGAACCCACATACCAGCCCGCATCTTAGCAGCCTTGTTATTTCTTTTCATTCCTGTTACAGTGACAGTTCCTGCTTTATAAAGATGCTTTGATCAAGTCCAACAGAACGTTTAAATATTATTGAACTTGTGCACAGATTCAAACGTTGAGTTTTCTTTGAACCCTGCATGCCCATTTGATCTTTTGCAACTTACCACATTGTGGTTAAAGATAATATGTACATGGTGGAACTAAATGAAGTTCTTAAACAGTGACATAAAACACTGCGGCTCTGACAAGCCACGAAGGGTGTATGATCTAATTACTGTCTGATTACTTCATCAGAAAATAAAAGAAATAAAGCCATGTATTATAAACAAATAGATGTTTCTTAACTGTGGGAACAGTTTAGGAAGGCCCTTTTCTGTTCCTGCATGTTCCCTCAGTTTACATTACATTACATGAGCTCATTTAGCAGACTCTTTTATCCAAAGCGGCATTGTTGGGATCGAGAACACAGGGTTTATACCCTCAAAGACCAACATTGGTAACTTCAGTGGCATGGAATTTGAACCCACAACCATCAGATTGATAGCACAACACCTGAACCACTAAGCTACCACACCCTACAAACAAAGGTCCATTAGTATTTGATACAAATATTACATATTTGAATGAGCAGCATGTGCTGATCCTTAACCCCATCAAACACATTTGAGATGAACAAAAACACAGATGATAACCCAGGCAGTATTTTTGTACATTTAATGTCTAAAATTATTGCTACATCTTGGATATCTATATGTATATAATATTGCATTATAATTGATGATTTAATTAATGTTCCCTTTATTTTTCTCTGACTAAATCAAAACATTTTACATTAAGGTGTTATGTACAGTTGGTTTGAGCTGAGGACCTGTGTTTGTATTCTGACCTGGATAGGTCACAAGCATTTCAGATTGAAAACATTTTTCCTCAGGCGGTATAGTTTTAGTTTTGCAACTTTCAAATATGTCCTCATTCCTTTATTTTGGCGTGCTAAACTAATGAGCGATGAAATGTCACATGCACTGTGTGCAGTAATTAATGACTTAATATTTGCACGAACCTGATGTCGGTGATCAGTGTTTTTTAGATGTTCCATGTTGCTACTCTGACAGCAAAATAAAAGCTCTCTTTTATGCATATAGACGGTAGTTAATTATCTTTTATTAGGACAAATGAAGGAAATTGGAGATGCAGCGATGGGGTGAATTCGAAAGAAGGAAGCCTTTGGTGCTGTCTTGGCCTTGTAACTTGTCAACACTACACCTCATCCTGCCCTACACTATAATTATCAAGCATACAATGCCCTGCCTTTACATAAACAACTCCTCTCTTTCATACAGACACACACACACACTCGCATGTATGCACATATTATTCACACCCATACAGGTGCGCTCACACAGAGCTTGCACACTTGCAATTGCACACGTTTACGCAGTCATCCATATGGAATCGACTGAATACATGCATGTCTGAAGCTGAATACATGGCTTCTTCACCACAATACAAGCCTTAATAGATGAATACAACCTGAGCTAGTTGGCATGCTTTGCAGACTAATGCTATAAGCATCAGATAAGGTCAATCACTCACTTGTAGAGTCAAACTCACTGAATCTTTGTATAAACAGCTTATTCTCTGGAAGTATTCCAGCACATTCTTATTTCACTGAGGTGTGAGAGAGGAGCACAGAAAGAATAAAACAGCGCAAAAGGAATTTGGCATGTTGCTTGCATTTTGTACCATTGTATACGATCGCCGGCTTCCGATGAGTCACTGAAAGTAGCACACAGTGTGACTCATGTAACTTATATCTCAATCCTTAGATACATGCTTTATAGTATTTCTTGCTTTCTTGTGCTACCACACCTATCTCAGCTGAGAGAGAGCTTAGTGTATTGGCAGTAAGTGGAACTATGCC